>JAWPHD010000459.1:22500-466024 GCA_037043455.1 Cyrtodaria siliqua | reverse complement strand
CAACTTGCACTTGTCTAAATATTCTAGTATTTATTAATTATCCGTGGAGTTCTGATACTCATGACGTTGCGTGTATGCTCGGAATGTATGTGAGTTTTTTCCATGACAGCATTGCCCTTAAGACACAATGTAAGAATGGTTTGAAATAAATATCGCGTATTTGCGATATAAAAACGTTCACTGAATTAGAAAGAAATTGGTGCAAGCGTTTGTGGTTTTAGTCTCAACTGTTGTTTCTTTCCGGTTTTACGTTCATTCCTAACTATTAATAAGATAATAAGACAGCAATCATAATAAACTGCGTAATACAACACATGAACAATAAAGAAGTTGTTGAAACATGTTTTGAAACGAAAATGTAACGATTAACTTATTTTGCAGCGAAATACATAAAAAAATCACGTTTACTTAGTGAGAGCAGAATAAGGTATCGAACATAGTTTAGACAAAGGCATATAGCCCATCCAAGAGACCCAAACGGGATCCTATAAGGCGATGACATTGGATGGCATTAACTTGCTTTGTTTATATGTGCACTCATCTCGGGTGAATATTTATAAATGGATCGGTTTCATTCAATCTTGACCAAGCTTCACAAATATCAATTGTATTTATGTTTTCTTCAAACAGTCCCGTAGCTACTCTGAGGCCTCGGTAGAGTTAGAACATGTTAGTGTGGGCATTCAAATGGAATATCAAGTTAAATAAAGATCACTAGAAAGATATTTGTCCAAAATAAAACTGGAAAAGTTTCGCACGGGAATTTTCTAATACATAGAATATCAACAGTTTTTTTCCGGGTACAGTCTCCTCAGAACACAAGCGGGTAGGAGTTTGCCTCGGGTAATTTAGCGGGGCTGGTCAGTATGGACTGTCTTTATGTCAGGTTAGTATCTCTTTTATGTTAACAAACGGATTCTCTACTGTTTGTCTATAATGGTTAGATTTTTTTGCAGTTGTTTTTCATAGGGTGTGATTTATGGGGTGTAGTTGGTTTTAGCATGAAGGTAGATGGTTTGTTTGATTGTATTTAGTTTGTAAGTATAGAATGTCTATATTCAGATGATCTATTCATAAATGTTGAGTTGGGAGTGCAGCGTGGATATTTGTTTACATGTAGGGATAGGTAGAAGTGTAGTTGTTGTTGGTTGAGAGTTGAGTTGGAGGTGAATTATGGAGTGTATATGTGGATTGGTGTTCAAATGTATTTTGGTTGGGGTAGTTAGTGAGTATGTTGTGTGGGGGATGGTTGTTATTTTGGGTGATATTGTGAAATGAGGATGAGGAGTGTGAGTTGTGTTGTGTATGGTTTTGTTAGGGGGGATTTAGGTGTTTTTTGGTTTGGATAGAGGGTATTGGGGAGGATTTGGGGGATAAAGGGGATGTATGTATTTGTTTATGTGTGTGTTATTATTGTGGGTAGGGGGATGTTTTGGATGGATTGAGGAGGTAAGTTGGGATTTAGTTGGTTGTATAGTAGTTATATGGGAGTGGGTGTATGGGGGTGTTGGTTGGGGGTTTGTGGTTGTGAGTGTTTGGGGTTTTGGTTTAGTGTTTTTGGTTTGGGGTGGGTTGGTTGGTTTGAGTTGAGAGTTTGATTGGGTTGATTAATTGTTGGTTGTTGGGGGGGGGTGATGATGGGATTTGGGGGTTTATTTGGGGGATGTGTTTAGGGTGTGGGGAGGGGATGGAGGGGGGGGAGGGATTGGGAGGGGGGGGGTGGGGTGAGATGTGTTATGGGTTAGGTTTGTGTTGTGGTGATGTGTGATGGAGATGGGGGGGGTGGGTTTGGTGTATGTAGAGGGGGGTAGGGATTGGTAGGGGGGATAGGATGTTTTAGGGAGGTTGATTAGGGGGTAGGATAGTGTGTGGGTTTGGTGTAGGTATGGGAGAGTTATGGGAGTAGTAAGGGGTTTTTGTGGAAGAGGGGTATGTTTTGGAGGGGTTGTACAGGGGGGTTAGTTTTGTTTTAGTTTTTATGTTAAATTTTATATTAGGTTTAGGAGGTGTATTGTGTTAGTTTAGGGGTGGGTAGTTAGGAGGAGTGATTAATTAGTGGAGAGGTTTAGGGCGTATTGGTATGTGTAATTAGATTTGGTTTGTTGGTGATTTTTGAGTGATAGGTTCTGGTGGTTTGAGTTTAGTTGTTTGGAAAATGTGGCATACGTGTAGGTTGTTGTTTATTATTCTTTCAGATGGATTTAGTTCGTATCAGTAGCGAGTATTGTCCATGGTCGGGTTTGCAAATACTGTAAAACTTATATGATGCAGCAGCTTAATTGTCGCACGGGCTAATATCGTGCAGTTACTTATCGGCACTGGTGAGGCCTAGGACACACTCTCTCTCTCGATAGGTTATGGATAATTTCTTTCTGTTCAGAGAGTACGGGACAAAGCAAAACATACAAACATATACATGATACAAATACATATGTCGCAATGATTGTTGCTTGTTACACAATTGTTAGATGGCGCACCCGGGCTTCGGTTCGTTCATGGACATGTAAGCCATCCGAACTACATTACATATAATACTCCCCTATATCTATCTGCAGTAATAAGTAAAATACTGAGGAAAACCTTACCCAAAATGTTACCCGCATTGTGATGGCAGCTATATAGAAACTTCACTGACACCTATAAATGACCAAAATTCATAAGTACATCGCATACACACAATAACCCGTCTAGCATTTCAAAACTCGTGAGCGAATCTAACAAAAATAAAAATACAAGTGCACGAGAATTCTTTTCACGCTGCCAGTGTTCGAGATCATTTTCGAAATTCCATAATTATTTTCACTGTAGCACATGTAACTTTTAAATTGTGGTAGTAATGACTATTTTGGTTATAAATCAAATTTTCGGGACTAGAACTGATGCAAGTGAGTACATTTTATGACGAATGTCATGAAAATCCTTTCATTCCAGTGTACGAGACCTACTCGAAAATCTAAATTTAGGAAATGGGGCGGATTAACCAAAAAATCTATAGAACATTCATCTACAATCAAAGTTACGGAATAAAGTGAATCTCGTTTAATATTGATAAGTAATCAATAATATTATTTATACATACATCTTCGCCCATACTCTAGACTTTTGAGTTTCTTCATTTCCCGTCAAACCCCTTTTGTATGAAGGCGCACAGCGAGACATGAGTTTTATTTTGGCAATTGGGTCAATAGTATGTGTCACGAGACGATAGCCAATGGATTTCAATGCATTACAGTTAAAAATCGAAATTAAACCTGTCTGTTCATCCTTTGGCGCATTTAAGCCTTAATCAATTTTATTACGTTTTGATCGATGAAAGATCGGGATTTCTCAGAGAAAGAATATTCGATATCGCTAAATATTAATAACTAACTCGGTGAAACTGAAATAATTAACAGTGCACTTCTTTCGTCTTTTTTTCAACTGCTCAAGCCTGAGTTTTTTACCTTGAATGTGATTTGTGACCGCAAGTTAACATTAACAGTTGCATTTTGCATTTCTCGTTTATATCCAATACTATAGTTCCATCATGATTCATTGAAGCATTGTCAGTCCATATTCCACAGCTTTAAACAACATTGTCCGTGTCTAAATTCATTTGTTTGTGTCTGAACTGCTGAAGACATCCTGAACGATTTTTTACACATTATGATTATTATGTTTATAGTCGGTTCAAAAGCCCCTGAGGGGGGATTATGTTATGTTGTTGTATGTGTCTTGCCGAGCTCTGCTACCGATAAACACACTAGTAATTTTAAATGTCTCACAAATATAGGTTTATAAATTATCATTCCCTTTTAAAGAGATAACGAATGCGTTCTTTCCAGCATAGTAATCATATTAGAGATATGATATAGACATATGCATCTATAACTATATATACCTTAACAATATAATACTTTTCTTATTATTTACATACTTATTCTAACCTTTGGTTTGTCGGATTTTCACTTAAACGTGCTGATACACATCGCTTACACTTATAGTTCATCCAGCTATTACATCCAATGAGCATCAAAAGATTTTCTATTTTTTTTCTTATTTGAATGTCGGAACAAATTTGCAACATCTCGTCAGTGACTTCAAAAGCGCTTAATTTATTGGACATACCAATGTGGAGTGGAAAACCTGCGAACACCAGACGAAATCAGCTATGACAGCTGTCAATTAAGTTCCTTCTAGACGGTGGACTGGTTCAACTGCTGCTCACGTACATATAGAATGTTAGCTTGTATGGTGTGTAAGGAAGACGCCAGAAAATGGGCAGGTGGAACAATAAGTAATAGAGCATACTAGCTACTAAAAGCAATTTATTAAACTGTCTATAAGTAAAGGTTAAAGGAAAATCACACCTGAATAAACAGTGTACTACAACTATCGGTTATTGGAAGTTAGAGTATGGCAGGGTGTTGAAATGGGACAGGTTACAAAACAAATAGTAGCATTGTGCGTATATATCGTCTCGCGTGTAATATTCAATATTGGAAGCTACAGTTCAGGTGTCAGGATAGTTCAGGGCTTTAGTTCTATTTTTTCTTTTGTAAATGCACTTTCAATGGGATTCGAAAAAAAGGGACATCAACCTTTAATAAATAATAGATCCGATAGGAAAGATTTTTGAGGTCGAGGAATATCTGAATACCCAAAAGGTAATGTAGAGAGGAGTACAGTTAGGACCGTGTGCCCACTACATTGAGGATGTGGAGATGCGAGAACTTCCTCCGACAGAAAATATATCATTATAATGAAACGTTCACTGTGAACATATTTCTAAAACTACTGATCATGTTCACGATACGATCCTATAGCAGAATGACCGTAATTCGATCTTCTCGCACAACACATGTTGATACGTATAGGCTTTCGTTTTTAATTAAAGCACTAGTTCGCCTTCGTTTGAAATACTGGGAGAGTACGGAATATGTTATTGTTATATTTAATAATGTACCAGCAGGGCTTCTCCTTCCTAAACTGTCTGAGCCATACACTCGAATCGATTTAAGACGTCGAATCTTCCAATGTTATACGTTAGACATATGCGAAGTTATATTACACACAAATTACACTCTCTTAAATACATGACAGTGAAGTCACGCGAAATATCTTCCAATTTAACTATTATTTTACTTAAAGGCACTAATATATGCTCAGTTGCAAAAGAAGGTGGACACCGAGTTTTGCTTAGATTAAATTGTATAAAGTGATTTTAAAAATAAATTGACAAATTCCAAAATTAATATGCCATGTTTGGTACCAATGTTTTTATCATTCCATTGCCAATTGCATGCTGTCATTTGTTTTTCAATAGGTCGAATCATTAAGGGACTGTCGCTTGATAAAGAGGATAGGTTGTAAAGTAAATATTTCAAAGTGTCCAGTTTCTTTTGCAACTGAGTAACTATACATTAACCAAAAACATATATCACAAGACATTAGGAAGTGTTCATTCACTAATAGAGTGTCAGAGACATGTAATTCCCTACCGGAAAATGTTGTTATTCTGAAACAATTAAAGGCAGAATGTGCTTATTTGTCGAGAAATGAAATACGTCATAGTTGGATTATACTATTACTACTACTAGTAATAGAAATAATAATAATAAGAGTTTACACAAATTTACACCACATTTCGACAGATATGATATTTTAACACGATCATGGACATGTTCTTAAAATTTAAGATTATTCTAGAAAACGCCTGTTTTAAAAACCGTGTTGTTAACGTTCAATTCATCATAGATGTTAAATGCAAGTGTGCGTAAATTTTTTTGTCAGCGCATACTAGGCTAATTTGCATACTTATATAACTAGTGGTATATCGAAAATATAGACTGGTGTTATTCCACTCCCATACCGTAAGTTATGTGATAAGTATGGTTATAGACTTTCACACACCAAAACAATCAAGTAGAATAACTATATATATATTTTTAATTAAAGATTCTTGGTGATTTTGATATTGGTCAACTAAAGTCAAAAATGTCTTCTGTATAGCAAAATATTCATAAGGCCAATTCATCTTTGGATACATTAGAACAATCTTTTAGATAATAATAAAACACAACCATTTCGTGACAGCGTTTAATTTATATAAAATGTCTAATAATTTATATACAATGTCTTGACCTGAAGCTCGTGTGACGTATTTTGTTTTCATGTTATCAGCATCCGTGCTGCTATTCTCTAACATTCAGACCTTTCTTTCAATAACTCACTAGTGACAAAGACTGCAGCAGTTCCGTTCGTTTGTTTTTTTACTCGGTCGTAAGACAATCAATTGTTGGACGAATAATCCGACTGAAACACTAATCTAGTAAATTATTTACGACTGTCTGCACGGAATATCTGACATGAGCGTCAATGTGTATTAAACAAGTTGGATAAAATTATCAAAATGTGATGCGAGACTCTGCCGAGCATAATGTCAGTTTTATCCAACGAGTTTATAAATTTGATTTTAAATATGTGCACGAATCTATTCATCAAATATGAATAGATGTGGCACATATCGTACACACTGGCTGCTAAGGTCTTCGCCGTACCACTCTGGGCAGTCGAACTTACCTCTTGATTTCAGTAACCACGTAATTCACGGTTACGAAAACCGAGAGGCAGTTCCGAGCACGCCGAGCTGAACGGAAAAGACCGAAAGATGATTTGACCTTCATTGTCATATTCCTTACACTAGCAAGGTTTCACAATGACGTCCCCGAAGGTAAAACTACCCGCTTCGAAGTAAGATTTTCCGTATCTTTGATTGTAGATGAATGTCCTATAGATCTTTTGTTTAATCCTCCCCCATTTCCGAAATTTAGTTTTTCGAGTCAGTCTCGTATACTAGAATGAAGAGATTTTCATGATATTCGTCATAAAATGTACTCCCTTGCATAAGTTCTAGTCCAGCAACTTTACTTTATAAACAAAAAAGTCATATCTACCACAATATAAAGGTTACATGCGCTACAGTGAAAATAATTATGCAATTTCGAAAATGATCTCGAACACTGGCTACGTGAAAAGAGATCGCGTACACTTGTGAGTTTGTTTTACGGTGTATATTGTTTATGCGATGTACTTATGCATTACTGATCATTTCAGGTGCCAGTGGTAGTTCATCTAGAGTACCAACATGAGAATTCGGGTAGGATAGTGGAGGTGAATTTCTATTGGGATTGCCAGGAAATAAAACGGATAATGTGTAGATAAACAATACGTCAAAGACATACAATGTATGGCAACGATATCATGAAGAATTAAACATGCTTTTTTGAAATGTTACAGTAACCATACATTGGATACTAGAGAAAGGATCAGGATGAAATCTAAAAGAAAATAATAGACTTAGACTATTAATAGTAATGCAATGTCACTCCAATGCGGTGTTCTAGTTTTCAAATGATAAAGACGTTATGAAAGTAAATTGTTTTCAACAAGACTTTGTAAGAAGCTGGACATTTTGAAGTAGTCAAAACTGCAACTCGCATTTGTCTAAATATTCTAATATATATATTAATTGTCCATGAGTTCTGATATGTCGATGCGTATGCTCGGAATGTATGTGAGTTTTTTCCATGACAGCAATGCCCATAAAACACAATGTAAAAGGTTTGAAATAAATATCGCAGAATAAAAACGTTCACTGAATAAAAAGAAATTGTCAAGCGTTTTATCTCAAATGATTTTTTTCCGTTTTACGTCATTCCTAACGATTAATAAGCTATAGATGGCCGACACCTTTATTGGTCGGGAGGACCCCAGTTGCTCATCAGTCTATTTACTGGCACCAAACAGCACCTTGGTGAAACCACTGGCCGCAGAAATGTGTGACCTACTGCAAGTTTTTTCATAAAACGAGCGTTTTAAACCATTTGACAACCGTGACCCGTCTACTAAAACCTTAAATAAATTGCTCCTCTAGACAATAGTTTAGGTGTGGTCGTTGTAGGTATGTCCCCTTGGTTTCTTATCAGAGGTTGCTTACCTTACATAATCGCCGGTTAGGTGCCAGGGATGCCTATCAGTATGTAATACATGTGCAGTGTTTGTCACCAGAAAATATCAGAAAAAACGTCATTTAGACTTTCAGTGAAGAATTGTATACCTAATACAAATATTTGAATTTCAACGTATTTGTGTAATTATGCAATGTTCAACCCTTTTGTGTTTGTGATGTCGTTTACTTTTATTATTACTTTTGCCTTCTTGTTTGTCTGTTTCCATGTTTTTTTCTGTGTTTTGTGGTTGACTGTCCTCCTTGAATGCTACTTTCCCTGTCCGATCTTTTTATATTTCTTGTATGCATTAGACGATATTAATGTAAAGTCAAAAAGAAAACAAATTCATTTGGAGTTAAAGTTTAAAAATATGTTTATTCATTTCAGTGTACTGAATGTATTAAACAATAACACAATCATAATAAACTGCGTAATACAACACATGAACAATAAAAAGTAGTTGAAACAATTTTGAAACGAAATGTAACCGGTAACGATTAACTTATTTGCAGCGAAATACATAATAAAAGCATTTTACTTAGTGAAAGCTAGTAAGTATCGAACATAAGTTTAACAAAGAAAAATAGCCCATCCAAGAGACCCAAATGGATCTAAAGCGATGACATTGGAAGGCATTAACTTTCTTTTGTTTATATGTGCACTCATCTCGGTTGAAAATTTATAAATGATTCGTTATCAATGAATCTTGACCAAGCTTCACAAATATCAAATGTATATATTTTTTCTTCAAACAGTCCCGTAGCTACTCTGAGGCCTCGGTAGAGTTTTGGGAAGTTATCAAACATTGAAGTTGGCATTCAAATGGAAAATCAATTAAATAAAATCACTAAAATATATTTGTCCAACATAAAACAGTTTTTTTCCGGAGTACATCTCCTCAGACCCCGCTAGGTTAGGATTTGCCTCGGGTAATTTCGGGGCTGGCTACGATCTTATTTTCAAAGGCTATATCTCTTATTATTTAAAAAAATGATCTCACTGGTTTTCAAAATGTAGATCTTTTAAAGATTCGATTAATATCAATGTTTGATAAAATGGGGAGATGATTATCAGACGAAATGTATGAATTATTTAGAAATTTAGACATACACATTTCTAAATTCTCTCATGAAAAACGGAGATGTGATTCGATTCACAAATATACACAATGACTCCATTACTAATGGTCGTATCTGAATGCCTTTCGAACATTCTGAACACGTTTCACTGAGATCCAATACAAAATTAAGTTGTGAACGAGATCATAAGAATATGTTGCAGGAAGAACAAAATGTGATCACAATAGCCCATCGCAGCTTCTAGTGATTTAATTATGAGATCATTAAATATGCAACGTAAAAAATATAAATCACACGCTTACAATGTGCTTCATATTTTTGCAGCCCTTGCAGTACATCAAATAAACATGTAATTAGACAACATAGTTTTGGTCATAAAAGTCATTCGGTCGCTTGACCTAATATTATCAAAGTATTTTCAAAACGTTAAACATACACTTAATGTTTGTAAGTCATCCCAAAATATAATACTAGCATTATTACAAAATAGAATTATAGCATTATTATTTTGAAAAACAGTTTTTTTCAAAATGAATGGAATACACACTAACACATGTCTTGACATTTTATGATGTCATTTGTAAACTATTATAATATTGAAATGTTAAAAGTGGTAAAATTTTAGATATATTATATAGAGGAAACATGCTCTCTAAAATGTCACATGAAGAATGCAACCAATTCACCATTTAAGTTGTTGAGTGAATTCACCTGTCACAATAGTTTTAAACCTGATTTTTCATAAACATGTTAGAATGGTTAGTCTTTTCTGCAGCTGTATTCATGTTCTTCAAGTTCCTTTTTGATTTCTCATGTTGGACATGTAAATACTAATATCCAAGATGCATGTCTCATGCGTTTATTAAAGTCGACATAACCCGTTTGTGACGCTTCAAGTTACTTCTTCACGTCATAAAGAGCTTTCTGAAGCAACGGTACTGCCCTGAGTGTCTGTGAATATTCGACTTATGCTGCCGAAATATGTCTCTACCGTTTTGAAAAGAGTGCCTCGTTCAAAAAAAATCTTCTTTATACCTGAAATAGAATAGAAACATACAAGTAACTCGGACAACACAACGAAACTCTTATACAATACAACATTGTATGTGTACGAAAACTTCTTGTTGCACCAAAAGATGCTTCCGAAATGACGAAGTACATTTCAATTCAAATGTATTTATATATTTTCAAATATGAAGTCAAGGAACATTTTGAATATATTAGTAGTTTGAAAATGTGCACGTTACTTTGTTTTCTTTATATTCTTTCAAATAACGTATCATAGCGGAGACATTTCCCTGTCGGGTTTGCAAAAACAGTAAAACTGATATGATGCACAGCTCAATTGTCGCACGGCTAATATCGTGCAGTTACTTATCACACTGCTGCCTAGACACTCTCCGATTGGTTATGATAATTTCATTTTGTTCATAGTACGGGACAAAGCAAAACATACAAACATATACATGATACAAACCATATGTCGCCATGATTTCGCCTGTTATACAATTTAGAGGCGCACCCGGGGTTCGTTCTCGTGACATGTAAGCCATCCGACCTACATTACATATAATCATCCCTTGTATCTATCTGCAGTAATAAGTAAAATACTGAGGAAAGCCTTACCCAAAATGCTATTCGTATTGTGTTGGTAGCTATAAAGATACTTCACTGGAACCTATAAATGACCAAGATTCATAAGTACATCGCATACACACAATAAACCGCCTAGCATTACAAAACTCGTGAGCGAATCTAACAAATATAAAAATACAAGTGCACGAGATCTCTTTTCACGCTGCCAGTGTTCGAGATAATTTTCGAAATTCCATAATTATTTTCACTGTAGCACATGTAACTTTTAAATTGTGGTAGTTATGACTTTTTTGTTTATAAAGCAAAGTTGCTGGACTAGAACTGATGCAAGTGAGTACATTTTATGACGAATATCATGAACATCTCTTCATTCCAGTGTACGAGACCTACTCGAAAAACTATATTTCGGAATGGGGGCGGATTTAACAAAAAATCTATTGAAAATTTATCTACAATCAAAGTTACGGAATAAAGTGAATCTCGTTTAATATTGATAAGTAATCAATAATATTATTTATACATACATCTTCGCCCATACTCTAGACTTTTGAGTTTCTTCATTTCCGTCATACGCCTTTTGTATGGAGGTGCACAGCGAAACATCAGTTTTATTTTGGCAATCGGGTCAACAATATATTTCACGAGCCGATAGCCAATGCATTTCAATGCATTTCAGTAAAAATCAAAATTAAACCTATCTGTTCATCCTTTGGCGCATCTAAGCCTTAATCAATTTTATTACGTTTTTATCGATGAGATATCTGGATTTCTCAGTGAAGGAATATTCGATATCGCTAAATATTAATAACTAACTCCGTGAAACTGAAATAATTAACTGTGCACTTCTTTCTTCTTTTTTTTACGACTGCGCAAGTTTTTTTACCTTGAACGTGATTCATTACCGCAAATCAACATTAACAGTTGCATTTTGCATTTCTCGTTAATATCCAATACTATAGTTCCATCATGATTCATTGAAGCATTGTCAGGCGATATTCCACAGCTTTAAACAACATTGTCCGTGTCTAAATTCATTTGTTTGTGTCTGAACTGCTGAAAACACCCTGAACGATTTTTTGACACATTATGATTATTATGTTCATAGTCGGTTCAAAAGCCCCTGAGGGATTATGTTATTTTGTTGTATGAGTCTTGCCGAGCTCTGCTACCGGTAAACACACTAGTAATTTAAATGTCTCACAAATATAAGTTTATAAATTATCATTCCCTTTTAAAGAGATAACGAATGCGTTCTTTCCAGCATAGTAATCATATTAGAGATATGATAAAGACATATGCATCTATAACTATAGATACCTTAACAATATAATACTTTTCTTATTATCTACATACTTATTCTAACCTTTGGTTAGTCGGATTTTCACTTAAACGTGCTGATACACATCTCTTACACTTATAGTTCATCCAGCTATTACATCCAATGAGCATCAAAAGATTTTCTCTTTTTTTTCTTATGTCAACGTCGGAACAAATGTTCAACATCTCGTCAGAGACTTCATAAGCGCTGAATTTATTGGACATACAAATGTGGAGTGGAAAACCTGCGAACATCAGAAGAAATCAGCTATGACAGCTGTCAATTAAGTGAGTTCCTTCTAGAGGGTGGACTGGTTCAATTGTTGCTCATGTACATATATAAGGTTTGTTTGTATTGGGTTTAAGGAAGACGCCAGAAAATGGGCAGGTGGAACAATAAGTAATAGATAGAAGTATACTAACAACTAAAAGCAATTTATTCAACTGTATATAAGTAAAGGTTATAGATCCTTTATTATAATTATAAGGCAATAGTGATCTATAACCGCCTTGTATCATGGTCTTTGTAATAGTACATTGAAAATCACACCTGAATAAACGGTGTACTACAACTATCGGTTATTGAAAGTTAGAGTATGACAGGGAGCTGAAATGGACATGTTACATTGATTGAATTGGATTTTATAGTCGCACCAACAGCTAAGGTCATATGGTGACTTTCAAGCTTCCATTGGTGGAGGAAGACCCCAGGTGCCCCTCCGGGCAATTTTCGTGCACGGGCGGGCGGACATGTTACAAAACAAATAGCAACATTGTGCGTATATATCGTCTGGCGTGTAATATTCAATATTTGAAGCTACAGCTCAGGTATCAGGATAGTTCAGGGCTTTTTTAGTTCTATTTTTTCTTTTGTAATTGCACTTTCAATGGGATTCCAAAAAACGGGACATCACTCTTAATAAATAATAGATCCGTTAGGTAAGATTTTTGAGGTAGAGGATTATCTGTATACCCAAAAGTTACTGTAGAGAGGAGTACCGTTAGGATCGTGTGCCCACTACTAACATATTTTTAAAACTAGTGATCATGTTCACGATACGATCCAATAGCAGAATTACTGTAATTCGATGTTCCCGCACATTTATAGACACATGTAGATACGTATAGGTTTTCGTTTTTAATTAAAGCACTAGTTCGCCTTCGTTTGAAATACTGGGAGAGTACGGAATATGATATTGTTATATTTAATAATGTACCAGCAGGGCTTCTCCTTCTAAACTGTCTGAGCCATACACTCGAATCGATTTAAGACCTCGAATCTTCGAATATTATACTTTAGACGTATGCGAAGTGATATTACACACCAATTTCACTCTCTTAAATATGTGACTGTGAAGTCATGCGAAATATCTTCAAAATTAACTATTCTTCTACTTAAAGGCATTAATACACGTTAACCAAAAACATGTATCACAAGACATTAGGAAGTGTTCATTTACTAATAGAGTGTCAGAGACCTGTAATTCCATACCGGAAAATGCGAACATGAACATGTTTTTAAAATTTAAAACTATTCTAGAAAACGCCTGGTGTAAGAACAGTGTTGTTAACGTTGAATTCACCATAGATGTTAAACGCAAGTGTGCGTAATTCATCACAGATGTTAAATGCAAGTGTGCGTAATTCACCATAGATGTTAAATGCAAATGTGCGTAATTCACCATAGATGTTAAATGCAAGTGTGCGTAATTCACCATAGATGTTAAATGCAAATGTGCGTAATTCACCATAGATGTTAAATGCAAGTGTGCGTAATTCACCATAGATGTTAAATGCAAGTGTGCGTTATTCACCATAGTTGTTAAATGCAAGTGTGCGTAATTCACCATAGATGTTAATTGCAAGTGTGCGTAATTCACCATAGATGTTAAATGCAAGTGTGCGTTATTCACCATAGATGTTAAATGCAAGTGTGCGTAATTGACCATAGATGTTAAATGCAAGTGTGCGTAATTCACCATAGATGTTAAATGCAAGTGTGCGTAATTCACCATAGATGTTAAATGCAAGTGTGCGTTATTCACCATAGATGTTAAACGCAAGTGTGCGTAATTCACCATAGATGTTAAATGCAAGTGTGCGTAATTCACCATAGATGTTAAATGCAAGTGTGCGTAATTCACCATAGATGTTAAATGCAAGTGTGCGTAATTCACCAAAGATGTTAAATGCAAGTGTGCATAATTCACCATAGATGTTAAATGCAAGTGTGCGTAATTCACCATAGATGTTAAATGCAAGTGTGCGTAATTCACCATAGATGTTAAATGCAAGTGTGCGTAATTTACCATAGATGTTAAATGTAAGTGTGCGTAATTCACCATAGATGTTAAATGCAAGTGTGCGTAATTCACCATATATGTTAAATGCAAGTGTCCGTAATTCACCATAGATGTTAAATGCAAGTGTGCTTAATTCATCATAGATGTTAAATGCACGTGTGTGTAATTCACCATAGATGTTAAACGCAGTATTGCGTAATTCACCATAGATATTTAATGCAAGTGTGCGTAATTCACCGTAGATGTTAAATGCAAGTGTGCGTAATTCACCATATATGTTACATGCAAATGTGCGTAATTCACCATAGATGTTAAATGCAAGTGTGCGTAATTCACCATAGATGTTTAATGCAATTGTGCGTAATTCACCATAGATGTTAAATGCAAGTGTGCGTAATTCACCATAGATGTTAAATGCAAGTTTGCGTAATTCACCATAGATGTTAAATGCAAGTGTGCGTAATTTACCATAGATGTTTGATGTAAGTGTGCTTAATTCGACATAGATGTTTACTGCAATTGTGCGTAATTAACCATAGATGTTAAATGCTAGTGTGCGTAATTCACCATAGATGTTAACTGCAAGTGTGCGTAAAGTTCTTACTATAACGCTTGTGCACATCCTAGGATAACACATATTACTCTGCAGGACTAACTTCATTGAAAATAAGGAGATATTTTTAGACATATTCATTACGGCTTGGCCCTTCACGGTAACTGTTTTGCAGCAGAAAGTATCATTATTTGTCAACTTAATTTATTACAACGATAGAACACCAACGTAAACCTGTTGAACTCTTTCAACTTGCTACACTTACGGATCAATATGTTAAATTACCACAAACAAATTAAATTTTAACAACAACACAAATATGACACATCGAACAAGGTGTTGTAAATGTGGTGATAAACTTTCACACACCAAAACAATCCAGTAGAATAACTTTTTTTTTTTAATTAAAGTTTGATGGTGATTTTGATTTTGGTAAACTAATGATCTTAAGTAAAAAATGTTTTCGATATATTAGCAAAACATTCATCAGGACAATTCATCTTTGGATACATTAGAATAATGTTTTAGCCAATAATAAAACACAACCTTTTCCTGACAGCGTTTACTTTATATGAAATGTCTTGACCTGAAGCTCGTGTGACGTATTTTATTTTCATGTTATCAGCATCAGTGGTGCTATTCTCTAACATTCAGACCTGACGTGACAGACATTTATTTCAATAACTCACTAGTGACATAGACGGAAGCAGTTCCGTTTGTCTGTTTTTTTCCTCGGTCGTAAGATAATTGTTGGACGCATACATTATTTACAACTGTCTGCACGAGACTCTCTAACGAATATCTTACATGAGCGTCTATATGTATTAAGCAAGTTGGATAAAATTATCAAAATGTGATGTGAGGCTCTACCGAGCATAATGTCAATTTGATCCAACGAGTTTATAAATTTGATTTTAAATATGTGCACGAACTATTCATCAAATAACTTTAAATATGGCATATATCGTACACACTAGCTGCTTAGCTACTTAGGTTTTCGACGTACCACTTTGAGCAGTCGAACTTACCTCTTGATTTCAGTAACCACGTAATTCCCGGTTACGATAACCGAGAGGCAGTTCCGAGCTGAACGGAAAAGGCCGAAAGATGATTTGACCTTCATTGTCATATTCATTACACGAGTGTATTAGGATATGTATTACTCTCCAACACCGCAACTATAAATGTGATGAATGTATTTAAGGGTAACTGTATTCATACTTGTTTTGTATACTGTATGGTGCTGTAGCATGATACAATATTTTATCATGTCGATCTATATAATTCTGCAAAGAAACAGGGTGCCTGAGACAAAATCTTATCTCTGCAGTTACTTTCCTATCCCGTCAGGTGCACTTTTTTTGATGACGTAAGCACCTCTAACGTCAGGGTATATTCGATGACGTCTCGGTATTTTTGAATTCAATTGGGGTTTTACGGCGCACCAATAAAAGAAAGGTTATATGGCGCCAAACAGGATGAACATGCAGGCTCATCCTCCATTTCCATCTAGATAAAATATTTATGGACCTAGAACCTTCTAACCTGCAGAACTGCAGAGTTGCTGCAAATTATATTATAGACAGTTCATTTACGATGGAGCCACGTTTCCACGTTTGCATATGCGGTGTCATGAAGAAGACCTTGAATGAGCATGATTAAAAAATGATAAAATGAACATGATGGTGGGTCCTACCGCTCTGCCTCCAGCGGGTTTTGCGGTGTATTCTTTGAAGGAAAAATAGAAAAAGTTAAATTAAATGATTTTAAACTATCAACTTGATAAATAGGATATTAATTTAGTGCTTGATCCCATCCCGTTGATATGGTTCGGCCAAACAAAATTAAGCTCTCGGCACGGCCTCGGGCTTCATTTGTTCTCAGCCGCACCTGATAGACAGAGTGTGATTAGGCACTAACATGATATTGCCTATACTTTGGATTGGCCGCCGTTTGATATGTTAATACAATTTAATGATGTTGATGGGGAACGTTTTTGTAATTTGATAACAAACATTTCACCATTGTCTTGTTTTAGCAACACGCATGTTGCGGATTTGTGTGATGGATATTATTAACCTTAACCCGCTAAGGACGACTATAATCGCCTTTGCGTCCATTGTAAACCCAGATCAGCCTGCGAGTCCGGCTGCTGATCAGTCATTTACCCCAAAACACGCCTTTGTCACATAAATGGAATATAGTCTTATTTCAAAGAAAGAGCAGTCCATTATATATATGTAGCGAGTTAATGTTAAGATTTTATAAGGATGTACTTTGAACGGTGTCAAGTGTTATGTCGCCACCAACACCAATGTATTAATATACAAGTATTGTCGCACGCTTGTCTAAATCTATGTCTTGTGACATTTTTTAATCCAGATGTTTATAGATCTATTTATTTTTTATTTCCAGAAAGTCTGCTTCGAAATGCTTAGTGAGAATGACAATCATCAATACAAATCTGGTGTGCGTGGATGTTCGCCAGGTTGTACGCCTCAAAACGAAATTGTAAACTGTACAAAGCAGCTCAAAAACTCACGCTGTGCTAAGACTGTTGCGACGATAGTGATCTCTGTAACGGAAGTGACGTCATAAAACTAATGTGTTTTTATTATGTGAATAATTCGTGGTGCCTTCTTTTGACTAATCGTTTAGTAGAACTTTTACCACTGTAGGTAAAGTGCGAATCGAGATTGAGTTTGTAGATATCAACACGCTAATTTATAGACAGAATCAGTTGCATCGTGGGATTAAATTGACATTGAAAATGTAAACAAACTCAGTATTTTAACGATATTTCAATTGTTTCTAAAGTTAAGTTATTACATTTCTTCTAAATATCTTTGTCTAAATGGTGTATTCTTTACACTGGTTTTGTGCGTTGATATACTGTAGTAGTATGTGCCGAAATATGTATTTATTTATTGTCTTAAATGCTCATTTCATTAAAATCTAGACAAGTTTGTAGATGTAAATGCGCTGGTTTGTTGAATTAAGCACTAGTTTGGTATGTTTTCTATAAGCGCTAGTTTTTCGATGATTTTCTTTTTTACAACTGTAACTTTTTTTATTTTCTATGCATTATATAGACAAAAGGTAACAATTTTGTATTTTACTATAGTTCGGGAGTGTGAATCTTTACACTTCACTAATTTTTTTCTCAACACCACCATGTTATATGTAATTACTGCACAGAAGAAACAGAAATATTTGACAGTATCGTACACCATAAAGTCATGCATATGAAAATCGAAATTTAAGTTCAAAGGAAAAAACAAAGATATACAAATCGAACAGGGAAAGTAGCATTCAATGACGACAGTCAACCACAAAACACAATAACAAACACGCAAACAGACAAACGAAAAGGCAAAAGTAATAAAAAATGCAATTGGCATCACAAACACAAATGGTTGACAATAGGGCTTCCGCCTTGGAACGGGCAGTGGCCAAAAATGCCACCGGGGGTTTAAACCATGTTCTAGGGTGCACAAAACCTCACACTTACCCTATTGTCATCCCAATTAAACGGGACAGTGTAAATAAAGAAATCCCCGCCATGAAATATTCTCTAACCAACAAGGCAGCGTTAAAAGGCAATATAAGTGAAACAAGATGCTTGTGTATATATAAATACAAAAGAAACAAAAGCCCAGAAAGACACACTGAAGGTACCCGATGACTTGGCAGAAGCCAGAGCAACAGAATAATAAACCATTGAGGGCACGACAAGAGTCTCTAACACCAAATACCTGTCAAAGTATTTCAATTTGTTTCTTGATAAAATCGTCAGAGATGGAAGGTCAGCTATTCCATTATCGCATACTGAATCCATAAAGGTGATTGACTTTTAACTGGACATACGTGTTCCTTCAATGAGAAAAGCGAACTATATGTTGCTGTAACCGAGTGTCCATTAAAATATGTCATCGACCTTGATAATACAACAGCGGAAAACATATTTTAAAATACAAATGAAACCCAATAAATACCGTAAAGGGGATCCCTCGGAAGCAGCAAACACAAACAAGAGATAAAAGTAGCAGACTCGGTTTTATTGAGCCTGTTCATGAGAGGTAATGTCGAGTGCAACATCTCTCACGTATGTAACACATATGTCATCATACAAATGATGGCATATATATAGAGGGTTTGACTGATATGTTACAATCTTAACCCTTAAAGAATACACCCTCTGCAACGGAAACGGTAGATCGTTTATTGTCAGAATGGCAGACGTTTTAATTTTATTTTGGTGCATCGCTTCCAGAAAAAACAACTAGCCTTGATATTGTTAATGAACGTGGTTACGTTGTGTTGTGTGTCAGTTTTTGTGCAATGAGGTATGATGATACTATAAAAAAAAGAGTATGATAATGGACCTTTGGAAACGGCCGAAAACGACACATACGAAATATTGCAGTCTCGGTTCATTAGCGGTAGTTAAATATGCTAGCTACCGATACTATAAATCTATTTTGGAGGACCGAGAAATGGTTGTTTAAAGGTAAATTCTTACGGTTTATGTCAGGTTTGAACAATAAAGGACATCATTTTACTGGAATCATAACGCGAGGACACGACAGTCCCAGCCTATAGAAAATAATATTTGCGTTTCCTAGCAAAAATATTTTGAATGTAATATCGAATAAGGCCAAGTTGTTTAAGTTCATGGATTCTTACACCACTTCTCAAAACAGTTTCAAAAACTGTGAAGGATTCAAGGTCATTAACTTGTTGACCTTAAAAGTTAAACTGTGGCGTAAACTTTGGTTATGTTAACTGTTTTTGTTCAAAAATAATACCAACATTGATTTGACGATGCAATAGCACTTTGCGAGAAATGAAAATGGAAATTGATAAGGCCAAAACAAATGCAAATAATTTCAAGAAATATTAGGAATTTTATTTCATCAACCAATTTAATAACAAAGTTATAATTAGTTAGGTATTTCTGAATTCCTATGAAATATAATTTACTGTTATTAATTATCAAATTATTGCTGAATATATGTGTGTATGCTTATTTAAATGTTCCTCTTAAATAAACATTATATATTGATGCATAACCATGAACTCTAAACGTTATCACTTTTGCCATTCATACTCGGGAAAACCAATACAAACAATTAATATAGAGGTGATCATTAATTGTTTCAGATATATATTTCCATGATATATGAAACATGTAAGGAGAAAGGTTTAACTTAAAGAAATTAATTAACCACCGGACAGAACATGAACGAAAGAATGGGCAAACGATCGAGCGACACATTATATCCTCTGACAATTTTCCTTAAGATGTTATAAAATGAATAAAAGGTTACGTTTTACCGACCGTTACTTTGATAATAACGAATATGTGAGCTAAATGGCAATGCCTACCATATAAGAAAAGGTGCTAAGCTAAAACAAATCAGCGCCTCTACATCAAACAACTAGCGCTTACCTTCAACAAACACTCGCTTTGATAACTGTTAACATCTACAAACCAAATCAGACACAATATGTATTTTTGCTTTAACATTCGGTATTGAGTTTAAAATCTATCGGAAACAAATTAAAACGCACTTGATCTGACCCAAAACATATATTTTGATGGAATAATGGCAGTTAAAGTAGATGTATACACGTTATTGCCGTGTAATTTCCACGTCGCAAACTCGATGTGTCACTTGAAAGTCTGGTGCATTGTGTAAATGTAAAACACAGACAAGTGTACAGTGTCATCGAGAAAAAGTTTGTAATACAACGACTATTTGCCAAATATAGTTTTCCACATCTACAAACCATAATATGGCTGTCTTCAAACTAGCGTGTTGATATCTACAAACTCAAATTCGATTCGCACTTTACCTAAAGTGATTACTGTAACTCAAAGGTAGTGGCGGTATGCAAATGTAGAGGCGGTATGCAAATGTAGTGGCGGTATGCAAATGTAATTATTGCGAGCGCAGTGTACCATTGTATTATGAAGCATGCACAATGCTCCTTAAACACTTAATACAATAATGATCGCATAGAGAGATAATCTAAGTTTTAATGAAATCAGTTTATACCAAGTTTGAAAATGTAGTCGATCTGATTGGATTCTAAATTCATCAAATGTTTGAGCACAAGAATCAGACTCAAAATCAAAATCTCTTTTTTCTTTCAAAACCTATCAACACAAATGTATAGGAAAGAATTGTGATTTTCAGATATTTCCTGTTTATTTACATTTAAAATTACTCGTTTCTTTAAGTAAATATTGTAATTTACTGGTAAAATTGTTTTTATTTGGAAATAAACAAATTGAAATTTTGAGTCGAGGCCGATTCTTATGCTCAAAAGTTTGATAAATATTAAAACACGAATCGAAGCGAAAAAATACTGTAAATGACAAGTAATAATGTCCTTTTAACTGGTTCTAGGCATGAACAATTATCTGGCATCTTTTCGATTTGATTGCGCAGTAATTATTTCAGCGCCAAATAATGTCTGTGATTACTTTCTACGCTGTAGGCAGACAGACATGGCAATCTTTATATATGCGTGATCTTCATATCAATCTCTTCAGCTAATTCTTTTTTCAATCTGACATTTCTTTTGATTATTGTTATACTCCCACGTTCACAAAGAGAAAAGGAGGCTATATAGGAATCACGTTGTCCGTAATGTCCCGTCGCGTCGCGTCGTGTCCTGTAACACGTTTCCATTACTCATACAGATTCGAATGGGTCCAAACGTCATATACACATAACAACGGATGACCTTGTGTCACTCTACATCACCTATTGTTGATTGCCAAATTTATTACAGAATATTACAGAAGTGGAAGAGACATATTGTTTTTGCTCTGTCTGTCTGTCTGTCAGTTTGTCCGTCCGTCGGTCTGTCTGTCCGTCTGTCACAATTGTTGTCACCGCTACTACTCCTAAACGGCTTGTTGGATTTTGACGAACTTTTGCAGGAAGCATCCGTATAATGTCTAGTTTGCATATCGCGCTTCCGTTCCTGTTCGCTGACTTTTTAGTTGTTGCCCTTTGAATGTTTTACTTTAAATTTGTTGTCGCCGCTACTCCTCCTAAACGGCTTGTTGGATTTTGACGAAACTTCGCAGGAAGCATCTGTAGGATGTCTTGTCGTGCATATCGCGCTTTCGTTCTATTTCACTGATTTTTGACAGAGTTATGGCTCTTTGAATTTTTTACTTTAAATTTGTTGTCGTTGCTACTCCTCCTAAACGGCTTATAGTATCTTGACGAAACTTTGCAGGAAGCTTTGGTCTGATGTCTAGTTGTGCATGTCGTGCTTTCGTCGCTACTCCTGCTAAACGGCTTGTTGTATTTTGCTGAAACTTTGTAGGAAGCTTCGGTATGATGTCTAGTTGTGCATTTCGCGCTTTCGTTCCGGTTTGCTGATTTTTTACGGAGTGATGGCCATTTGAATTGTTTACTTTACATTTATTTGTCGCCGCTACTCCTGCAAAACGGCTTGTTGTATTTTGACGAAACTTTGCAGAAAGCTTTGAAATGATGTCTAGATGTGCATATCATGCTTTCGTTCCGGTGCGCTGATATTCGACGAAGTTATGGCTCTTTGAACTTTTTATTTTAAATTTGTTGTCACCGTCACTCCTACTAAACGGCTTGTTGCTAATGGCGAAATTTTGCAGTCGGGGGACACATCAGTTTTTCTCAAGAATAACCTCTAGTTGTGCATGTTTCTCTCGTTTAATAATGACAACATTGATAGATAATCAATAATATTATTTATACGTACATCTTCGCCCATACTCTAGACATTTGAGTTTTGAAAAAACAAATGTTTTATAGGTTATTCCTTCATTTCCTGTCATACGCCTTTTGTATGGAGATGCACAGCGAGACATGTTTTATTTTGGCAATCGGGTCAATAGTATGTTTGACGAGCCGATAGCCAATGCATTGCAGTAAAAATCGAAATTAAACCTATCTATTCATGTTTTGGTGCATCTAAGTCTTAATCAATTTTATTACGTTTTTATCGATGAAAGATTTGGATTTCCCAGTGAAAGAATATTCCATATCGCTAAATATTAATAACTAGCTCGGTGAAACTGAAATAACTAAAAGTGCACTTCTTTCTTTTTTTTACGATTGCGCAAGCCCGAGTTTTAACCTAAAATGTGATTCTTGACCGCAAATCAACATAAACAGTTGAGTTTTGCAATTCTCGTTAATATATAATACTATAGTTACATCATGATTCATTGTCCGTGTCTAAATTCATTTTTTTTTGTCTGAACAGCTGAAACACGATGAAAGAGTTTTTACACATTATGATTGAAGCGAATGCCTAGATGAATCGGCGATCTTAATCTAACGTTACACTTGTACTGAATAAATGTTGATGTTCTAAAAGAGATTGATGAAATATACAGTACACATTTTAATATATGTTTATATATAACGTTTGTTGTCTTAAAAGCCATGAATTTGAAGTTTTTATATTGTAGTGTCACGTGATTTACCACTGTCGCGTATGAATACTTTTTACGATTTGCCTTAAAAGGAAATCGTAGTAAATAAGCCACGACTCTGTATTTTTACTTTACCACTCGTGGCGTAATTGGTTCGAACTACAATCAAAATGATAAAATGTATACATAATTTATATATAAATTTATATATATCAATGGCAAGCGTATTGTTTTTCACTCGCTCGCATCTGCTCGCTCGTGAAATAAAAACATACGCTTGCCATCTCATGAAGGATTTCCTAATAATCAAACGCAACAGTTTAATAATCTCTATATCTTAATTGTTTTCAATTATTTATGACCTAAATATTTTTCCGTGATGACTAATTCCGATTGCATTCGCCACAAACTCATCGGTCTCTGCTACCGATAATCACACTAGTAATTTAAATGTCTCAGAAATATAGCTTTATAAATTATCTTTCCCTTTTAAAGAGATAACGAATGCGTTCTTTCCAGCTTAGTAAATCATATTAGAGATATGATATTGACATATGCATATATGAATCTAAATACCTTAACAATATAATACTATTATTATTATTTACATACCTATTCTAACCTTTTGTTTGTCGGATTTTGACTTAAACGTGCTGATACACTTGGCTTACACGTATAGTTCATCCAGCTATTACATCCAGTGAACATCGAAATATGTTTTTTCTTATTTGAATGTCGGAACAAATTTGCAACATCTCGTCAGTGATTGCATAGGTGCTTAATATATTGGACATTCATACAAATATGGAGTGGAATTCCTGCGAACATTAGATGAAATCGGCTATGACAGCTGTCAATTAAGTGAGTTCCTTCTAGACGGTGTACTGGTTCAACTACTGCTCGCTCACGTACATATAGGAGGTTTGTTTGTATGGTGTTTACGGAAGACGCCAGAACATGGGATAATAGACAGATATGTAATAGATAGAGTATGGTCTCATTCAGTTGGTTAATTAAAGCATCGAGATGAAACCATGCTCTATTTGTTCTGTATCATGTCCATTTCAGCTCCCTGTCATAATCTAACTACCAATAACCGGTAGTTCTAGGACACCATTTATTCTGACAGGTGTTATTTTCAAACTAAACGATTTAAACCTGTACTATTACAAAGACCATGCTACAAGTCGATTATAGATCACTATTGTCTTAAAATTAAAATAAATGATCTATAACCTTTACTTATAGACAGTTGAATAAATTGCTTTTATTTGTTAGTATTATACATATCGTACAGCTTCATACAAAAAAAATCCTTTATATTCATATACACATGATCCTTTTTGTGTTATATTAATATTTCCTATTAATGCTGCCAAGCGTGTTATACAGCCTGAGTTATTACCCCTTTTATTGGTGACAAATGTTGAAATTGTCTGCTCAATAATTTAAGTAATTCAAATTCACATTTAACCAAACATGGATGCAGTGCTAATTCCCAAAATATCAGTCAACATCAGTAACACATAAGTTTTTGCTCCTTCATTGGTAACAACTAATGAAGCAGATGGTGTTTATTCAAACATGTAACCAAACCTTGACACACTGCTGATGGCCAAACATATATCGAAGGATTTTGATAACTAAGCACATACTAGTATCACCCTTATGCCATCAAATATATCAGTCCATACTTCGACTTTGTATATATCGTCTCGCGTGTAATATTCAATATTGGAAACTACAGCTTCAGGTGTCAGGATATCTCGTTATTAAAAGGCAATAATCACTTCAGCCAGATTCCATCTTACTAGGCAGCAACATAGATCAACCGAATGTACAAGCCATTAATAGCATCATATCATGTTGTGTGCTGCATGGGCAACAACATCATTAGTGAACACAACATGAGCTGTCGAAGAAGAGCGCGGTTCAATATTTATAGGTTATTAAACCATTTTGTGTTTGTGATGTCGTTTACTTTTATTATTACTTTTGCCTTCTTGTTTGTCTGCGTGTTTATTTCTGTGTTTTGTGGTTGACTGTCCTCCTTAAATGCTACTTTCCCTGTCCGATCTTTTTATATTTCTTTGTATTGGGATATGTGCAATTGTTCTGCCGCGTAACAATATTGCACGAATTTAGGAGCCAGAAAATGGGCAGGTGGAACAATAATCAATAGATAGAGTATACTTACAACTAAAAGCAATTTATTCAACTGTCTATAAGTAAATTTTATAGATCATTTATTATAATTTAAAGGCAATAGTGATCTATAACCGACTTGTAGCATGGTCTTTGTAATAGTACAGATGTAAATCGTTTAATTGAAAATCACACCTGAATGGTGTACTACAACTACCGGTTATTGGAAGTTAGAGTATGGCAGGTAGCTGAAATGGACATGTTACAAAACAAAAAGTTACTGTGTGCGTATATATCGTCTCGCGTGTAATATTCCATATTGGAAGCTACAGCTCAGGTGTCAGGATAGTTATGGCTTTTTAGTTATATTTGTTCTTTTGTTAATGCACTTTCAATGGGATTCCTGAAAAGGGGACATAAATCTTAAGATATAATAGATCGTATAGGTAAGCTTTTGAGGTAGAGGATTATCTGTATACCCAAAAGGTAATGTAGAGATGATTACCGTTAGGACCGTGTGCCCACTACATTGAGGAATGTAGAGACTCAAGAACTTTCTCCGACATAATATATATCATTATAATGAAACATTCACTGTGAACATATTTCTAAAACTAGTGACCGTGTTCACGATACGATTCAATAGCAAAAGGACTGTAATTCGATCTTCCCGCACATATATAAACACATGTAGATACGTATAGGTTTTCGTTTTTAATTAAAGCACTAGTTCGCCTTCGTTAGAAATACTGGGAGTGTACGGAATATGATATTGCTATATTTAATAATGTACCTGCTGGGCTTCTCCTTCCTAAACTTCGATTTAAGACGTCGAATCTTCCAATGTTATACTTTAGACGTATGCGAAGTGATATTACAAACAAATTACACTCTCTTAATGAAGTCACGCGAAATATCTTCTAATTTAACTACTCTTCTACTTAATGGCATTAATATATACTCAGTTGCAAAAGAAATAGGGCACTGAATATAGCTTAGATTTAATATTATAAAGTGCTTTTAGAATTAAATTGACATATTCCAAAATGAATATGCCATGTTTGGTACCAAAGTTGTTATCATTCCATTGCCAATATCATGTTGTCATTTGTTTTTCAATAGGTCGAAATAAGGGACTGTCGCTTGATAAAGAGGCTAGGGTGTAAAGAAAAATTGTCAAAGTGTCCAGTTCCATTTTGCAACTGAGCCTATACATTAACCAAAAACAAATAAAGACATTAGGAAGTGATCATTCACTAATAGAGTGACAGAGACCTGTAACTCCCTACCGGAAAATGTTGTTATTCTTAAACAAATATAGGCAGAATGTGCTTATAAGACGAGAAATGAAATACGTCTTAGTTGTATTATACTATAACTACTACTAGTAATAGAAATAATAATAATAAAGAGTTTACACAAATTTACACCACATTTGGACATATATGATATGTTAACACGATCATGAACATGGTTTTAAGATTTAAGATTATTCTAGAAAACGCCTGGTGTAAGAACCGTGTTGTTAACGTTGAATTCACCATAGATGTTAAATGCAAGTGTGCGTAATTCACCATAGATGTTAAATGCAAGAGTGTGCGTAGTTTGCCATAGATGTTAAATGCAAGTGTGCGTAATTCACCATAGATGTTAAATGCAAGTGTGCGTAATTCACCATAGATATTGCATGCAATTGTGCGTAATTCATCATAGATGTTAAATGCAAGTGTGCGAGCAATTTTTAAAATAACCTTTGTGCACATTCTAGGATAACACATATTTCTCTGCCGGACTAATTTCTTTGAAAATAAGGACACATTTTTAGAGATATTCATTACGACTTGGCCCTTTACGGTAACTGTTTTACAGTAGAACATATCATCTCTTGTCAACTTAATTTATTACACCGATAGACCACCAAAGTAAGCCTGATGAACTCTTTCAACTTGATATGTCAACCCTTTTGTGTTTGTGATGTCGTTTACTTTTATTATTACTTTTGCCTTCTTGTTTGTCTGTTTGCATGTTTGTTTCTGTGTTTTGTGGTTGACTGTCCTCCTTGAATGCTACTTTCCCTGTCCGATCTTTTTATATTTCTTGCTATACTTACGGATCAATATGTTAAATTGCCACAAACAAATTAAATTGGAACAACAACAAATATGACTCATTGAACAAGGTGTTGTAAATGTGGTGATAGACTTTCACACACCAAAACAATTAGTAGAATAACTATTTTCTTTTTTTTCAATTAAAGATTCTTGATGATTTTCATTTTGGCAAACTAATGATTTTAAGTCAAAAATGTCTTCGATATAGCAAAATATTCATAAAGACAATACATCTTTGGATACATTAGAACAATCTGTTAGCCAATAATAAAACACAACCTTTTCGTGACAGCGTTTAATATATATGAAATGTCTTGACCTGAAGCTCGTGTGACCTATTTTGTTATCATGTTTATCAGCATCAGTGCTGATATTCTCTAACATTCAGACCTGTAGTGACAGACATTTTATCAATAACTCACTAGTGACAAAAACGGCAGCAGTTCCGTTTGTTTATTTTTTTCCTCAGTCGTAAGAGAATTGTTGGACGAATAATCCAACTGAAACATTAATCTAGTAAATTATTTACGACTGTCTGCACGTGACTCTCTAAGGAATATCTGACATGACCGTCCATATGTATTAAGCAAGTTGGATAAAATTATCAAAATGTGATGCGAGGCTCTGCCGAGCATAATGTCAATTTTATTCGACGAGTTTATAAATTTCATTTTAAATATGTTCACGAATCTATTCATCAAATAACTTTAAATATGGCATATATCGTACACACTAGCTGCTTAACTGCTTAGGTCTTCGACGTACCACTCTGAGCAGTCGAACTTACCTCTTGATTCCAGTAACCACGTAATTCCCGGTTCCGAAAACCGAGAGGCAGTTCCGAGCACGCCGAGCTGAACGGTAAAGATCGAAAGATGATTTGACCTTCATTGTCATATTCATTACACGAGTGTATTAGGATATGTATTACTCTCCAACACCGAAATTATAAATGTGATGAATTATTTAAGGGTAACTGTATTCATACTGGTTTTGTATACATCGTGCTGTAGCATGATACAATATTCTATCTTGTCGATCTATATAATTCTGCTAGAAACAGGGTGCCTGAGATAAAATCTTATCTCTATAAATATTTTCCTATCCCGTCAGGTGTACTTTTTTGATGACGTAAGCACCTCTTTTGATAACTTCTGGGTATATTTGATGACATCTGGGTATTTTTGAATTGAATTGAATTGGAGTTTTACGGCGCACAAAAACAAGAAAGGTTATATGTCGCCAAACAGGGATGAACATGCCATGCTCATCCTCCATTTATATCTAGATAAAATATGGAGAATGGGCCTAGAACCTTCTAACCTGCAGAATTGCGAAGTTTCTGCAAATTCTATTGTAGACACTCCATTTACGATGGAGCCACCTTTCTATATTTGCATATGCGGTGTCATGGAGTAGACCTTGAATGAGCATGATAAAAGAAATTAAGCAATGAACATAAAGGGTGTCCTACCTATCTGCCTCTAGCGGGATTTGCAGTGGTTGTATTCTTTGAAAGGAAAAAAATATGATTTTAAACTATCAACTTGATAAATAGGATATCATGTTAGTGCCTCGGCACGGCCTCGGGCTTCATTTTTTTCTCAGCCTCACCTGATAAACTGAATGTGATCAGGCACTAACATGATATTCCCTATACCTTGGATTGGCCGCCGTTTGACATGTTTATGGTTACGGTATACAGTTAAATGATGTTGCTGGGGAACGCTTTTGTAATGTGATAAACAAACATTTCACCATTGTCTTGTTTATTAATAAGCAATACGCATGTTGTGGATTCGTGTGATGGATATTATTAACATTAACCCGCTAAGCACGACTATACATGTCATAGCCTTTGCGTCCATTGTAAACCCAGATCAGCCTGCGAGTTCGGCTGCTGATCAGTCATTTTCCTCAAAACACGCCTTTGTCATATAAATTGAATGGTCTTAATTCAAAGAAAGAGCAGTCCATTATATATATGTAGCGGGTTAAGGGTTAATATTGTAAGTGGATGTACTTTGAACGGTGTCAAGTGTTATGTCGTTACCAACACCAATATATTAATACAAATATTTTCGCCCTCTTATCTAAATCTATGTCTTGTGGCACATATTTAATCCAGATGTTTATAGATCTGTTTATTTTTTTATTTCCAGAAAGTCTGCTTTTAAATGCTTAGTGAGAATGACAATCGTAAATACAAATCTACTCTTCGTGGATAATAGCCAGGTTGTACGCCTCAAAACGAAATTTTAAACTGTACAAAGCAGCTTAAAATCTCACGCGTGTGAAAAGACTTTTGCGGCGATAGTGATCTCTGTAATTGAAGTGACGTCATAAAATCGAATGTGTTTTTATTATTTGATTAATTCGTGGTACTTTTTTTTGACCAATCGTTTATTAGAATTATTACCACTGTAGGTAAAGTTCGAATCGAGATTGAGTTTGTAGCTATCAGCACGCTAGTTTGTAGACGGGTTCGGTTGCACCGTGGGATTGAATTGACATTAAACATGTAAATAAACGCTGTATTTTATCGATATTTCAATAGTTTCCAAAGTTAAGTTGCATTTTTGTCACTGCTTTAAACTCTGATAACTTCGACGACATGTTGCTGTATTTCTATATTTATTCCATTGATTAAATTAGTCAAGGCGAAAAATGTACTGTATATGATGTTATTACATTTCTTCTAATTTTTTTTGTCTAAATGCTGTATCCTTTACACTGGTTTTGTGCAATGATATACTGTAGTAGTATGTGCCGAAATTGTCTTAAATGCTCATTTCATAAAAATCTAGACAAGTTTGTAGATGTATATGCGCTGGTTTGTTGAGGTTAAGCACTAGTTTGTCGATGGTGTCAATACAAGTTTGTAGATGTATACGCGCTAGTTTGTTGAGGTTAAGCACTAGTCTGTCGATAGTGTTTTCTATAAGCGGTAGTTTTGCGATGATTTTTGTGATTTTTTATAACTGTAAATTTTCTTATTTTCTCGTAGTATATGCATTATTTAGACTAAAGGTAACAATTTTGTATTTTACTATAGTTTGGGAGTGTGAATCTTTACACTTGACTATTTTTTTTCTCAACACCACCATGTTATATGTTATTACTGCACAGAAGAAACAGAAATATTTGACAGTATCGTACACCATAAAGTCATGCATATGAAAATCAAAATTTAAGTTCAAAGGGAATGTCTCTAATACCAAATACGTATATCAATTTGTTTCTTGATACAATCGTCAGAGATGGAAAGTCAGTTATTCCGTTATCGCATACTGAATCCATAAAGGTAATTGTCATTAAACTGGACATATGTGTTCCTCCAATGAGAAAAGAGAGTAACCGAGTGTCCAATAAAATATGTCATCGATCTTGATAAATACAACAGCGAAAAACATATTTAAAAAAAAAAAGAAACCCAATAAATACCGAAAAGTAGATCCCTCGGAAGCAAGACACACAAACAAGAGATAAAAGTAGACTCGGTTTTACTGAGCCTGTTCATGAGAAGTAATGTCGAGTGCAACTCTCTCATGTATGTAATACATATGTCATCATACAGATTATGACATATGTATAGGGTTTGACTGATATATCACCCTCTGCAACGGAAAACGGTAGATGGTTTATTGCCAGAATGAAAGATGTTTTATTTTTATTTTCGGGCATCGCTTCTAGGAGAAAAAGCCTTGAGACTGTTAATGAACGTGGTTACGTTGTGTTGTGTGTCAGTTCTTGTGCAATGAGGTATAACGACTATATTAATCTGTTTTGGAGGACTGAGAAACGGTTGTTTAAAGGTAAATTCTTACGGTTTATGTCAGATTTGAACAATAAAGGACATCATTTTACTTGAATCATAACTCGAGGACACTACAGTCCCAGCCTATCGAAAATAATATTTGCGTTTCCTAGTAAAAACATTGTTAATATAATATCGAAGGAAGCCAAGTTGTTTAAGTCTATGGATTCTTATACCACTTCTCAAAACAGTTTCAAATAATGTGAAGGATTCAACGTCATTAACTGTTACGGAAACTTTGGTTATGTTAACTGTTTTTGTTACGAAAAATAATACCAACATTGATGGAAAGACGTGATCGATTTGACGATGCAATAGCTACTTTGCAAAACATGAAAATGAAAGTTGATGAGGTAAAAACAAATGCTAATAATTCCAAGAAATATATGGATTTTTATTTCACCAACCAATTTAATAACAAAGAATCCGATATAATCAGTTCACTATTATTGCTGAATTCCTATGAAATATAATTTATTGTATTTAATTATCAAAATATTACTGAATATATTTGTGTTTGCTTATTTAAATGTTCCTTTAAATAAACATATATTGATCCATGAACTCTGAACTTTATTACTTTCGCCATTCATACCTTGGAAAACAAACACAAACAATTAACATAGAGGTGACCATTAATTGTTTTAGGTATATATTGCCATGAAATATGAAATGTGAAAAAGGTTTAACTTAAAGAAATCAATTAACCACCGGACAGAACATGAACGAAGGAATGGGCAAACGTTCGAGCGACACATTATATCCTCTGACAACTTTCCTTAAGATGTTATAAAAAGAATAAAATGTTATGTTTACCGACCGTTTCTTTGAAAATAACGAATATGTGAGCTAAATGGCAACACTTACCATACAAGAAAATGAATGAATGAATAAATGGTGCTTTATGGCACGTCGACACATAAATAGGTCATATTGTGCGCAAAAACCGATGAATCATAAAAGAATGAAGTAGTAATCAAAAATAATGTAACGTATAAAGATAAAACTATCTACAATTAAGGGATGATATGGTAGCAATATAAACTTAATATGTATATATGTAAATCAACAAATGCCCTTCAACGGGCTTGTAAACAAGTTAATATATATAGGAAAATATTATATTGATTTATAAAGTCTGATTTCTTTAAGGAAATCTAGAACAAGACTAAAATCTATAGTATCAAATAACCCTTTCAAAGTATTAACTGTGTAGCATCTTTGTCGCATAGGATCAAAGTCTATACATTCCAACAAGACATGTTTGACTGTTAACGGTGCAAAACAGGGTATGCATTCTGGCAACTGCTCACCTTGTAATAAATATGAATGAGTACAGAGTGTAAGCCCTATCCTGACCCTGGCTAGGACAACTTCCTCTCGACGAATGGGTCTACTAGAAGGACGCCATTCTCCGAGTAATGGAATGGAGTTTATTGTTCACCGACAAGTCCCAAGTGGCTTGCCAAGAGTTACGAATATATGTTTTGATACAAATTTTAAAATCAGTATAAGGTAATTTGGTATTAGATATATGTAAACCTAATTCTGCCTTAGCAGCACTATCAGCTTTATCATTACCACGTATTCCTACATGGCTTGGAAGCCAGCAGAAAATAATAACATTATCAACTATAAGAGAAGTGTACTTTTCTAAAAGTTGAAGCACAACTAGATTATCATGTTTCATATTACCCAGTGCTTGACGAGATGAAGGGGAATCTTTATGCTATGTTTGTGAACAACAGCTGCTGCAGCTTCATTGTCTCTCCATCTTGAGAACCTTCTGTGTATACGACTCGTATATGTTGAAAGTTACTGTATTTAGAGTTAATTTCATTAAATTTGCTTTGAAAGATAGTAGGATCTGTAATGGATTTGTTATTATTACAAAGATCAAAAATAATTGTTGGTGTTTCCAAAGTCCACGGTGGAGTTTGCGGTACTTTGTACTTGGCAATCAAATTTAGGTCGATTTCAGTGACACTTAATTTTGGTTTAATATGAAGACCAAATGGCCGAACAGCCTTCGGTTTTCGATCAAAAAGAGGTTCCTAATTAGGCTTAAAAACAGTATAGAAAGTTGGATTTGAAGGGTTAGATTGTAATTTAATGGTATACTGAAGGGCTAATTTGTCCCGTCTATGACACAATGATGGTTCATTAGCTTTAACATATAGACTTTCGGCTGGTGATGTACGAAAGGCGCCTAAGGCGAGTCGTAATCCTTGATTATGTATAGGATCGAGCATCTGCAAGTACGACATACGAGTCGATCCATATACTATTGAGACGTAGTCGAGCTTGGATCTGATAAGAGATCTGTAAAGTCGCAAGAGGATCTGCTCCCTAATTAGTGTTTGCAACAACTTTAAGTATGTGAAGAGCTTTAAGGCATTTGGCCTTCAAGTATTTAAGGTGTGGTATAAACGTTAATTTACGGTCAAAAATAAGACTAGGAATGTTGTCTCGTCCACTACTAGTATTAAAAGTTGAACCGCCCAGTGTAAGATGAAGGTCTTCGTGATGTTTGCGTAGTTGACAAAAGTGCATACAATTGGTTTTAAGTTTAGAAAATTTAAAACCATTTTCATCAGACCGGGTCTGAAGTTATTGAGACATTGTTGTAATTGTCTCTCAATAGTATTCATGTTTTTTGCATGATAACATATAACAAAGTCGTCAAAATATAGAGAACAATCCACACCTGGATTGATGCATTATACTATACTGTTAATCTTTATATTAAAAAGCGCGACAGAGAGTATGCTGCCCTGTCTCCTGTTCATGAATATCAGAGAAGGTTGAACCCATTCGGACACGAAACTGTCTATCATCTAAGAATTTCTCTATAAAAATGGGTAATCGGCCTCTAAGACCAAGGTCATGAAGATCATTCATAATACCGTACTTTCAAGCAGTATCATAATCTTTCTCCAAGTCAAAAAATACAGCGACTAGATGTTCTTTTTTTATGAAATCTTCCCTAATAAACGATTCAAATCAAATGAGATTGTCTGTGGTGCCTCGTTGGCGCCGGAATTCACTTTGATACTTTGTTATCAGTTTGTTGGACTCCATGTACCAAACGAGTCTTTCATTAATCATTCGTTCCATGGTTTTACATATACAACTCGTTAAAGCGATTGGCCGATAATTTATTCGGTCCTTATGTTCTTTTCCAGGTTTGGGGACTGGAATAACGATTGCTTCCCGCCAAGAGTCGGGGAAGTTTTCCGTCACCCAAACCTTGTTAAATATATCAAAAAGGGTAGAGAGACAGGATTCAGGTAAATGCTTTAATAATTGATAATGGATATCATCAGGACCAGCAGATGTATCATGAGCCTTTTTAACGGACTCTCGAAGTTCTTTGAAAGTGAATAGTTTATTGTTTGTCTCCAAGAAGTTTTTCGACTTGAAGTTTAGCTTCTTCTGTTCTTTTAGTTTCTTATTTTTCAGAAAATTTGGTTGACAATTTTCATAAGAAGAATTTTTTGAAAATGTTTCTGCCAAAGTGTTTGTAATATCTTCGACAGATGTTATATCTCCATTATCTGTTTTAAGATGATTTACAGATCTAGAATTACCTTTACCACTTATTTTCCGGACCATGTCCCATGTCTTCTTAAGAGATGAGCGAGAATTCAGCCTAGAGACGTAAGATATCAAGGATTTCCTCTTGCTATCCTGATTAGTACGACGGGCTTTCGCACGAAAAACTCTAAAGTTATTTAAATTTGAGTTGGCCTCAAGTTAAAATTGTTTAATGCAGCTTTACAATCGCTGACTGCCTTTTTGCAGTCATCGTCGTACCATGGTTTATGTGGGCGTTTTGGATTTGCCGAGGTTTTTGGAATAGTTTGATCAGCTATATCATGAAGAGTTTTGGTAAAAAGAGCAGTTGCATCTTCGACATCCTCGAAAACGGAAGGCTTTAATTGTTTCTCAAAAAAAATATTGAAGGGTAGTCCAATCAGCCTTACGAAGATTCCATCGTTGCGTTTTTACGAGAAGTGGAGGGCCGATATTTTCAAGAAATATAGGTAAGTGGTCACTTTCACAGAGGTCGTCTCCAACACTCCAAGAAAAATCCACCAAAAGCGTTGAATCGCATGTTGTTAAATCAATGGAAGAATGAGAGCCTGTAGCAGGATGTAAATAAGTATGTGACTTATTATCATTAAAAAGACAAAAATTGTTCTTGGCCAAGAAATCCTCAATTTGCTTGCCTTTATCGTTTATATCTTTACAACCCCAGATGTAGTTGTGTGCATTAAAATCACACAATAGTATAAAAGGTGATGGCAATTGTGCAACTAGGTGATTTAGATCTTTAGGGTCTAGTGAAGAACTAGGTGGTAAATATAAGGAACATATTGTTATAACTCTGTGCATCGTAACACTGACCGCAATAGCTTTCAGATTTGTTTTCAACGCAACAGGTCTGGTGAGGAATGTTTCGATTAACGATTATCGAAACTCCACCAGACGCCTTGTCACCGGTATCACAAATATGATTGTATAGTGTGTATTGTTTAAAAGATACCTTATCACTTGTCTTCAAGAATGTTTCTTGAAGACAACAGGCAATAGGATTGTGTTCATTTAAAATTAAGCTGATTTCATCATAATTTAGTCTCAAACTGAATGATGTGATTAGTTTTACCCATTCGCTAAGGCGATTTTTAATTTTATATATGGATATTTTTATTTTTTACCTTAGATTTAGGAGAGGTCTTAGGAGACTGAAGTAGTGACATCTCCACTGATGAATCATCCTCCCCAGAAGAAGTCAGCTGAAGTGGCACCTCGACTAACCTTGCATGGGAGGATGGAAGTGGCAGTGCAGCTGCTGGCTCTGAAATGTCCATGAGCTGTTCGAATTTATTATGCAGCTCAATAGGGCCGTTAGACACCTTGTTCTGCGCTCGGCCTTCCAACCGAGGAAGTATTAGGCTTCACGACTTGGAAACTGCTACACTTCACAGTCTTAGAAGAACCCGCTTTCCAATTCTGAGAAATTGACGTGAGCTTGTCGATTTAATGTTTGATTTAAATGAAAAAGTTTGATTAGGTGAAAGGTTTAATTTTGGTTTGTTAAGTTGTATTTGTTGACTTTTGTTTGGATTTGATAATGAGGAATTATTATTTGTATTTTGAATATCTGACTGTGGTTCGTATTGCTTACTTGCATCCCTGCATTATATGTGTGTTGCTGTTGTTTTGAGAATAATATAAAGAAAAATATAAAATTTCAAGTCTGACCTCTTACGCATCGTACGAGGTCAGACTTGAAATTTTATATTTTTCTTCAATCAATTTTCGTGCTTCTGGAAAGGGAATGTTTTATGTATATTTAACTGTTATTATTTCTTTTTCTTTTTCGAATTTTTCACATAATGTTGAATTTGCATGATGTCCTAGACCGCAGTTGGTACATTTGACGTCGTTAGGACAATCTGATTCGTTATGCTTGAATGCATACTCGCCACATTTACCACAAAGTTCTTCTTAAGTACATCTGGACTTGTGGTGCACAAAGGCTTGGCAATTGTAGCATCATAACGGGTTTGGAATGTAGGCGTCAACATGTAATTGTAGATATGCCACCTTTATTGTTCTTGGTAAGACGGGTGTTGCGAATGTGAGGACGATTATAGTTGTACTGATAATTTTATCATTCTTCTTTATGGTTATTCGGCGAGCTGTGGCTATTGGTCAGCCATTTTTGAAAAGAAAATCCAAAATGGATGGGGTATGGATAATTGACATTTTCATACAAATGCATATTATAGGCATGAACAATGTCAATGATATAATAGATGACAGTAATTCAACACTGTTGATGTAAACATAATATCAGAAACAATATTTATTTTTACAGAAATAGTGCCCTTTATATTCGAAAAGTTTAGTTCAATTTTACTCGAAGATGTTTTGTTTCTTATGTTAAATAAAGTTGTCCATAGAAGTGTCAATTTATCTAAACACGAGACATCATTTTTAAATAAAGTAAGCCATGTTATCACATCATCCAAAATTCGAAGTACACCATGGTGAAGTATTCAGATAAACAGGTCATTTGTTCGTCGTATTCATATGTTATTATTTAGTTTGTGCTGTTTTTTCGAATATTATAATAAATTACTCTTGTGTTGCCATGTTTCTACTCACAACAGTCACTCAGTTGTGTTTAATAAATCCAAAAATATAGTCGCCATTTATAATAGTTTGACAATTAAAACCCGTCAGTGCCACCATACTATAGCATTGAGATTATTTTGAAAGTACATGCCATTGAAAGAATAGCATGTTTTTTTGCAATGATTGACTTCGAAATTTGGATGATATGATAACATGTCGTATTTAATTTAAAAGTGATGTCTCGTGTGCCATTTTTAGATAAATGGACAATTCTATGGACAAATTTATTTAACATAAAAAAAAACATTTTCGAATAAAATTGTACTAAACTTTTCGAATATAAAGGGCACTATTTCTGCCAAAGAAATATTGTTTCTGATATTATGTTCACATAAACAGTATTGAATTAATTTCAATTAACCATAACCCATCCATTTTGGATTTTCTTTTCAAAGATGGCTGACCAAAATTCCTTATTGCCGTAAATATCGACTGATAGCATCGAATACAGATGTACACGTCGTAAACTCGATGTGTCACTTGGAAGTCTCGTGCATTGTGTAAATGTAAAACACAGACACGTAGTGTACAGTGTCATCGAGAAAAAATTGTAAAACGACGATTATTTGCCAAATATGAGTTTCCACATCTACAAACCAGCATATGGCTGTCTACAAACTAGCGTGTTGATATCTACTCAGATGCGATTCGCACTTAACGTATAGTGATTACTTTAACTCAAATGGCAGACATACATTTCAATCTTCATATATGCGTGAGCTTCATGTCAATCTCTTCAGCTTTTTTTTTTCAATCTGACATTGTTTTTTATTATTTTTATACACCCACGTTCACAAAGTGAAAAGGCACAAAGCGAAAAGGAGGCTATATAGGAATCACGTTGTCCGTAACGTCCCGTCGCGTCGTGTCCCGTAACACGTCTCCATTACTCAAACTGTTTCGAATGGATCTAAACTTCATATACACATAACTGTAACAAAATGTCACGGGTAGAGCGTATTGGTCGTACATAGCTCTTGTAAGTTATCAGTAACACCCTAATCTATTGTTTGAGTTGAAACAATTTCACAATATCCATGATATATTCATGTAACACGTAAAAGCGTGCACATTTTAAGTGTCCTCCAGAGAGGCCGTGTCGTAAGTTTTATTTTTGTGCTAATGCATGTAAACGTATAGGTCTATCTTCCTTAAACGGCAAAAATGTGTAAGGGCCTCTCGTGTAGATTTTAATACTGCGAATTTAGCCACGTATGTCACGGACTGAACGCGGAAAATAATGGTTTGGGCGTAAAGTTTGCTATAAAACCCATTGTCTTCTAGTTCTTGCGGGGATTGCTTGATATAGTTGCTTTGGTTGGAACAGAGGTTGGACGGCGTAATTCACAGGCAAAATGTGCCTAAGCCATCCAGGGTTGGAGATAAGCCATCCAGGGTTGGAGATAAGCCATCCAGGGTTGGAGTAGAACTAAGCTTCCACGATTAACGGAAAGAGCGGTGGAGACGGTCCCCGTACCTTCGCAGCATGGCCAGGTTTTAGTAGCGACAACCCCCGGGACACAAGGTGGGCCCGTTATCAGTCCTCACTGGAGGAACATCACCCACAATCTCAGTGGAGGTTAACCATCATTACATCGCGTCAACAACCCTTACAGAAGGCATTTGATGACAATCACCCATTGGATTCGCGCATCATCATCTTCATGAGCTCTCGCGCATCACTGTTATCGCGCTAGATCATAAATCAACCTTGTTATAACTTTAACAACACTTAAGTGTCTCATACATTCAGTATTTATAACTATACTAAGAACGTCTTAAACGTTCATGAGAACATTCTTTTCATAGTTCATTTGTGTATTCGCTTGTTTTTTTTAGATAATTGTATATATATTTAACATATTTAAAAGTCATTGATTCTTTCCTGAGTTAGCCCCAACCACTAGGGTCATCCTGTGACAATAACAACTGATGACCTAATGTCGCTCTACATCACCCATTGTTGATTGCATGCCTGATTTGTTACAGAATATTACAGAAGTTGAGGAGACATATTGTTTTTGCTCTGTCTGTCTGTCTGTCTGTCTGTCCGTCCGTCTGACCTTCCGTCCGTCTTTTCGTCCGTCCGTCTGTCTGTCCGTCCGTCTGTCACAAATGTTGTCACCGCTATTCCTCCTAAACGGCTTGTTGGAATTTGACGAAACTTTGCAGGAAGCATCCATATGATATCTCGTTGTGCATATCGCGCTTCCGTTCCGATCGCTGCTGACTTTTGACGAGTTATGGCACGTTGAATGTTTTACTTTAAATTTGTTGTAGCCGCTACTCCTCCTAAACAGCTTGTTAGATTTTGACAAAAGTTCGCAGGAAGCATCCGTAGGATGTCTAGTTTTGCATATCGCGCTTTCGTTCTTTCGCTGATTTTTGACGGAGTTATGGCTCTTTGAATTTTATACTTTAAATTTATTGTCGCTGCTACTCCTGCTAAACGGCTTGTTGCATTTTGACGAAATTTTGCAGGAAGCTTTGGTTTGATGTCCAGTTGTGCATATCGTGCTTTCGTTTCCTTTTGCTAGTTTTTGACGGAGTGATGGCCCTTTGATTTGTTTACTTTAAATTTGTTATCGCCGCTAATCCTGCTAAACGGCTTGTTGTACTTTGATTAAACATTGCAGGAAGCTTCGGTATGATATCTAGTTCTGCATATCGCGCTTTCGTTTCGGTTCACTGATTTTTGACGGAGTGATGACCCTTTGAATTGTTTTCTTAAAACGTATTGTCTCCGCTACTCCTGCTTGACGAAACTTTGCAAAAATCTTCGGTATTATGTCTAGTTGTGCATATCATGCTTTCGTTCCGGTTCGCTAATTTTTGACGGAGTTATGACCCTTTGAACTCTTTATTTCAAATTTGTTGTCGCCATCACTGCTACTAAACGGCATCACTGCCACTGCTACTGGACGAAACATTGCAGTGGGGGAGACATTAGCTTTCCTCAAAGATAACCTCTAGTTATACATGTTTCTCTCGTTTAATAATGATAATGAAAACTCTAGACATTTGAGTTTTGAAAAAATATCATTTATATAGCTAATTTCTTCATTTTCCGTCATTCGCCTTTTGTAAGGAGGTGCACAGCGAGACATGAGTTTATTTTTGCAATCGGGTTTACAGTATTTTTCACGAGCCGATAGCCAATGGATTTCAATGCATTTCAGTAAAAATCGATATTAAACCTATCAGTTCATGCTTTGGTGCATCTAAGTATCAATTTTATTACATTTTTATCGATGAAAGATTGGGATTTCTCAGTGAAGGAATATTCGATATCGCTAAATATTAATAACTAACTCGGTGAATCTGAAATAACTAACTGTGCACTTCTTTCTTTCTTTTTACGACTGCGCAAGCCCGAGTTTTTACCTAAAATGTGATTTGTGACCGCAAATCAACATAAACAGTTGAGTTTTGAAATTCTCGTTAATATGTAATACTATAGTTACATCATGATTCATTGAAGTATTGTCATTCGATATTTCATAACTTTTAACAGCATTGTCCGTGTCTAAATTCATTTGTTTTTGTCTGAACTGCTGAAACACGATGGACGAGTTTTTACACATAATGATTGAAACGAATGCTTAGATGAATCGGAGATCTTAATCTAACGTATCACATATACAATAAATGTTGATGTTCTAATAGAAATTGATGAAAAAATACAGTACACATTTAATATATGTTTATATATAAAGTTTGTTGTCTTAAAAGCCATGAATTTGAAGTTTTTATATTGTAGTGTCCGACCATTCACTACTATCGCGTATGAATACTTTTTACGATTTGCCTTAAAAGGAAATCGTAGTAAATAAGCCACGACTCTGTATTCTTACTTTACCACTCGAGTGGTTCGAACTACAATCAAAATGATCAATGTTTTACAAAATAAGTTTTAAAAATGTAATAAACAGATTATTTAACTGCTGCGCTCGATTATTAGAAATCCTTCACTCGAGGTCAAGCGTATTGTTTTTCACCCGCTCTCACCTGCTCGCTCGTGAAAAGAACATACGCTTGCCATCTCGTGAAGGATTTCCTAATAATCGAATGTAGCAGTTAAATAATCTCTATATCTTAATTGTTTCCAACTATCTGTGACCTAAATATTTTTTCTGCGATGACTAATTCCGAATGCATTCGGTACTAACTTATCGAATTATGCTACCGGTAAACACACTATACAGTAATTTAAATGTCTCACACATATAGGTTGATGAATTATCTTTTCTTTTTAAAGAGATAAAGAATGCGTTCTTTCCAGCATAGCAAATCATATTAAACATCAAGATGAAACCATACTCTATTTGTTTTGTAGCATGTCCATTTCAGCTCCCTGCCATACTCTAACTTCCAATAACCGGTAGTTGTAGGACATAATTTATTCTGACAGGTATTATTTTCACTTAAATGCTTTAAACCTGTACTATTACAAAGACCATTTTACAAAGAAGGATAAAAATATCGGACAGGGAAAGCAGCATTCAAGGACGACCACAAAACACAAAACGAACACGCAAACAGACAAAAGAAAAAGGCAAAAGTAAGAAAAAATGCAAACGACATCACAAACACAAAAGGGTTGACAATAGGGCTACCGCCTTGGAACGGTCGGTGGCAAAGTAGGCCACTGGGGGTTTGAACCGTTTCTATGGTGCACCAAACCTCACAATTACCCTACTGTCATCCCATTAAAACAGGACAGTGTAAATAAAGAAATCCCCGCCATGATCTAATCTCTAACCAACAAGGCAGCATCAATAGGCAATATAAGTAAAACACAAATATGCTCGTGTAAATATAATACAAAAAAACAATAGCCTAGAAATGAAGGTACTCAATGACTTGGCAGAAGCCAGAGCAGTAAGAGAATACACCATTAAGGGAACGACAAGAAAGATCATGGACAAACATCAAACGCCACCGTCCCAGTGGGCTTTAGGTAGGCGTCATCATAGGGTCCACAGCCTGTCCGGTAATCGTACAATTAAAGAGGAAAGCATAGTGGCGAACTGTAAAAGGGTCCACCACCAAGCATGCAGTACGTTGCAAAATGATAGGGTCATAACCTCTTTTGATAAACTTTTTAACAAGTTTAACAAAGATAGTATGAAAGTGATCATGACCAAGAATCTTACGTTTATAAATCACATCACCATAAAAGTCAGGTTGTGATAGTCCTTGTCGCAGAAGAGTCCTTAAATTACATTTATATTTGGAAAGAAGATCAGGGTTACGATAATAACATTTTGCAAAGGTTTTACGAAGTTTATGGTAACGGTAACCCTGATTGAGTAACTTTTTAGTTATACAAAGATTACGAATATTAAAGTCCTCAACTCGAGTACAAGCTCTAGAAAACCGAATAAGCTGAGACTGATACACCCCATAAGAAGTTGCTCGGGGAACATCCCCATCCAAGTGGTGATAATTAACAATGTCAAAACTAAAATCATCTCTCTTGTCATAGATTTTGCTAATTATTTTACCATTTTCAATCGAGAGATCTAAATCAAGAAAAGAAGCGTTATCATCAGATATATTTTCTTTATTAAGCCGAAGTTCTTTAGGATAAATATTATCAACCATAGTTGGAAAGAAAGGGTTGTCAATGTTTTGTATGTCATCCAGATACCGAGAGGTGTCATTAAAAGCTTCAATAGCATCTGCTTGGGTATGTGGTGAAAGACTCAACATGAAATCTCTTTCATAGCAAAATAAAAACAAATCTGCGACAAGTGGTGCACAGTTCGTACTCATAGGGATACCAACAATTACAAGTCGGTTATAGATCACTATCGCCTCAAAATTATAATAAATGATCTATAACATTTACTTATAGACAGATGAATAACTTGCTTTTAGTTGTAAGTATTGTATGTATTTTACAGTACATGATCCTCTTTGTGTTATATTAATATGGCCTATTAATGCTGCCAAGTTTGTTATACAGCTTGAGTTACTACCCCTTTTATTGGTACAAATTGTTGAAATAATCTGCTCAATAATTTAAGTAATTTACATTCCCATTTAACCAAACATGGATGGAGTGCTAACGGCCAAAATATCTGTCAACTTCAGTAACACATGGGTTATTGCTCCTTAATTGGTAACAATTAATGAAGCAGATGGTGTTCACTCAAAACAATGCTAATCAAATGTTACCAAACCACAATGCTGATGGCCAAACACATATCGAATGATCCCTTAAACCGTAAAATGTATCAGTCCATACTTCGACTTTGTGCGTATATATCGTCTCGTGTGTAATATTCAATATTGGACGCTACAGCTCCAGGTGTCATGATATTTCGTTATTAAAAAGCAATAATCACTTGAGCCAGATTCCACCTTACCAGGCGGCAACATTATTAGTTATTATAATTCTTCCCTGCCTGGAAATTGTATTCACCCGAGCCGTTAGGCGAGGGGAATATTCATACCAGGCAAGGAATGTGATAAGTATACGCAGAAGAACGAGTGCTTATATACCAACACAAATATAATCCAACACAAATATAATAACCTGTTTATTGTATACGCATAATTAATATAAAAACGAATAATTAGAATAAAACAATAGGGTTTAACATTTAATTTGTATATTGTCGTTTCATCGTGGGAATTTTCATATTTGTTTTTTTGTTTCTTATTGCATGTTTAAGCTTTTTGTTAAAGAGTGCTTGCATAAAAAGAAATGCCTCATTTTTCTGATGGTACGTCATGTGTATATTTTGTTGATTTCTGATAAATGTTTTTAATGCATGCGCATCTACAAGGTCCGTTGACTTTCAATGTAACAGGAAACGTCAATATTCTCTCATATTGGCGTGTAGTAATGTCATATTGGATGTGTAATGTATACTTGTTCGAGATTGGTGCAATTTTCTGTTCATGTCAAAGAAAGCGTATCACGTGATATAAACAATGTTGATTTCATTGTGAAAATTCCCACGATGTAACGACAATATGAAAATTAAATGTTAAACCCTATTGTTTTATTCTAATTATTCGCTTTTATTCTTCAATGAAAAAAATGAGTGAAGAGTGTGGAGGAGGAGAAGCTGGTGAGGAGTTGAAGTGGTGCTGATGATGAGTGGCATGCGTAAAGGTATGTCCTGGGTATCCTTCAATAATATAAATAAACAAAGAAGAAAATTGTGAACATTTAGGCACAATGTATTTTTGGAGAGGGTTGGGTATGTGGAGGATGATAACAGATTTGTGCAGAGATATGCATTATGTGTCTATTAACCATATCAGCAACACAGAATAGTATGGATAATGAAGGGACGGAATGTTGGATGGGGGATGTGATGACTGAAATGAGCCAAAAAAATCATTATGGATACGACCTTATAGTATTTCACGCACTTAATACAATATGTTTCTCACTCCATACACAAACACGTACACAATACTGCTGATGGTGCAGTCCAGACCCGCTTTTCCACCGACGTGTTTAGGATCACGCGTGGATTTGAGAATTTATGTATATGCAATTTTGAGGTTAACAAATAAAGCATTGTTTAAACAATTTAGTTCATGGTGGTTGGGTGAGGCGAGCATTGGGGTGGACATTTACAAAATGCGCCATAATTACGTTGCAAGGATAAACAAAACTAACAACGCAGAACTGTGAGCAATACGGTTATATGTAACTGATGTTGGACAAATATAATATTAAGGCCACCGCTATTACTTTGTAATTTTTTTTTGGAATTAACTTGTGGATAGACTTGTATAGGAATGGTAAAACCACAGAGATGGAACACATTTGAGATTACACGAATAATAGTATGTGATCATAGTTTCCTCTTCATTGATTTAAAAGACAAGAGCTCACAATTTAAAAATACTGAAAAATATTTAAACATAACAAGCATGTCATTGTAACAGTGTTCTTGTAATTTTCGACAGAACAACTGCTCTTGTCATTTTCGATGATCTGATATTCTTGTCATCCTTCTGCCATTCCTTAGATGCATCTAGCACCATGTCCAAAATGTCGGGTTGCTGTAACCTTCTTTCGACGAAAGCTAATTTCACCAGAATGTTCTATGTATGCATCTATTATCTAGGAATAACATCCTAAGGTGCAACATTTCGGATCGATGTGACCTACTTTCGACGAAAAATAGGTCACGTTCGGTCTTTGCTACGAAACGCGTATTTTGCTTCTTTCTCGAAGGATTTTCGGCAAACTTCACCAGAGTGATCCTTATATGCATCTAACGCCATGTGCAACATTTCTGGTCACTGAAACCTACTTTCGACGAAATATAAGTCACGTACGGTCTTCCCGACGACATGCCTATCTTGCTTTTTTCTCAAAGGATTTTCCCCAAACGTCAGCAGAATGCTCCTTATATGCATCTTACATCATGTGCAAAATTTTGGGTCGCTTTGACCTACTTTCGAAGAAATATAGGTCACGCCCGGTCTCCGCTACGACATGCGCATCTTGCTTCTTTCCTGCAGGATTTTCACCAAACTTCAACAGAATGTTCATTATATGCATCTAACATCTTTGACCTATTTTCGACGAAATATAGGTCACATCTGGTCTGCTAAGACATGCATCCCCCAATATCTCTTGGGACTGACATTGGTGTTAGTCAAATTAAATAGCTGGGCCCTTACAGTAGATCTCGGCATGCAGGCTGTGGCCTTCTAGTTCATAATATAATGTTACGTTCGCTTGTGATATATACAATTTCATATGTATAAGCATTCTGATAAACATTCCTACTCTTTCAAAATCATAGTTATCATTCGTTGTGCTTATAAAACTACAGAATACATATTGTTGCACTTTTTGACATTTGATCCCCATTTTAAGTACCATACATTTTACATTGTATTCATGAATAACTGATTGGAAATTGATAATATACCCTAATTACGACTGAAATAGTTGTTCTGATATTTTTTGACAACTGTTATTGACATTTGACCCACAATGTTACCCCAGGGACAAAAGTGAAGCTGAAATCCACCTGTAAAATTGGATGAAACAAGAAGAAGAGGAAATATAGCATTCAACAACAGAAAAAGAAAAAAAAAGTTTTTTGCGGCAACACAACCACAAAAGCGTCGACCAAAGAGGATCCGCACTCGAACGGTCAGCAAAAACACAGTGTCATACACGTATATTCCTGTATCGGTCTAGTCAGCAGTCCGAAACTGATATTCAGTTCGTCATGTGTACATGTATCATTACACAAAATACAAGCCATTGTAACAGAATCCTAAGGTGACGCATATAATATCGAAGGGTGACAAGAAGACACGCTATGTTGACCAATACGACATCGTAAGGTGATACATCAAAATGAAACATGTCATCGTTACGTGAACAGAAGGACGTCATGATCTAAGGTAACGAGTACAACGCCATGCTAGGAATAACATCATAAGGTGACAAGTACAGTTGAAGAGTAAAGCACTATTATGAGTGCTACAACGTATGTCACATAGAGAATATCAGGGCTTCGGGCTCTATATTTCGATTTTCGTCCCAGAGAATATTAAGAAGTGTAGAACTGCATTAACAAGACTTCCAGTTTCAGCGCTCAGACTTGAAGCAGAAACTGGTAGATGGGGGAAATCTGATAAAACATTGAGAGAAAATAGAAAATGTAGAATTTGCAATGCTCTTGAGGATGAGTTTCACTTTCTGTTTGAATGTAGCCTTTATTCGGATTTAAGGAAAGAGCACTTCAAACCTTGCTTCACTGAAAGGGTTAGCATGTATAAAACGATTAATCTATTGCAATTTGGTTGTAAAACATACATTAAGAATCTAACATCCTACGTTTCCAAATCGTTTAACATAAAAAAAAATTGACTGTAAAAGAGGAATGCATAGTGGCGAATTGTAAATGAGTGTGTAAAACAGCATCACGTGGGAAAAGACACACAAGGAAATGTGGATAAAAATTCGAACAGTAAATGAGGGTTTAAAGCAGGTTCTAGGGTGCACCAAACCTCACTCTTACTCTATTGTCATCACAATAAAACGGGACAGTATAAATACAGATATTCCCGCCAGGTTATACTCTAACGAACAAGTCAGCATTAATAGGCAATATAAGTAAAACACATACATGATCATACATATATATACAGTATAAAAACATAAAAGCCTAGAAAGCCACAATGTAAGTAATCAATAAGCCAGAGCAACAAGAGAGCAAACCGTTAAAGGTAAGACAAGACAGGATTTAACACAAACAGCAAACCGTCATATGAGGATTTAGGAAGACGTCATCCATAATTAGGGTCCAAAATATGTCCGACCATCGCACAATCAAAGACGAAAACATAGTGGCGAACTGTAAAATGGGTCAACCACTAAACATGCAGTGCGTTGCAAAATGATAGGGTCATAAACATATTTTGATAAACATTTGAACAAGTATTTATATTGATTGTTTGAAAGTGATTATGACCAAGGATGTTACGAAGGTTCTAAATCACATCACCGTAGAAGTCAGGTTGTGATAGTCCTCGTCGTAGATGTCTAAAATTACTTTTATATTTTAAAAGTAATATGGGTTACGATAATACAGTTTTGCAAAGGTTTTACGAAGTGTACGGTAACGGTAGCCCTGCTGGAATAGTTGTTTAGTTATACAAATATTACGAATTTCAAATTCGTCAACACGACTACATTTCCATCTAAGTGTGGATAATTAACAATATCAAAATTAAAATCCTCTCTCTTGTCATATTTCTCCGTGGTATTAAGTCCATGAGATTTTGTAGGTATATTTTCAGTCGTGTTTCCATTTAGGTCTATAAGAAGCCTATTACTGTTCATAATTACGAGAGGGTTATTACTCATTGTGAGTGTATCAAGCGGCATATCCAAAATCATATTCTAATATGAGTTCTCTGGTGAAAATGACTTTTATGAAGAGGGAACATGGGTAAATAAGAGGAAGGCAGGAGCGTAGTTGCCTGTACGCAGATACACAACTATGTACGAAAGTGATGACAAGAAAAAAGCATTTCAAAGCACGTTTAATGTATATCCAATCAACGTTGCGTATAAACAAAATTGGTTTAGCTACGCGCCTGTATGGTGAAGATTAAGATAAGTATACATCTTAAATTGACATGTAAGACCTAAATGCGTGTTTTTTTCAGTTAACTATGTTGTGTGAAGGCTAAATTTCGTGCTCGACGTATTTACCAACTTCAAATGCAACATTAGTATTTAATTATGTTATAGTTTATATATAATATGCTCGTATAATAACACCTGTTTTATTTTGCCGCAAGCTTTCGACTGTTTTTTTAACCTTCTTCATTGTGTTAATTTTGAATACAATTTAACAGAGAACGACGTTACACTAAAATGACGTAGCTTCGTTGTGGCGTTATTTCTAACGTTTGTGTTAAGTCCATACGGTTTAAATGTCCGAATGTTCTTTTTTTCATAGTGCCTCTACTTTTTCCAGTTAATATCGTCGCCGTCAAGTATCTCGAAACTCATAACATGGAAGTCGGAAGTGGTGTGCTCGTCTGTTCTAAAGTGGTTGATATGACAATCTGTTGGCATATATAATATTATCATATTTCTTGCATACCGGACAAGGATATCTGTCATTTCACCGGGGCTAGATATTTCCATCTCACCCTAGGGTTGAGATCACATTCACGCGCTCCAACATGCGGTATGCAGGAAAACATGCAAAACGTTAGTAGCTGGCGGCGTCAACGCACAGTATGTCTCCGATATGCAAGAAAAAGAATCTATCATGGGTATTTGGTTCAGATAGGGAATTCTAACCCTCGGTAGAGCCTCAGTTCCGATAAATACACTTATACCTCGGGTTGGAATTCCCTATCTTCACCGGATACCCATGAAAGATTCTTATAATATATCATACGAATTTATTTCTTTTTTAAGAAACTAATTTCCTGCAAATGTGTCTCAAAAAAGAATTGTCTTGTATATATAATGGATTTGTATATAAACTATAATAACAACATGTGGAATACAGGTGTTTTTCTGAGCCTTGATCCACGTTTTGTATTTTTATTTTTTCATTTATTTGCATCTGTTTGATAAATACGGACTATCACCAATCCGCATAAACGAATTTGACTAACTAAAATCCATTTATCTAACATCATTTTCCCATCCCGCATAAACGAATTTGACGAACTAAAATACATTTATCTAACATTATTTTCCCATCCAATACTTAGTCTAACATCTGGAAGAATAGTGAAAAGTTGTATTATTCATAAGAAACATTCATGGCAGTGTCCATTGTCAGTTGGAGACACCTTTGCGTGTGATAACAAAATATATTTCTTTAATAAGAGCATAATTACTTTCATTACGTACTCTTTGCTACGTATAGAAACTCTGCTATGCTTTGTCTGTGCTAGGCCTTATACAATTGAATACTAAACAAAGACAGATAATGGCAGAGATTTCATTCTTGTCTTTCTTTGTACTTTAGCATAACCTTTCATATTCATTTATGAATATTTTCCATACTCAACAATTGAAGTTGTGTAAAAGGTTTATGAAATTTTGATATGTCAAAACATATTTGTTTATATAACATTAGGAAATAGTCCACACTTATAACATTGGTTTTGACGATTACAAAGACAACGTCTGCAGTTTAGGGTTAACATGTAATTATAATGTCTGCATATAATTTTCATTGTATATTGCTGCAGTAACTTGTTGCCACACAAACTCACAAACATGTTTTGAGATTGTATAAACAAAATGACAGTCAAAACACTCTCCTGTGACTATGAAAAAAACAAGTTTAAATGATATATTAACTAATATTAACTGTTCATAAAATTGTTGAAATTAAATGACAACACGGTAAAAAAAGGATTAGTGAGATGACGACTGAGAAAACATGAAGAAAGAAAAACTCAGACAATTATGACATTTCCGAGAATGATCAGTAAGCAACATTATAAACAATGCAAAAATAGATTTAGGCGGTATTGTAAACAAAAGCAAAAGGACATGCAGGAGAATATAGACAATACCTTATAGAATCGAGGAATAACACTAGTTTTGTTTGGAAAGCAGTTAGACAGTTTATATGCAATATTAATGAACATATCTCGAAAGCCGAGTGGTTTCAACATTTTAAACAATTATTGTATATTGAAGAGTTATGCAAACTATTAATTTTGAAAAAACTTCTATAAGATAGCCTGTAGGCTAGTAGGAGAAACCCTGTCTCATTTTAAAGCTTTTTGTATGAACTTTCAGAAAATCATACCCTACAAAATTAGTAGTAAATAGTAGCATAATTATTATCGATGAACTAAATCAAAGCGTTACAAATGTGAAGCTTGTACATCATCAGGTCCTAGCGGAGTAGTAGCAAAGATGGTAAACCGCACTATTTTAGACATCTCAGATGTATTGTTGACACCGGTGACTTTCCGATAGTTTTGGGTCAAAGTAGCGTTGCCCAATTTACAAATCTGGATAATATAATGACGTTTCCAACTTCCTCGGCATTTCTCTTATAGACAGAATAAGATTTTCGCTGGGATGATGTATAGATTCTAATCCTGGGACATATTTTGGACCCTATGATGACGCCTATCTAAATCCTCAAAGAACGATAACATGTGTGTCTTCAATCTTGTATTTTCATACGCTCAACGGTTTATGCTTTTGTTTTAAGGCATCGAATACGTGCTTTGTAGCTTGCTAGAATTTGTTTTTTATATTCAAATATACATGATCATGACTGTGTTGACTTATATTGTCTATTAATGCTGCCTGGTTTGTCAGAGAACATAGTCTGGGTCGGCTTCTTTTGCTACTGACCATTCCCAGGCGGTAGTCCTATTGTCAAACTTTTTTTGTTTGTGGTATTGCATGATTTACATTTTACTTGCAATTGTCGTTTGTTTTGTATGTTTACATTTATTTAAGCGTAGTAGTGACTGTCGGTTAGGATCGGTTAAGCACGATTCTGTTTTTTTTTGTTGTTGTTTTTTTTTTATTGTTTTTTATGTGTTTTTTTATGAATTAATGCAGTCATGCACAAACGGTATACATATTTCAGACGAATTTAATGATATAGTGTAATTGTATAGGCCGCTGATATGGCAACATGCAGTGATACCGTAAGACTCATACAGTCGCAGGTACTATTATTTCCCACCTTTGCATAAGAACTAGTATGGACAATTATATAAAGAAAACCAAATGTACAGTCTTAAGAAACGCAGTGGGTTTATAACAGAAACAAAACATAAACATTTTATAAGTATATTGGTTTATACATCACCCCAAAACTGATATGTACTAAAGCGAAAATGCTTACAATCTAAAGTAACATATCGATGATATTAACATATCGATGATATTACTACAAATATCGGTTTCTGTTATCAATTTTAACTTTTTAAATTATTTGATATTATATATTATGATGGGACAATTTTTAAAGACATATTTCGAGCCTATTGTATTTAGCCTATTATATTTGGTGAGTGGGGGTAGGGGTGGGGGGGGGGGGGGTAGAGAATTTCTATAGGTAACTGTAAATCACTGTTAGCCATACAATTTCATGTGCAAAGTGTGATATTCATTTTTTTTTCAGATTATGAGGCCCACCCAATAAAGCATTTGTGACCAGTACACATAATAAAACATAAAAGAATGTTATATATGTATTGTGTTGTGCTTTGATTTTTGGTCTAAAAACAATTAAGAAATACCAGATGAGTTTTGTATTCAAGATCTAACTTATGAACATATATTTCTTCATTAAAGTAAATTACAAAGTGTTGTTAAGCTATTCTTACCCTCAATATATTAATTCTATACAAATAAAAAACTAAGAGCGGGCCTCAATTTATATACCTGAGTTGATCAACTATGAAGCTTGCTGGCTGTAAATATTCAAGCTTCCTATGCTTTTTCAATGACCAAGTAGCTTTGGGAAATTTGTCTTTAACATCAAACGAACTATACTCACCTCAAATTAAAATCGATACATGTCAAGCTTTTGTACGTGGCGAATGAGGCAGTATTCCTCTTTTATTTCATATTGTTGTAAATGTATAAAACAATTGGTTACAGCTTATCAGAAAGAACACTACAAGGAAACCAAATAGTGTCATGTTATGCTCAAAAATATTAATGAGGCTAGCACAGTAATATGGATAACACGTATTAAACCCTTAATATTCAAATGTTTTTTGTTGTTTTTTTGTTATTGTTTTTTGTGTAGATTTCAGATTTTGGTGATGAGAAATTATATTTATTTCTGTTTTAAGCTACTTTGCTGTGCGTGGCGTGGCGACAAAGACCAATCAAGCAAAGCTGTCAACTATTAACATTTTAAAACTCATTTGGATGTTGAAATTTTAATTGTTCTTCTAAGGATAATGAGTTGATTAATGGCACATGATGCTGAACACTCTGTGAGATGACAACACCTTATTAATATCCGTGTGTGTTATTTATTTTAATTCTCTAATGATATTATTTTACAAACACCTAAATGGAATATTTTCAAAAAGTTTTCTAGTTATTACTTGAATCTACTGTAAAGTATTCTACTGTAAAGTATTCTACTGTATGCATGCATCGTACAAGTGTCATTGAGTTATGCCTAAATCATACTAGTGTCATTTTGCTAGGCATGCATCGTACTAGTGGCATTGTTCTATACATGAATCGTACTGGTGTCATTGTGCTATGCATGAATCGTATTAGTGTCATTGTGCTATGCTTGCATCGTACTAGAGTCATTGTGTTAGGCTAGAATCGTACTAGTCTCATTGTGCTATGCATGAATCGTACTAGTGTCATTGTGCTATGCCTGCATCGTACTGGTGTCATTGCGTTATGCATGCATCGTACTAGAGTAATTGCGTTATGCATGCATCGGTCTGGTGTATTGATGTTGTGCATGCATCGTACTGGTGTCATCGCGTTATGCATGTATCGTACTAGAGTCATTGTGCAATGCATGCATCGTACTGGTGTCATTGCTTATGCATGCATCGTACTAGCCGCATTGTGCTATGCATGAATCGTACTAGTGTCATTGTGCTATGCATGCATCGTACTGGTGTCATTGCGTTATGCATGCACCGTACTTCTGTCATTGTGCTATGCATGCATCGTACTGGTGTCATTGTGCTATGCATGCATCGTACTGGTGCCATTGTGCTATGCATGCACCGTACTTCTGTCATTGTGCTATGCATGAATCGTACTGGCGTCATTGTGCTATACATGAATCGTACTAGCGTCATTGTGCTATGCATCCATGCATCCATGCCGACATATAGTCTTATCCTAGATGACTATATGCGTCGGAAATATCATGTTAACTGTCTAGTAGCATGAGATGAGCTACAATGTAAATGAGAATTAATAGTTAAATACATAAATAACCACTACATTATTAAAGGGACTGGAGGTAATTTTGAAATTATGGGTGTCAATCCAAATTACGAAACCACCAGCCTGTGTTTCAGTTTCATATGCAATGTACATATGCAGTATGCCCCTTGATCCGTCCGATTGATTTATTATTCATGAAATAATTTGTTCTGATAAACTAGACGACTAGATGTTTGTCTGCAATCCTGTCTTGTCGAGCCCTCAATGGTTTATTCTCTTGTGCTCTGCCTTTTGCCAAGTCATTGAGTACCTTCTTTGTGGCTTTCTAGGCTATTGTTTTTTCGTATTTATATATAAACGAGCATCTTTGTGTTTTACTTATATTGCCTAATAATGCTGCCTTGTTGGTTAGAGAATAGTTCATGGCAGGGATTTCTTTAATTACACTGTCCCATTTTATTGGGTTGACAGTAGGGTAAGTGTGAGGTTTGCTGCACCCTAGAACCTGGTTTAAAACCCAGCGGCCTTTTTGGCCACTGACCGTTCCAAGCCGGTAGCCCTATTGTCAACCCTTTTGTGTTTGTGATGTCTTATTTGGCCTTTTGTTCATCTTTAAGTTTGTTCTTTGATTCTGTCTGTGTTTGTGATTGACCGTCGTTGTTTAATGCTGCTTTTCTTGTTCGATTTTATATCTATATTGGCTTGTTTATGTTGTATAAATCATTAACATTAATTAATACGATTACTTAACGGCTCTGATATAAGTTCTTGTTTAGTTGTCGAAGTACACTTTATTCATATGAATAACATACACCAATATGTACAATATGTACTATGTGCAGTTGCTGTATTGGTACTTTTCCCATTGTTTTTCTGGGGTTTTCTTGTTTATTCCTATTCTGAAATGTTTTGTCAGACAAAACAAAAACAACATTAAGTTAAACACAGATATAATACACATGTTATATATAAATGTATATATAAATGTTTCATATTTATATGTGCGAGAGGTGTTCAACTTATAACGTAACACTTTCATTTTGTACCTGAATCAAACATCTTGAATTTCTCGCCGACTCTGTTCATTTTAATGTCAGGTCTAATGTTTCTTTCGATATAAACGATATATAACATGAACTATGTGATTCCTAATTTTGCTGCATCCGTATTCGTCAGAAAAGGATATAACCCTTTGGTTTTACAGCGCACTGCATGTTTAGTGATTGACCCTTCTACAGTTAGTCATTACGCTTCACTTTTCACTTGTGCGATGACTGGACTACCTCTTGGGACTCTATTATTGTACCTACTGAAACCCCAACTAAGGGAGGTGGGTGCATGAGCTTTCGTCCCTCGGGTTTTCTGGTCGTACCCTAGATTAGTTTTCTCTTTAGTTGCAACTACTATGGTTGTTCAGTACGATTCTGGATACATCCTGAGATGTTTATTATTTTGTATGTGTATCTTTAGTTAGTTTCTCTGGATGTGGACTTTATTGTTAGAGAATTCCTTTTGATGGGATGTAGTTTTGTTTACACTGTCTTGTCTATTTGGGCGCTGAAGACAGGATAATAGCGAGGATTGTGCGCATATAAAATCGATTCAAGCTAACCAGTTGGCCTTATTGCCTACTGACCGTTCCAAGTCGGTAACCCTGTCTTCACCACCTTTTCTGTTGTGTTTTTGTCTTTTTCATTGTTGGATGTAGTTTTGTTTACACTGTCTTGTCTACTTGGGCGCTGAAGACAGGATAATAGCGAGGATTGTGCGCATATAAAATCGATTCAAGCTAACCAGTAGGCCTTATTGCCTACTGACCGTTCCAAGTCGGTAACCCTGTCTTCACCACCCTTTCTGTTGTTTTTTGTCTCTTTCATTGTAGTTTCTAGTCCTTGTTTGCAGTACAGTGCGGACCTACGATGCCATTGCGTTCGGACGCTGTGGTTTCTATAGGACCCTATATATCATTTTGGTAAAATGGTAAAATATGACATTTTGAAGCAAAAATCTTCAATTATAAAAAGTAACGGCAAAACAAATTTTAAAACAAATGCTTGTAATTTGTCGTTTAAGGTAATACGAGTCTGATATGTCCATGTGTGAACTTAAAACAAATGGAATATGCATTTTTTTTGCTATTTGTAGGTTTTCACGATTTCAGCGAAAATTAACCTGAACTAAATCTTTGAAAATTATTAAATCTATAAAAAATTCTAGTTCGAAACATCAACTGCAGGCATTTTATGATGTCCTCCTCCATAAAAAAAAGTTTTGTTACTTTCTTATAAGAAAGGAAATGAAAAAATATATAACTTAAGATTTAGGGGCAAAACACACAAATTTGGAAATAATGATGAAAACAATATAAACAAAATATATATTAATATGGTGTGTGATAATACAGCAACAATAACTATTAATAGTTTGTCTCATAAAATATAAATAAAATGCTTATTTTGGTAAATTTACCAAATCATCGGTAACATACTAGCAAATTGTCATATAATTTGTCAATTTCTTAAAATTTCGATAAAATTCGAACTTTTAATTCAACATTTATATGTTTGACTTAAAATAAAACATACGATCATATTTAAAATTCATTTTAGTGCCATTATTTGGTTTAAGGTAAAACTCTACGGCAATAGAAAATTATAGGTTTAAAATTGGAAACTAGTGGGCACCTAATTCAAAATGTAATTTAAAGCGAACCGCGTGAACTTGTAGATTATTTTTAAATGCATATGTTCTAAATAACAGTTTCACAACATTAAATCACGCATGTTTTATGATAACCACTTCTGCTGAAAAATAACATCTTGAACTAAAGTGTTACGTTATAACTTGAACACCTCTCGTGTTAGTCTACAATTACTAAATAAATAGGTTTGTTTTTATATTTACCAAAAATCTAAGTTTTCTATTAAAAAGGCATTTGGTTCCAAATTATCACAGTCGCTTAGAAAATAAGATTATACATTGCATGGCTTAACAAGAGTTATTATATGTCATTTTAAATATGTAGTTCATTGGCTAAAAGGCATTTACGCGAAAGTCATTAGTATGAACTATTGACTTTAGAACGTTTCCTATCCGGTTCAATCTGGTTTTGCGGTCTATAGTATTTTTTTCAGGTCAATAGTCTGAGAATGACGTTAGCTTTCACATGACATGACGTCATGCCTATCAACAAGTAAGCAAAAAAGTAAGCAAACTAATGGAGTTTATACGATTCAATATAATAAACTTCCGTTTCTGTCAACGGTTAAAACTATTCATCCTCGAGAATGACTATTGACCCTCAGCAGTGAACTACTGACCTCGGCTGCATCTCGGTCAATAGTTCACTGCTTCGGGTAAATAGTCTTTCCCTGAATATTTTTAACCATTGACCTCAACAGAAGTAGACAGTTGTATACTATTGAACTGGTACCATCAACCACTATTTTTAAATCAGCATTCAGATTGTATATAATTATAATATATATTAGTATATTTCCAGAACTAGAGATTTGTCTTCATTTTGTAACATTTAGACCCCCAACATGGGTTTTATCATACAATAATACTTGTCTTCCTTTCAAACTTGCTTCTATGTATTAAATGATAAAACTACCTTTTTGATACATATATACATATACACGTTTTACTTAGATTCTGAACTGATAAAAATTTATTCCAGAAATTAGCAATTTTCTTTTTTTTAAAAACTTTTCTACCCGAAAAATCTTATTTATCCTGTGATATATATTTTTTATATACCTTTTGGGACCAAAATCAAAATAGTTTCTGATCCAATTTAATTTACCTTTAGTACTTTTATTAATCTCATCCCAAAATTATATTTTGTTGGTCCTCATTTACCTTCTATTTTGTCCCAAAGGATGATTGTGTCATATAATTATACTTTTTTTTCTTTCAGACATGCTTCTACGTATTAATACAATCACATTTGAATTGATAAATATATGTTTTACTTATATTCTGAACGGATATAAATTTATTCCATAAAAATAAGATTTTCTTAATTTTTTTCAAACTTTTCTACCCAAAACATCATATGTGGCATGTAATTTGAGCGGATAACTTTCAATGTTTTTTATATACCTTTTGGAGTCAGAATCAATACAAAAAATGGCTGTGCCTATTTAGTTTATACCTTAAGCAACGTTTTATTAATTTGATCCGAAATCATCATTTTTTTTTTTTAAATTTTTGTCCCCAAAAATGGGTCTTGTAATTTAATAAAACTTTTCTCTCTTTTAAACCTTCTTCTACGCACTACTACCATATCATTTGCATATATACATATATGACTAACTTATATTTTGAACGGTTATACATTTTGTATTCCAAAAAACAGTGATTCTGCATTATTTAAACTTTTGTCCTCAAAAAATCATATTTAGCACGTAATTTCAGAGGACCAGAATCACTCAAAATAATTTCTGTGCCAATTTATTTTATCTTAGGATGTTTTTTAGGTTGAAATGACTCCTCTAAAATTATCAAGTGGTAGTTTACGGTGGACTTGAAGCGGTCTCAAGCCTCCCGAGCGCCGCTGAGTTACGTAGGTGTGTTCTTGTGCATGACAGTTTCCCTTAGCCTCATCCTTCGGGAAGGAAAGTTAACAGAGCGGTCCCGTGTATGGACATTTATTCTCCGATCTGTAGAAATCTATTCGTTAAACTAGTAAGAGAAGGGCACGTTCTCGGATTCCTATGTATCGTTTGCCTTTTCTATCCGGAGCGCCTCTAAATAATCTTTAATCTGCTTATAATCCGTTAAATAACATTCAGTTGAATTCAATTCAAACAAAATATTTAGCTAATAGTGATTTGCTTACACAAATAAAACAGTAAAATCGTTTCATTATTTTGAAACTAAGTTCAACCCTCAAAAAAAGTATTATTAGCACATCATTGTCTAACATCCGGTATTATATAGTAAATATCCAACCTCTGGCAAATACCCATTCTGCAGACTTACGATAACATCATTGTCTAACATCTGGTATAATATAGTACATATCCCACCTCTGACAAATACCCATTCTGCAGACTTACGATAACCCATTCTGCAGACTTACGATAACATCATTGTCTAACATCTAGTATAATATAGTACATATCCCACCTCTGACAAATACCCATTCTGCAGACTTACAATAACCCATTCTGCAGATTTACGATAACATCATTGTCTAACATCTAGTATAATATATAACATATCCCACCTCTAACAAATACCCATTTTGCAGACTTACGATAACATCATTGTCTAACATCTAGTATAATATAGTACATATCCCACCTCTGACAAATACCCATTCTGCAGACTTACGATAACATCAATGTCTAACATCTAGTATAATATAGTACATATCCCACCTCTGACAAATACCCATTCTGCAGACTTACAATAACCCATTCTGCAGACTTACGATATCATCATTGTCTAAGATCTAGTATAATATAGTACATATCCCACCTCTGACAAATACCCATTCTGCAGACTTACGATATTATCATTGTCTAACATCTGGTATAATATAGTACATATCCAACCTCTGACAAATACCCATTCTGCAGACTTACGATAACATCATTGTCTAACATCTAGTATAATATGGTACATATCCCACCTCTGACAAATACCCATTCTGCAGACTTACGATAACATCATTGTCTAACATCTAGTATAATATAGTACATATCCCACCTCTGACAAATACCCATTCTGCAGACTTACGATACCATCATTGTCTAACATCTAGTATAATGTAGTCCATATCCCACCTCTGACAAATACCCATTCTGCAGACTTACGATAACATCATTGTCTAACATCTAGTATAATATAGTACATATCCCACCTCTGACAAATACCCATTCTGCAGACTTACGATAACATCATTGTCTAACATCTAGTATAATATAGTACATATCCCACCTCTGACAAATACCCATTCTGCAGACTTACGATAACATCATTGTCTAACATCTAGTATAATATAATCCATATCCCACCTCTGACAAATACCCATTTTGCAGACTTACGATATCATCATTGTCTAACATCTGGTATAATATAGTACATATCCAACCTCTGCCAAATACCCATTCTGCAGACTTACGATAACATCATTGTCTAACATCTAGTATAATATAGTACATATCCCACCTCTGACAAATACCCATTCTGCAGACTTACGATAACATCATTGTCTAACATCTAGTATAATATAGTACATATCCCACCTCTGACAAATACCCATTCTGCAGACTTACGATAACATCATTGTCTAACATCTAGTATAATGTAGTCCATATCCCACCTCTGACAAATACCCATTCTGCAGACTTACGATAACATTATTGTCTAACATCTAGTATAATATAGTACATATCCCACCTCTGACAAATACCCATTCTGCAGACTTACGATAACATCATTGTCTAACATCTAGTATAATATAGTACATATCCCACCTCTGACAAATACCCATTCTGCAGACTTACGATAACATCATTGTCTAACATCTAGTATAATATAATCCATATCCCACCTCTGACAAATACCCATTCTGCAGACTTACGATATCATCATTGTCTAACATCTGGTATAATATAGTACATATCCAACCTCTGCCAAATACCCATTCTGCAGACTTACGATAACATCATTGTCTAACATCTAGTATAATATAGTACATATCCCACCTCTGACAAATACCCATTCTGCAGACTTACGATAACATCATTGTCTAACATCTAGTATAATATAATCCATATCCCACCTCTGACAAATACCCATTCTGCAGACTTACGATATCATCATTGTCTAACATCTGGTATAATATAGTACATATCCAACCTCTGCCAAATACCCATTCTGCAGACTTACGATAACATCATTGTCTAACATCTAGTATAATATAGTACATATCCCACCTCTGACAAATACCCATTCTGCAGACTTACGATAACATCATTGTCTAACATCTAGTATAATATAGTACATATCCCACCTCTGACAAATACCCATTCTGCAGACTTACGATAACATCATTGTCTAACATCTAGTATAATATAGTACATATCCAACCTCTGGCAAATACACATTCTGCAGACTTACGATAACATCATTAATTTGTCGATGTAATAGTAGAGTACATTTTTTTCTCATTTCGGAAATGTCACTGCACATTTTGGTTATACGTCAACAAAAGTGCTAAAAAAGACTGAACTGCATGCTTTGGATATGCTATTTAGAATACTAACCAACAATTTGACTGTCATGTGTGCTAACTGCCACGGTAATGCGTACAAACAGGGTCATTAATCTTTAGCCTGATAAGGACGACTACAATAGCATTTGCGTCCTTTGTAAACCCAGATCAGCCTGCGAGTAACTCGCATGCTGATCAGAGTTTACAATGTCCGGATGCTAATCAGTCATTTCTCCAAAACACCCCTTTGTAAAATAAATGGAATGGTCAGAATTTAAAGAAATAACAGTCCATTATACATTCATAGCGGGCTAAGGGTTAAAGTGTTCGATATTTCATTCCCACATGGACAACTAAGGATTATCAACGTTAAATTACACCACAAGGAAATGGAGTTTCTGAGTTTATGCGCAATAAAGGCTAAACAACTTTTTCTTGGAATGTCAACGCCAGCATTTTAGAAGAAACAATGTTAGCTTATCAATACATCCGGAAAAGTAAACTATATTAAGTGTTATTTGTATGCATATAATTATGGGTTCAGTTCACATATCCACTAGGATACATGACAAAGTAAACATAAACATTAAGTAGACAGTAGCACGCCAACGACCCATATATTAATTATGTCAATTGTTTGCTTGCGTTTCAATTTGTCTCATAGTGCAATAGGTACTTATTTTGAGCATACAGTCTGTGTTATCATTTAGTTTCATGCTATATCTTAGAGTGCCAGCCGTACATCCTACAATTACTTCCGTGTAGGTCTCAGTAGCTACACTATTATTAGGATTCGCATCTGAAATAAGATAACAAAATAGAACTAAACGATGCAGCGTCAGTCGATCGAACAACGAAATATATACTTAAATGTGCGAAGATTATCTTTAACGACACCATCTACATTCTGAAATACCAAATTACGAAATTATCTTTGCGAAATATACTCTTCTTCACCGTTATATATTTTGTAAGTAGTGATATGTCTAGGTTTGTGTGTATAAGGGGATGGGGGATTGCATCAACACAACGTATGTATTTCAATGTTAAAAATGTAAAACAATGTTTTCTTTTAAATGGTATAATATTCTTCTAAGCTAGCTGTAATACACTCACCTGTATAATACGATATAAAAAGAACATATTTACGTGAATCTACATTAAGTGGTCCACATTAATTCCATTACGAGATGGCAAAGCTTATATAAGCAGGATTTTATAACGAATATTTCGACAAAAAAACAACATTTAAAAACATTTTATACTGAACAAATGCGATAAGCTGTTTAAAATTAGCTATTAAATGTTTTAATTTTACAATATGCAAACGTTTTAAGACGAAATTAAAGTTTTATTTCATACCCCATCCAACCCCGTTTTCGCTTCTTGGAGTTAATACTCGGACCAAGTCATGTAAAATTCAGCTAACAGTTTATGATTTAAAAACATAAAATGGTATGATATTCATCAAAGACGCGTGATATAAATATTTAACATCTGATGAAGTCTTAATTCAATTTAGTAATTTAGAATACATTGTAATATTCATTGGCGCTTATGCGTTCAAGATTGATAATTATATTTAAACATAATTGAACAAAACAACTGTCATATACAGTATGCTATTTTGGAGTGGAAAGTTTAACAGGAGATAAAGCATTCACAGAACACAGCCAACCAAAAGCACGCAAATCAAACAACACTGTCAAGGACAAATAGGAGCAGGGTATGGTAGACCGCAAACATAAAATGGTTGACAATAGACATGATAGAAGTATCGCCTTGAAACGGTCTTGCAAAAAGCCGGGTTTACCAAGTTCAAGGGTTCAGGTTAAGGTGAACATAAAACACAATTTGGTAAATTCTTTGTAAAATGTTAATCAAAAGTCGGTATAAAAATCGAACAGGAAAAGTAGCATTCAAAGACGACAGTCAACCACAAATACACACAGAAACAAAGGACAACTTTAAAGATGAATAAAAGGCCCAATAAGACATCACAAGCACAAAAGGGTTGACAATAGGGCTACCGCCTTTGAAGGGTCAGTGGCAGAAAAAAGCCGCCGGGGGTTTAATCCAGGTTTTAGGGTGCACCAAACCTCACTATTATCATATTGTCAACCCAATAAACTGGACAGTGTAAATAAAGATATCCCCGCCAGGTTATACTCTCTAACAAATAAATCAGCATTAATATAATAGGCAAATATAATTAAAACACATCAATGGTCATGTATATATAATATACAAAATAGTCTAGAAAGCCACGAAGTAAGTACTTGGCAGAAGCCAGAACACAAGAAAACAAACCGTTAAGGGTACGACAATACAAGATTAAAGACAAACATCAAGTTTGTAAATCACATCACCATAGAAGTCAGGTTGTGATAGTCGTTGTCGCAGAAGAGTTCTTAAATTACTTTTATATTTTAAAAGTAGATAATAAACTTTTGCAAAGGTGATTGAAGTTTAGGGTAACGGTAGCCCTGCTGGAGTAGCTTTTTGGTTACATAAATATTACGAATATTAAAGTCCTCAACGCGACTACAAGCTCTAGAGAAACGAATAATTTGAGAAACATAGACCCATCTTTAAGTAAATTTGGTATAATCCGCATCTAAATGGGGATAATTAACAATATCAAAATTAAAATCATCTCTCTTTGAAAAAAAGACTGTATCAAATATGTTAGCTTTGTTGAGTTGAAGTTCTTTAGGATAGATAGTATTAACCGTAGTAGAACAGAAAGGTCTTTCAATGTCCAATATGTCATCCAAATACCGAGTGGTGTCATTAAAGGATTCAATAACATCGGAGTATCAGATGAAAGACTCAACATGAAATCTCTTTCATAGCAATACAAGAACAAATCTGCCAACAATTTGTCTATAAACAGTAGTTCTATAATTGACGTAAATATTATCTAATAGCAAAATGAGTGCTTCAGAAACATCTTGGCAAGTCCACTTAGTGTAATTGTCTAAACTGCTGTTAGTAAAAAACGCTGCGTGAAATTGGCTCAACATACGACATACGGCATGCGACATTCATTTTTTAAATGTCGTTCAGTGAGACATACAACATTCAAAAAACATCCTTCAAAGTGAATGTCGTTTCACGCGACATACAACATTCGACATACGACATTCGACATACGACATTCAGCATTCGACTAACATCCGTTTTAAAGTGAATACAACATTCGACATACAACATTAGGCATTCGACAAACATCAGTTTTAAAGTGAATGTCTTTCACGCGACATACAACATTCGACACAAGACAATAAAAAACATCCTTCAATGTGAATGTCGTTTCGACATACGACATTCTAAATCAACATTCAAGGTAAGTGTCGTTTCACGCGACATACAATATTTGACATACAACATTCGACATACGACATTCCACATACAACATTCGAAATACGACATTCGACATACAACATTCAACATTCGACAAACTTCAGTTTTAAAGTGAATGTCGTTTACGATAATTACAACATTCGACATACAACATTCGACATACGACATTAAAAAGCATCCTTCAAAGTGAATATCGTTTCACGCGACAGACAACAATCGACATACAACATTCGACATACACCATTCGACATTCCACAAACTTCCGTTTTAAAGTGAATGTCATTCACGCGACATACAACATTCGACAAACAACATTTGACATATGACATTCAAAAACATCGTTCAAAGTGAATGTCGTTTCACGCAACATACGACATTCACAAACAACATTTAAGGTGAATGTCGTTTCACGCGACATACACAATTCTACATACAACATTCTACATACGACATTCGACATGAGACATACAACATTCAACATTCGACAAGCATCAGTTTTAAAGTGACTGTCGTTCACGCGACAAACGACATTCTACATGCAACATTCGACATACAACATTCGACATACAACATTCGACATTCGTCAAATATCAGTTTTAAAGTGAATGTTGTTCACGCGATATACAAGATTCGACATATGACATTCAAAAACATCCTTCAAAGTGAATGTCGTTTCACGCGACATACAACATTCAACATACAACATTCGGCATACAACATTCGACAAACATACCTAAGCTTCTACTAATTCATTTAGAAAACCTTACGAATTTTCAAATGCATTACAAATATTAAAGACAGACATATTAAATAGTTTTTTATTTAAACAATATATATATATTTGGGGTTTATTGTTATAAAAACACATATTCGAGTTTGAATAATTTGTGTTTGTGTCCGTTTGACATATCCACTGTTGAATTTTTAGTTTGTTTTTACATATTCATTGAAATATTAAGGTGTGTATTTGTTGTGGTTATGTGACCGTTTGCTCTTTTTAATATAATATTAAAGGCTGTGTTCTGGAATTTGATTTTGTGTAATTTTATAACCCTGCAATAGAAGAATAGGGTTGGCATATATTCACTTTGGCGGACGATAGGTTGGTTCATGACCATCAATCAATAGTATACGAATTTTTCATTATAACGGTAATTGTTTTAGACATTCTGCAGCGACTAATCACATCTATATTAAGTTTTAAGGTTATGCTTTTATATGATAACAAATGTGTACTAAATTAATGCTTAGCTGTTATTGCCATTTGGTCGATTGATTTTAAAATATAAATCTTAAATATAAATCTCAAATATAAATCTCAACTACAAATCTCGAAAGTGTTTTTAGCGCCGAATACAAATCCAAATCTGAATGACGAGTATCGTATGTATTTCGGATGAAACGACACTCGCAATCTGAATATCGGAAAGTCTTACGTCGCTTCAAAGTACATTCAAACTCTGAATGTCGTATGTACACTGAACAAAATTGCTAAGTATCAACTTTTGTATCTTAACTAACTCTCTTATTTTAAATATATTTTAAAAAAGATATATAATAAGTATTTTGTTTTGACCCATAGTTTGTAAAACATTTATTTTTTATTTAAATTGTAACATCTTTTGAGAGTTACCCTTTCTTTATATGAAAACATGACATGTGCTGATAAAACTCATAACATGAGTCAAAGATCGCTTAAAGATATAAAATTCCTAAAATTGATATGAAATAATAGAAAAAAACATAAAACTTTGATCCTTTTATCGCAGATTCTCCGTTTATAAAAAATGAAATATGGATAATCTTAAATTACCTCCCTTTAAATTGAATATTGTTTGAAATTCAAGTAGCTGTATTTCAGCGTTAACATTAAATATTTCGAAAATTTCTTTTGCAAACGCATTTATAGTGGTAATGCTAGTAAAAAATGATGTCAAAATTATTTTAACTGGCATATTTTAGAATTAGGAACATCGAAAGCTTCAATAATTCGAAGTACTTAATAAAATCCTATATACACAGTTGTATAAGTGTTATAACTTATTTCTAAGAAAACACATTGACTTAAAAGTTTTAAAATATGTTCATGCAATCAGAGTGGACGATTTACACTCATTATTGTGCAGTTTATTCGTATCTCTAATCAAGCACAAAATACACAAAACAATGAGAATATTATTGACATATTCTTAGGTTGATACTTAGCATGATTTGGTTTAGTATAGTGACGTAACGTCAGCTACTGTGGGCTGTTTAATTAAACTTCGTACGAAGTTCTTAAATTACAACATTTTCCGTTTAAAGCAAAGAACTTTTGAATCACACGTCGAACATGAATGAAGGTTAAACCTGGACCATTTACGTAATTATTTTATTTCGAAATTAAATTAAGTTGCATTATTTCGACGTTTAGTGACGTCAGATTTTGAAAGGTAAATAATCCTCTCCCGACGAGCGTTTTGTCCTTTTAATTTTACTTTTCTCATTTATTGATTTTGTTGGGTTTTGTTATCATTTTAAGCACTAAATTGACATTGCCTTTTTGTAAAATGAAATGTTTTACTGTAAAATTTGCATTTAAAAAGTCGATCAATATACGGCGATTAATTCAATATTTACCCAATATTCTGAAGCGCAGACGAACGGAATGATTTAGAAATAGTACATCAAATAATCTCTTAATTTCTACGATCATTACTAAAATAACAAACAATGAATACTCTTCTTTTTCAAGTTCAAACATCTAAGAGTGAAATATATCGAATAGCTTTCGCAAAAGATACACCTTAATTTGTATTGTTGCAAGTGCGGACTAACGACTTAAGCAATTAAAGTATTTATGTTATTCGTGGTCATCTAAATTGTCTGATTGATTTAAATTTTGTATCCCCAGATGTATATCGAGTTTTGGAACAAATTTTAAAATAGAAATATTTTGGTATAATTGTTAAAAAAGGCTAGTTAAAACAATATTACAGCCAATTTTCAGCCTTATATTACGAAAATTAACAAAATTATAGTGTAAATACTATGCCAGGATATAAGCACGTTTTACATGTTTTTTGCACTATTACAACCAGACTTAACTTTGTTAGCTTTTAAGATACTGAGCTATGATTTTCATTACAGACATTATCTCACGAGGCCTTTCTAGTACTAAGGATTGTTCTTGTTATTTTTCAACTCAAACCCGGATGAATCTGGAGATACAACCTTTAAATCTCAAAGAGCAAATATTAACCCAAGAAGCAAAACTAATATAAATCGCTTTTATAAATAAAATAGCCAGTGTGATAATTGCATGGGAAAATTACGCAGGCGGACATTTAAAGTGTGAAACGCGGTTTTGGAGATTTTTTTTTTGTTTATAAATTTTCGTGACAAAAACATCATAAAATAATACATTGAGGCTTCAATACAGCAATACATAATACAGAACTCTTCCAATTCGTCAATTTTCTATGTTTTATCACTGATTTGATTATGTATGATAGTTCTTGACTACATCCGGGAGATTTCTTTCTAAGTGAAATCACATTCCAATTGTATTTGAACAACTTTTTTGGGGCTGATGTTAAAATATGCACGTGATCCGCGGTGCGTCAATGTCGTCTGGTTCACAAATAATGAGCCTGCGGTTTCCCGCCATTGAATAAACTGCAGTTTTTTTGCGCAGTTTAAGTCCATGTGTTACGTTGGGACATGCAAACTTAACGTTATGTTCTCCAGTAGAATAAGTATTATTTTGAAAACAATTATTGGTGTTTAAGTATTTGACACCAATAGAAGTGCCGTTCCCTCCTCTTTCCAGTTATATTATTAGATATTACGATTCTTGATCAAGAATCCTAATAACGAATTTGTCGTACTTCCAAGTTTAAGTATTTGACACCAGTAGAAGTGCCGTTCCCGCCTCTTTCCAGTGATATTATTAGATATTAGGATTCTTGACAGGGCCCATGTTCCCTGTCAAGAATCCTAATAACGAATGTGTCATACTTCTAAGTTGTTACCATTTATTTAAGAAAGAAAAAAACAAGCAAAAACACGTTTTCATTTTTATTGCGCCAATGCCTCTAACTAGACGTTGTTTATTTTCGTGATGTCATCGCTCTAACGTTGTTATATTTGGCGAATTTTTCATAAAATATACGTATTTTATCACTAACGTTATGTTAATGTTTTATTATCCGTAAAATTGCAAAAAAAAAAATGTTCTTACGATTATTTCAGACCTTTACACACAATGGAAAGCGCAGAAAAGCGATAGAAAGGAAACAATCGGCGGTCGGCAACGTTATCGACGCCATTTTGTTTTTGTGTATTGCAGGTATGGGTTACCTATGGGAAAATTTTCCTATGTTCACGCCGTGAGACGTAGACATGGGCTTTTCGAATGTTGAATGTTGTATGTCGCGTGAAACGACATTGACTTTAAAACTGATGTTTGTGGAATGTTGTATGTGGAATGTCGATTGTTGTATGTCGAATGTTGTATGTCGAATGTTGTATGTCGCGTCCAACGACACTCTCTTTGAAGGATGTTTTTGAATGTCGTATGGCGAATGGTGTATGTCAGGTGAACGACATTCACTTTAAAACTGATGTTTGTTGTATGTCGCATGTTGTATGTCGAATGTTGTATGTCGCGTGAAACGACATTCACCTTGTCGAATGTTGTATGTCGAATGATGTATGTCGCGTGAAACGACATTCACTTTGAAGGATGTTTTTGAATGTCGTATTTCGAATGTTGTATGTCGAATGTTGATGTCGAATGTTATATGTCTTACTGAACGTCTTCTAAAAAAAATGAATGTCGTATGTCATAGTTCGTATATTGAGCCAACTTCACACAACTAAACGCTTTAACATGTTATAGGCCAAAACAATAGTTTTTTCTCAAGCGAAAGATTTTTGAATAAGAACAATAAGTTTGTCTTTGATAAGGTGATGTGGTAATTTTGTTTATAGTGTAGAGAAGTCATAAGTACATAAGTCATAAGTTCGTCATGTTCTTATAGATGAAACTTGACGTTTATTGCAAATGTTAACAAGAACGTCTCCTGCATTGTTAATAGACCAAAATAAATTAATCCCATAGTTCTCATAAGTTTTAGCACAATATTGTTTAACGTGATCTTTAAAGGCAGCAAGACAAGAGCTAAATGTTAAAAGCTTGGAGATGTTTGTGGTTTTGCAGGCTTTAGAATTTGAAATATAACGAGCTTTATACGGATTTGTATGTAATTTAGAAATCCAGTACATAGTTGGCAGTTTGGTTTCATCTACCCTAGCATTGAACGTAATGCACCGAGTGATATGTGTGTAAACAACATCATCCACAATAGATTGAACTGAAGTATACGAATTAGTGCTAATGAGTTCCAGTGATAAAACACTGGCATAATGTAGGCGTCAAACAATATTTACATCATTATCTGCTTTGTCAGCAGGAACTAACAGAAATTTAGTATGAAATTCTTGAATTCTCGATTTAAATTATGACGGTGAACATGGAACCTTCAATGTGGTATTTTCATACCATTCCAAGGTCTGCGGCCTATAGTAGGAGTTTATAACAAAATGCTTAGCCCTAAACGAGAAAACAATGGGAGAAATGAACAAAATGACATTTATTTGGGAACAGAGGTTATGAAGCCTGTGTATGCCATGTAACTTTCAAAATACTAAATTAAAAAGCAGCCAACATATCCTAAGGGTGAATAAACAATAATTAGAGCCTTTAACGTTTGGACTAGTTGAATCACCTATTCGAAATGAAAGTAAGAAACCAAGGTATTTTGGAATGTACCAACGATATATGTATATAACATCGGGATTAACAATCTCCAAAGATCGGAATGTTCTGACTGCAACACTGGAGTCTACAGTTTGCTGAGATGACAATTAAGTGCATTTGTTTAAAAACAAAATTCCATTCTATTGAAAGACAAGAGGGCCATGATGACTCTATATCGCACATCTGGTAATCATGGACAATAAGCCTTCAGTGTCTAGTCTGGCATGGGTACTTTCTTTTTAATTTCTCCCACTTTCTTTTGTGAATGAGATGTCATAAAAATGGGTGGGGGTGGTGGTGGGGGTTGGGGTGGGTGATGAGGGCAGTGGGTGAGAGGGAGAGAGAGGGAGAGAGAGAGAGTATGGATGGATATGAATCAGGCAACGTGTTTAAGCTTTTGTTGATATTAATATTCTAAACAAATTTGATAAAGATTAGATAAAAAATGAAGTAGCTACTGATTTAATAAAGGAAAATACAATATAGCATTTTTCAATAAATCAAAGGCCATAACTATGTCGTTGCTACCAAGATCTAGCTGGTTTTTGAACTTGTATAAGATTTCATCGATATATAGCGATTTGCACAACTAGAAATCATACTGATGCTTCCAGCCAAATTTCGCTGAAATCCAACAAGGCGTTTAGGAGAATTATCGCCGACAAGAAATTAAAAATATCAAGCGGCCATAACTCAATCAAAAATTCACAAACCGAAAAAAGAGCATTGTGCACAACTAGACATCATACCAATGCATCCTGCTAAGTTTTGTCAAATCCAACATCGCGTTTAAAAAATAAAAAATAAAACAAATAAAACAAATAAATAAAAAAACAATTGAAAAACAATTAAATAAAAATAATTAAAACAAATAATAATAATAATAACAAATGTGTAGTTTGGTCCGAGATCTTATGGTCATATACAATTTGAGCAAGTTTGGTTAAGATTGCTCAAGCAATATGGCCTCTATCGTGTAAACAAGATGAAAAACTGCATTTTTTGCTAAATCAGTTGCCATAACTCTGGTGTTACTGGTCCGATCTAGCCCATTATCGAACTCCTCCGAGATCTTATGGTCATATACAATCTTTGTAAGTTTGGTTAAGATTGCTCAAGTAATGTGGCCTCTATCGTGTAAACAAGCTAAAAGTTGATGAGTGGTCGCAATAGCACACCTTTAAAAAAGCATCAGCTTCTAAAAGTAGGCCAAGGTCATAAATGAAATCCATGCGTCCAAAAAGATGTACTATCCAAGACACAACTATGTCAAAATAGAATGTTCTGTCTTCCAAAGATTAAGCTATAAATTAGGCTAAAACATCTAGTGCATAGTTATAGTTTACGAGAGAGTGATGTAAATGAAACAATTAAGGTTATCTGCCTTTCGCTTGGACACGTTGTGATGTACTATCCAAGAAATAAAGTTTGAAAAGTATAATGCATACAATTTGTGAGAAAGTGATGCAAATGTTGAAGGTTAAAATTAGTAAGTTATCTGCCCTTTCCATGGGGGGTCAAGGTCACATCCACATTTGATTTGTCAGATTGCATTGTACCACTCAAGATACAACTATAAGCAAAGTTTGAAAGTTCTTAGTGCATACAGTTTGTGAAAAAGTGATCTAACCGCCAAAGTTGAAGGCAAAATTTATAAGGTTATCTGCCCTTTGCTTGGAGAGTCAAGGTCACATCCAAATCTGCTTTGTCACATTGTGATGTACTACCCAAGATAAAGATTACAAAGTTTTCAAGGTGTTGTGCATACAGTTTGCGAGAAAGTGACCTTAACGCAAATGTTCAAGGTAGAAATTATTACGATATCTGCCCTTTGCTTGGAGTGTCAAGGTCATATCCACATTTGCTTTGTCACGTTTCAATGTACCAACTAAGATACAACTTTAAACAAAGTTTGAAAGGTGTAGTGCATACAGTTTGTGAAAAAAGTTGAACCTAAAAATTATTGTCTGCCCTTTGCTTGGAGGGTCAAGGTCACTTCCTCATTTGCTTTGTCACGTTGCGATGTACCACCCAAGATACAACTATAAGCAAAGTTTTAAAGGTCTAGTGCATACAGTTTTCGAGAAAGTGACCTAAACGCAGATGTTGAAGGTAGAAATTATTAAGTTATCTGCACTTTGCTTAGAGGGTCAAGGTCATAACCACATTTGCTTTGTCACGTTGTAATGTACCACCTAAGATACAACTATAAACAAAGTTTGAAAGGTGTAGTGCATACAATTTGTGAAAAATTGACCTAAACGCAAAAGTTGAACCTAAAAATTATTAAGTTATCTGCCCTTTGCTTAGAGGGTCAAGGTCACTTCCACATTTGCTTTGTCACGTTGCGATGTACTACCGAAGATACAACTTTAAGCAAAGTTGAAAGGTATATTGCATACAGTTTGTGGGAAGATGACTTAAACGCAAAACTTGAATGTTGACGCCTTCGCCGCCGCTGGAAAAGCTACATATGTCTCTTTTTTCCTTCGAAAAGCGAGACAAAAATAATGGAGTTTACAGTTTGCTGAGATGACATTTAAGTGCATTTGTTTAAAAACAAAAATGCCGTTTTATCAACAAAAAACAAATCAATAAAAACAATTCATCAGCTCCAAAAAGTAGGTCAAGGTCATAGATGAAATACACAACTGATGTCGAAATAAAATGTTTTGTCTTCCAAAGATAAAGCTATAAACTAGGTATAAATCATCTAGTGCATACTTATAGTTCATGAGAAAGTGATGTATATGTACAAATTCAGGTTATCTGCCCTTTGCTTGGATGGTGAACGTCACATCCACATTTGCTATTTGACATGTTGTGATGTACGAAAGGTCTAAAGCATAACGTTTGTAAGAAAGATAAAAATTATGAAGTTATATGCCCCTTGCTTGGAGGGTCAAGGTCACATCCCCTTTTTCTTTGTCACGCTACAATGTACCACTAAAGATACTACTATAAGCAAAGTTTGAAATGTCTTAGTGCATACCGTTTTTGAAAAAATGAGCTAAATGCAAAAGTTGAAGGTAAACACTATAAGATTATCTACCTCTAGGTTGGCCTAAGATACAACTATAAACAAAGTTTGAAAGTTGTAGTGCATACAGTTTTTGAGAAAATTACCTAAACGCAAAACTTGAATGTTGACGCCTTCGCCGCCGCCGCCGCAGTCACCGCTGGAAAAGCTACACCTATGTCTTTTTTTTTCTTCCAAAAGACGAGACAAAAGACAATGGAGTTTACCGTTTGCTGAGATGACATTTAAGTGCATTTCCTTAAAACCAAATGCCATTCTATGAGGCCAAGGTCATAGATGAAATAGCAACTATGTTAAAATAACAGGTTGTGTCTTCCAAAGATAAAGCCATAAACTAGGTTGAAATTATCTAGTGCGTAATTATAGTTCATGGAAAAGTGATGTATATGTAACAATTAAGGTTATCTGCCCTTTGCTTGGATGGTGAACGTCACATCCACATTTGTTTTTTGACACGTTACCCAAGAAACAAATACATATAAGCGAAGTTTGAAAGTTCTAATGGATAAAGTTTGTGAGAAAGTGATCTAAACGCAAATATTGAAGGTAAACATTATTACGTTATCTGCCCCTTGCTTGGGGTCAAGGTCACATCCACATTTGCTTTATCACGTTGCAATGTACCACCCAAGATGCAACTATAAGCAAAGTTTGAAAGGTCTTAATGCATACTGTTTTCCAGAAAGTGACCTAAACGCAAAAATTGAGAGTAAGAATTATAAGATAATCCGCCACATGCTTGGAGAGTCAAGGTCTCATCCACATTTGCTATATCACGTTGCATTGTAATACCCACGATACAACTATACACACAGTTTGAAAGGTGTAGTGCATATAGTTTGCGAGAAAGTGACCTAAACGCAAAAGTTGAGGATAAAAATTATAAGATATTCTGACCCTTGCTTGGAGGGTCAAGAAATATAAAAAGATCGGACAGGGAAAGTAGCATTCAAGGAGGACAGTCAACCAAAAAACACAGAAACACACACGCAAACAGACAACAAAGAAGGCAAAAGTAATAATAAATACAAACGACATCACAAACACAAAAGAGTTGACAATAGGGCTACCGCCTTGGAACGGTCAGTGGCAAAGTAGGCCACTGGGGGTTTAAACAGGTTCTAGGGTGCACCAAACCTCACACTTACCCTACTGTCATCCCATTAAAACGGGACAGTGTAAACAAAGAAATCCCCGCCATGATCTAATCTCTAACTAACAAAGCAGCATCAATAGGCAATATAAGTAAAACATAAGTATGTTCGTGTAAATATAATACAAAAAAAATAGCCTAAAAAGCCACAATGATGTATTGGCAGAAGCCAGAGCAACAAGAGAATAAACCATTAAGAGCACGACAAGAAAGATCATAGACAAACATCAAACGCGACCGTCCCAATAGGCTTTAGGTAGGCGTCATCATAGGGTCCACAGCATGTCCGGTCATCGTACAATTAAAGAGGAAAGCATAGTGGCGAACTGTTAAAGAGTCCACCACCAAGCATGAGGTGCGTTGCAAAATAATAGGGTCATAACCTCTTTTGATAAACTTTCTAACAAGCTTAACAAAGATAGTTTGAATGTGATCATGACCAGGAATCTTACGAAGTTTATAAATCACATCACCATAGAAGTCAGGTTGTGATAGTCCTTGTCGCAGAAAAGTCCTTAAATTACTTTATATTTGGAAAGAAGATCAGGGTTACGATAATAAAATTTTGCAAAGGTTTTACGAAGTTTATGGTAACGGTAACCCTGATTGAGTAGTTTTTTAGTTATAGAAAGATTACGAATATTAAAGTCCTCAACTCGAGTACAAGCTCTTGAAAAACGAATAGGTTGAGACACATACACCCCATAAGAAGTTGCTCGGGGAACATCCCCATCCAAGTGAGGATAATTTAGATAAATCATCTCTCTTGTCATAGATTTTGTTAATTATTTTATCATGTCAATCTAGAGATCTAAATCAAGGAAAGAAGCGTTATTATCAGATATATTGGCTTTGTTAAGCTGAAGTTCTTTAGGATAAATATTATTAACCATAGTTGGAAAGAAAGGGTTGTCAATGTTCAATATGTCACCGAGAGGTGTCATTAAAGGCTTCAATATCATCTGCCTGGGTATCTGGTGAAAGACTCATCATGAAATCTCTTTCATAGCAAAATAAAAACAAATCTGCGACAAGTGGTGCACAGTTCGTACCCATAGGGATACCAACAATTTGTCTATAAACGGTGGTTCCATACCTGACGAAAATATTACCTAATAGGAAGATGAGTGCTTCACAAACTTCATAGCAAGTCCACATAGTATAATTGTCTAAACTGCCGTAGTAAAAAACTCTTTAATATTATTACATGCCAAAAATGTAGTATTTTCTCAAACGAATGTTTTTTGAATAAGAGAAATTAGTTTTTCTTTAATAAGGTGATATGGTAAGGTTGTATATAGTGTACAGAAGCCATAAGTGCTTATTGATGAAACTTGACCTTTATTGAAAATTTTATCAAGAACGTCTCCTGAATTGTTTGTGAAAAATAAATTAATCCCAGAGTTTTCATAAGTTTTATCACAATATAGTCTAACGTGATCTTTATCGGCAGTAAGACAAGAAGTTAGAAGTTTGGAGATGTTTGTTGTGGTGCAGGCACTATAATTCGAAATAAAGCGAGCCTTTTACGGATTTTAATTTAGGAATCCAGTACATAGTAGGCAGTTTATTTTGCGTATCGTTCACACCAGCCTTGAAAGTAGTTCACCGAGTGATATGTGCGGAAACAACATCATCCTCAGTAGAATTAACTGGAGTATTCGAATTGGTGCTGCCGAGTTCCAGAGATAAAACATTGAAGTAATGTAGGCGTCAAACAATAATTATATTATTAGCTGCTTTATCTGCAGGAACTAAAACAAATTTATTATGAAATTCCTGAATTCCCGATTTAGAATTACGAAAGGAAAACCTAGGTCTCGGAGGAAGTAAAGAGGGGTTAGCATTATAAAAGTTAATACGTGTATCTATAATAGTAAGAATCGATTTTTCCAAGTAGAAAGCGAGTTTGGGTCTGCATGTTCTCTACGACACCATTGTATACTAAATTCCTCAATGGAGTGGGCGATCTGGGCACGACAGGCATTAAAATTAATAGTTGAAGGTAATCTATATTTAGGACCTTACGAGAACAACTGCCGAATACGTTTATCAATAATATCAAAATTACCAGTGATAGCATGACCTGCTGGAGCATAGCAAAATGTTGATGTGTTGCATTCACATTCCTTAGGAGTATTATGTAATATATCAAGGTCAGAAACTATTTTATAGTACTTTTGGAATTTTTGAAATATTTTGGGATAGAATCAACTTCATGAGTATCTCGAAAAATACTAGGCATGTCAATGAAATCAATACCTTTATTAATATATAGTAGTTTTAGAAATTTCCTGACGTGATCAGACTCCTTGTTAATATGGGGTCGTGCAGCTTGAACTATGGAAGCAGTGTTATACAGGTGTTCTGTACGAATGAAAATTCTTCCTTGTCGATCAACTTTAGTAAAAAAATGGACAAAGCGATTAGCCGTGAAAGCATAGAGTGTTTTCCAGACTGTTTAAAAATAATATGTAAATCAGCAACAGAAATAATTACACGCGATTACGTTTGATGTTACCACATGAGACCTAGATTTACGCTTTCGAATAGAAAATATAGAAAAAATATCAATATTAGGATCTTTAGAAATATTTCCTTCTTCATAAATATTGTCATTAAGGACGAGTGGATAAGGTATCTGTAAGTTTTTAATCCACTTAAGTTCTGCAATACGTCTAGATTTTATTTTAAAGCTTTTAGTAGCATCTTTATCAAAAAAAATATATCCAACCGGTTGAACAGTTACGTTATTAAAATTATGACCTGACTGACGAAAGTGTTGGTACAAGTGATTTTTTAACTTTTTAGATTACTTGCATTATATTTGTGTTCACCCAATCGAACTTTTAAGGATCGACCTGTTTGTCCATCATATTGTATACCGCAACGTGGTGCATTTCAAGTCAGAACATAAATGACGTGAGATGTACGTCAATCAACATTTGAAGACATACATTAAACAATCCCACCATTAACAGCTGATTTAATATTGGACTTGCAAGATAAATAATTGCAACAACTGCACTTATCGATAGAGGGAAACACCCGGCGTCTTGAATGAACTAAATGATTTCTTAAAGGAGGCTGTGGACCCTATGATGACGCCTATCTAAAGCCCATTTGGACGGTGACGTTTGATGTGTGTCTATGATCTTTCTTGTCGTGCCCTTAATGGTTTATTCTCTTGTTGCTCTGGCTTCTGCCAAGTCATTGAATACCTGCATTGTGGCTTTCTATGCTATTGTTGTTTGTATTATATTTACACGAGTATATTTGTGTTTTACTTATATTGCCAATTGATGCTGCCTTGTTGGTTAGAGATTAGATCATGGCTTACACTGTCCTGTTTTAATGGGATGACAGTAGGGTATGTGTGAGGTTTGGTGCACCCTAGAACCGGTTTAAACCCCCAGTGGCCTACTGTGCCACTGACCGTTCCAAGGCGGTAGCCCTATTATCAACCCTTTTGTGTTTGTGATGTCGTTTGCATTTATTCTTACTTTTGCCTTCTTGTTTGTCTGTTTGCGTGTTTGTTTCTGTGTTTTTTGGTTGACTGTCCTTCTTGAATGCTACTTTCCCTATCCGATCATTTTATATTTCTTTATATGTTATTTCCCCAAAACAGGTGATCCTAGAGGAGTTACGGAAACTTTTGAGCTATTATTAAATATATTAGTAATATTATTAGAAGGAACATGAAACGAGGTTGCCGAATAAAGATGTAAAGGTGTAAGACGTACATATGGTTTAGTTCTAAGAAATGAACAGTTATTTTATGGAATTTGTATTGATGACGCAGAGCGTAACCGAAGAGGTGAAAGATTTATTTTAAAAGTTTCAACTAATAGACTCATACTTGTCTTTGGAGAGAAATACCATTCTGTGAAAAGCTAAATAATGGCCAAATAGTATTTATTAGAGATATGAAATAGAATCGTATCAAAGATCCATAAGAAATAATATTAGTAAACTTACGGACTGTTAAAAGAGGTCCAAATCTCGACGTCTTGTCACTTCCACACATGCTTTGTCAGGTTGCAACGTACCACCTAAGATACAATTATAAGCAAAGTTTGAAATGTGTTGTGCATACAGTTTGTCAAAAAGTGACCTAAACGCAAAAGTTCAACATAAAAAATATTAAGTTATCTGCCCCTTGCTTGCTTGGAGGATCAAGGTCAACTCCAAATTTCCTTTGTCACGTTGCGATGTATCACCCAAGATACAACTATAAGCAAAGTTTGAAAGGTGTATGCAGTTTGCGTGAATTTGACCAAAACGCAATCGTTGAGGGTAACAATAATAAAGTTAACTGCCCGTTGCTTGGAGGGTCAAGGTCACATCCACATTTCCTTTGTCATGTTGCGATGTACCACCCAAGATACAAATATAAGTAAAGTTTAGTAGATGTAGTGCCCATAGTTTGCGAGAAATTGACATCAATGCAAAAGTTGAAGGTAAAAACTATTAGGTTATCTACCTTTTGGTTGGAGGGTCAAGGTCACATCCACATTTGCTTTGTCATGTTGTGATGTACCACACGAGATACAACTATATGCACAGTTTGAAACGTCTAGTGCATACAGTTTGCGAGAAATTGACCTCAACGCAAAAATTATTCAGTTATCTGCCCTTTGCTTGGAGGGTCAAAGTTACTTCCAGATTTGCAATGTACCACCCAAGATACAACTATAAAAGTCTGAATCTGCCCCTTGCTTGGAGGGTCATGGTCAAATCCACATTTGCTTTGTCATGTTGCGATGTACCACCCAAGAGGAAACTATAAGCAAAGTTTGAAAGGTGTAGTGCATACCGTTTGCGAGAAATTGACCTCAACGCAAAAGTTAAAGGTAAACATTATTAAGTTATCGGCCCTTTGCTTAGAAGGTCAATGTCACTTCCATATTTGCCTTGTCACGTTGCAATGTACCACCTAAGAAACAAATATAAACAAAGTTTGAAAGGTCTTGCGCATACAGTTTGTGAAAAAAAGTCCTAAAGGCAAAACTTGAATATTGACGCTTTCGCCGCCGTAGCCGCCGGCAGCGCCGGAAAAACAACACCTATACCTGTTTTTTTCTTCGAAAAAGAGAGAAAAAACTGTTTAAAAGACAACTTATCTTTTGGCAGTGGTGCAGGGACTAACCACTTTGAATAGACACTCTGGAGCCAAATGTGATACCCAAAAAAAGAACATTTCTTGTTGGATGAGAGTAAACTAGTACGCTGACATTAAGTTATGAAGAGAGAGTGGAGATGTGAAAAAGATGAAAAACCATACCTCGAACCTGCAGGATGCAGTATAAAGCAACTCCAAAGCTAATAAAAACTATGAGAAAGGCTTAAAAAAAAATAATAATAAAAAATGGAGTGATTTTGATCAAGGGAAGTAACTATAGTACTAATAATAGGGCAATGCTGGTTTGATGAAGGTAAAACGCTGACATTTATGATTAGTTATGAAGAAAATGACCCATCTTCAAAACCTAAGACAAAGAATCTATATACATATATATATATATTGCAGTCTCTGTTTGATTGTTCATGAACGGTAGTGGTAAATGAGAATTTCTTTGCACGCCCTCTAGCCCCGGGTTGAGTATAACTCAATATTTAAACAGTCAATAGTACGAAATTTGAGATATCTCGAAAATGATATGCGTATGAAGGCGAACATGGAACCTTCAATTTGATATTTTCATGCCATTCCAAAACCAGAGTCGTTTGGTCCCAGATTCCAACAAAATACTTTGCCCTAAACGAGAAAACAATGGGCTAAATAAACAAAATGGAATTTACTTCGGAGCAGAGGCTCTGAAGCCTGCGTATTACATGAACAATCAAAATACTAAATTAAAAGAAGACAAATTATCGTAAGAGTGATTAAATAATACTCAGAGCCTTTAAAGTCTTGAGTAGTGGAACCATCGATTCGCAATCAAAGTAAGTTGGAACCAAGAGGCTTTTAGATGAAATTAATCATTAACTGAGTCATTAATGGTGCCTAGTTCCTCCATAATTGTAGTAGTAATCACAATTCGAAACAAGTGTTAAGGAGAAAACGTATAATTGATGTATAATGTTTTTTCTACTTAGTCGCACGCGTATACTTTCGTTTAGGTCGTTATAGACGCTCCTCAGATAATCGACGATCGATGTCCATTATTTAAGATTAGTACGTGAAATTGAACCATTGTTGCGCGGATAAGGTGCAGGAATCGCCTTCCTGGGCATAATGTGATTTGGAAGTAAAACCAGGTCGTTTTTTCCGTTTCTCTACGGCAACATATTTCCATTTTCCACCTGTTTTAAATTGAATATAGCAACACAGCTAAATACGCTCTATTATTGAGATTTCTAACATTCTTGGGAAAGGTGAAATAGTAATCAAAATCGGGTGATGAACGCAAACTATATGACCATTTGACTGTTGTTCTGAAACGGATATGGGAGTTGCCATTTTGAGAACTAAAGTTCATAGTTCAAAATTACGTCATAGTTCCAAATTATCACATGATTATTGTGGAATATTGATCAATAGCATTTAAAGCAAAGAAACCCACTGCAAATGAATGCAAAATCCTTATTGGAAATATAAAAATTATTACCATTAAGTATACATATTTTTCATCTAGTTGCTGTCATTTTCATATTTATAAATATTCCATATATGGTCATTTAGAACTGTGATGTCATAGCTCGTAAAATGGCGGCTTCCATATGCGTTTCAACAGAACCTTTAAATGATTCCAAGGAAATCCCAAGACGTTTTGTAAAAAAAAAGTGCAGTTAGTTACAGAAAGGACACAACTGTGATATTGTAGACGTTTTAATCATAGTATACGTTGTAATAAGAAATTCAAAAATGTTGAAGTTCCTCTTTGAAAAATTGAGCCAGTTCAGCACTGTATTTAACGTAAAGAGTTTGCAAAATTTTGCATCCTATGTTTGCTCACATGCTTGAGCCAAACGCGTACTCTGTCAGTAATGAAACTTTGCAGGAATACTATTTGCTGTGTTACGTGTTGTTTTAGTATATTTCTGAAAGGAAGATCTTACGTAGCCATGCACCTTCGATTAACAACAGCATATTGTACATACTATATATAGCGGAAATTCCCATATCGCGTTTATTTTTCATTTCAGTAAATAAAATATTGGTTACATCTTATCCGAATAAAAAATACAAGGTAACCCACTAGTGTCATGTTATGCTCAGAAACTTTGATGAGGATGGAAGAGTATCATTGGAAACACGTATTAAAACATTATTCAAGTATGGATTTGGTTTGTGTAGATTTCAGAATACGTACGCGATGGGCAATTATTTCTTTCTATTTTATTATATTAATAGATTGTGCCTTGCAGACTCAATAAAACAGACTCAATAAAATCGAGTCAGCTACTTTTCTCTTTTGTTTGCGTTTGTTGTTTCCAATGGATCTCCTATTCAGTATTTATCAATAGCATACACACTGGCTCTGTTGGTTATAAAATGTCGCCCCGACTGCAAGTCAGAAGTTTTATTAGTTGGTATTTTGGTATCATCAAACGCACTCCTTGTTGTTTTAAAGTAGTACACTGTTTAAGCTGGTGATAGAGGCGTGATTGGTGTAGTTGTGAGAATCGAGTCTCCTATCTACATGATCTATAAACACATTCATTAGTAAAAGAAGGGCATGTTCCCGAATGCCTATTATCGTTCGCATTTCTCTGGGGCGGCTCTAAATAGCCAATATTATGTTAAACAACCGTATAACAGCATTCAATTCAATTCAGTTCTACCCAAATATTTAGCTAATAGTGATTTGCTTACAAAACTAAAACGTTATTTTAAAGCTACTTTCAACTGCTTAAAACGCTGTCAATTTGTTTGTTTGTTTGTATGGTGTTTTACGTCATTGTCAATACATGCAAAGTTATATATGACGGTCGAGTTTTTGTGGTGGAGGCAGACCACCCACTTTTCCTGGGTAGAACCAGTACTTACACCTCCCGCCATCCGTAAGAATAGACACTTCCTCACTTACAAGCCGAGCTCCCAGTGGGATTCGAACTCGCAGCGGTATGAGGCGAGGTTTACAACGCAACGTCGTTAACCATTCGGCCACTGGTCAAATACACTGGTCAAATAACTATTCTGGAGACAAGCCGCCATAAGTTAACATCGTTCATTTTATCAATGTGATCGTAGGATGCCTCTTTATTTCCTTACGAGAATGTCACTGAAACTGCTGGTTGTACGACTACAAAAGTGCTACAAGTAATATTTTTAGAATCATTTTTCCAGTATATGCGATTTATACTGCTTCTCGAAGGCCGCAGGCAATATAAATCGCATACGAGAAATATATGCTTTAAATGTTTTGTACCATAGCCATTTATCCAACTACGCATGTGCAAGAAATTTTAGGGCGTTGCAGTTTTCAGTAAAAATAACAACTCGATCCAATCAAGAAATAGCATTATCAGGCGGCATGAGCATGACCCGTGTTTTGATTATTGCAACCAATCGTCTGTGTATATTATTGGGCAAATCAAATGTCAAGAAGTGCTGTTTTGATAATGGGTAGTCGTGTTTTACATATTTGATTGACAGGTTGTGTGTAAACATTACAACTACGCGCGTGTAAAATTGAGTAGACCCTGGTATAACTGCCGAATCTGTCATTTATACCACCAATTTATAGCTGAAATATACCGGCACGGTTTAGGCTCAGACCTTCAGGTTTATGAAAATTATATCATAAGCAAGAACAAAGGAAAACCATTAGAGCTATGGTACAATATATTTAACTGCATGCTTTAATATGCCATTTAGAATACTAACCCACAACTTGATTGTCATTTATGTTAACATGCACGGAAATGTGTAAAACCTAGGTCATTAAAGTGTCGGATATTCCAATCCCCCGTTAGACAACAGGACATTATCAAAGTTAAATTACACAAATTGAAATGGAGTTCTGAGTTATGCGTAATTTGAAATATTGATAATGACCCGATGACTTTTACTTGGAGTTTCAAAGCCAATTATGTAGATGTTGTCATTGCAATCCAGAGATTACACTATTGTATCATTAACTGTTACTTGGTGCATATTTGTTATCTGGAACCAATATACAGACATTAGTATGAGATATAAAATGTATATACATGCAACTAGGTGTTGTTACTAGTATTTAGATTTCAAATTAAACATCTAACAGAATTTGCCCCGATTTACCATAATGCTTATCGCTTCGTTGTAAGAGTGTGTCCGTTATAACGTAGTATTGAACTTAGCTGAACGCGACCCAACTCTGTAATGCATTGTAAACTGAACCAAACAGCTAACGCACCAGTAGACGATACCTTTAATATCTCAGTAATAACAATCAATAAATCAAAACAAATTTCCTTCTGAACGAGACAAATATATTGTCAATAACGACTGTAAATTTTAAAAAAATCATGCAAATCACCTGTCTCCAACGGTACCAGTCGGCATATAATACGTTCATACATTAAAGGTATTGTCTACTGGTGAGTTAGCTGTTTGGTTCAGTATAATTGAATGCTACCGTTATCTGGTGGTCTCCGTAGCACAGTGGATATGGTTCTGCGCTTCAGACTCAGCCCTTTGTCTTGCGTACGATGAGACCCTGACGGCGGTATGTCTGATGAGGAATCCATCTCATCTCCCTCTGAGTTAACTATCCATATATGATCGTAAATGTGTCTCGCTTTTATAAGTCAAAGACATAGTTTTAAATCAAATCATTTTTGCGGACTCGAATACATGACAAGGTAAACACAAAACCTAAGCAGACGCGATAGCACGCCTCTGGGATGTACCACAGTATATGTTGAAACAGGCAAATGTAACTCCTATTTTTAAGGGCAAGGGAGAACCTGACATGCCGGGCAATTATAGGCCCATATCCATTACCAGTATTATTTGCAAATTGATGGAAAAATTCGTATTTAAACACTTGTTCAACTATAACAAAACGAATAACCTTCTGTGCAAATACCAGGCAGGCTTTCAACCTAGAGACTCTACAGTAAATCAGCTCATAGAAATATATAATAACATAATAAGCAACCTCGACGCTGGGAAAGATGTACGATTTATATTTTGCGATATTGCTAAAGCATTTGACAAAGTATGGCATGCTGGGTTGCTTTTTAAGTTAGCTAAATATGGTATCAATGATTCATTATGTAACTGGATACGTAGCTATCGCTCTGATAGGCAGCAAAAAGTAGTCCTAGATGGATTCTCTTCAAGCTTCAGTACTATAGATGCAGGTGTTCCGCAAGGCTCTGTTTTAGGTCCGTTTCTATTTTTGCTTTAAATAAATGACATCACAGATGACTTATTGAATGATGTACGGTTATTTGCTGATGACACTTCTCTCTTTGTTGTCGTTGATAAAAACCCAGTAGAAAGTGCCAACTCTCTTACAAATGATCTTTGCAAAATATCTGAATGGTCAAAAAAATGGGCTATTATATTTAATCCTCAAAAAACCAAAAGCCTTGTCTGCACTAGAAGAAACTATAACCACCCACCAGTCTACTTTGATAATGATATAGTACAAGACGTGGCGTCACATTGCCACCTTGGATTAACAATTCAGTCCAATGCAACTTGGTCGCATCATATAGAAAATATATACGAAAAAGCATGTGCACGATTAAACATTCTAAGAATGCTTAAGTACAAACTTGACAGACATTCTCTATTGAAAATATATATCGCCTTTATAAGACCCATACTGGAATATGGCGATTCAGTATGGGATAACTGTAGACAGGGAGAATCTGATCTATTAGAGAGCGTCCAAGTTGAAGCAGCACGAATAGTAACAGGCCTCAGGTGCAATTCCTCTAGATCATACTTATATAATGAATTGAACTTAGAAACATTAGCAAAAAGAAGAAAAGATCATAAACTTGTAACTATTTACAAAATAATTAATGGCATAAGTCCAGATTACATGTATAACTTAATCCAGCCATACTTACCTGTAAACAATAATTATAACCTTCGAACTTCAGGATTAAACTTACGTCTCCCTCTTTGTCGTACAGCATTATATTATAACAGCTTTCTACCGAGTACAATTAAATTGTGGAATGCTTTACATTTAGACGCTAAAAATGCACCATCTGTTGAACAATTTAAGCATAAACTTAAGGCTATTGAACATAGGACTAACAGTCCATATCACTATAATATGGGAAATAGGAATTATAACATCATCCAATAACTCAAGTAATCTAAATAAGCATTTATTTGACCACTTCTTGACAGATTCAGCCGTATGTCCGAAATGTGGCAATCCATCTGAGGAAAATACTCATTTCTTTTTCAACTGTCCACTGTATAACCAATTCAGAAATGACTTACTTGATACCCTAGCCAGTCTTGTTGATGTCACGCATATCAACATTGACTTGATACTGAATGGCAGTTCCAATCTAGACGATACTACGAACTCAGGAATTGTACTTATCGTCCGCAAATACATCAAGTGTACCAGGAGATTTTCGTAGAATTATAGATGTATGTACATGTACGTATGTATATGTATGTGTATATAGGTATGTGCATGAATGTGTACATGTATGTATATACTATTGTTTTTTCAGATATGTTTTGTCAAAATGCTAGATTTTTTTTATATTTTGTCATCTTTCTTCCTTTTTATTGTAATTTTTATTTTTTGTTTGTCTGTTTTGTTCTCAGTTATCTTAAATTCCAAAATTAACTATTGGTTACAGAAACGCATACTAAAACCATTATATTTTGTAATAATTGGTACATTTTTATATATATTTCGTATTGGTTTCCAGTATGATTTTCTTTCTGTTTATTCTTTTTTTTTTTCTCACTTAAATTCTTTCTGACAGTACAAAGTGTTAGTACTAAACAATCACGGTACACATGTTTCAAAGATTCTAAGTTAATTGTCACACCAATATATGCAAACTGTACTACAATTCCACATTTTATGTTACGTTTGATATGAGTGTATTGTTTATATGTACCTTGATACGGGAGAGGTCTTACATAGGCATTGCCTGTTGTCCAATCCCATTCAGTACTTGAATAAAATATTGTTTAAATTAAATTATATGTTAAAACACCTTAAAACAACATTCAATTCAATTCGTTTCAACCCAAATATTTAGCTAATATTGATTTGCTTACAAATCTAAAACAGCAATATCGAAACTACATTCAACACTGTGAAACATTTATTCTTTGTACAACACGAACATTGTCTCTCGTTTCACCGATTATATAGTAACCTCTGGCAAATACCCATACTGGAGACATACTGCTTTAATATGCAATTTAGAATATAAACCCACAATTTGACCGTCATTTATGTTATCATCCACGGTAATGTGTACAAACAAGGTCATTAAAGTGTCGGATTTTCCATCTTCCGTCAGAAAACAGGGCACTATGAACGTTCAATTACAATGGAGCTCTGAGTCTGCGTACGACAAAATATTAATAATGATTCGACAACTTTCACTTGGAGTGTAGAAGCCAACTATGTAGACGTCATCAATAAACTACTGCAACATTAACTGTTACTGTTCTGCACAGTTGTTAAGGGGTAACCGTAAACAGACATTCGTATGAGAGATAAAATGCATATTCCCGCAACTAGGTGTTATTCAGTTAACTTTGTAATGAATTGAGTACAATCGTTATATAGTGGCCTCGGTAGCTCAGTGGAAACAGTTTTGTGGTTTAGAGCCTCGGTGCCTTGTCTTGTGTACGTTTAGGCCCTGACGGGGTTATGTCTGACGGGGAATCCAGCTTATCTCACTCTGAGGTAGCTATCCATACATGATCGTAAATGTGTTTTGTTTTTTAAAATTAGTCAATTACACAGTTTTAAATCTTTCTTTTTTTCGGACGATAGCACTAATTATGTTAGTGTTATGCTTTTTTTTCAATTTGTCTCATAGTGCAATAAAGGCTTATTTTGATCAAACAATCTGTGCTATCAATTAGTTGTCATGCTATTATTAATTCGAGTGCCAGCCGTACATCACTACAACTGCTTCCGTATAGGTTTCCGTAGCTACAGAATTATATTATTTGAATTCTGAATAAGATTGCAAAATGGAATTAAACGACGCGGCGTCAGTCGTTCGACAATATGTACTCAAATGCGCTAAGATGTTATCTATAACGTCACCATCTACATTTTGACATATCAAATTATCTGGATCCTTGCGAAATATACCCTTCTTAAAGTTTTCCGGCCATGTTTTGTTTCATGAACATGTTTATGTTTATATATAACTAGAAATCATCGCTTGCCTATTGAAGTAGGGAGGTGGAGTGGGTACCCGTAAACGAAAGAAAATGTGTAAATTGTAATGCTATAAGTGATGAATTCATTATCTTTTAATTAAGTTGTCATGATTTAGTGAAATGAGGAAGAAATATATAAATAAATTCTATTATAATCGCCCTAATATTCTGAAATTCACATCATCATTATCAGTTGAAAAGTATGCGGAACAAAAGAAAAGTTAGTTTATTCATGGATAAAATAATAAAGAATGTAAGATTATAATAACTTCCTTGAGACATTTAAATAAAGATGACCAAACACAGTGCTACATTTCGTTTCGGTAGAACGGTGCCTCTTTGGTCGAAAAATGTATAACACTGACAAAATGCGCTCTACATTTCGTTTCGGTAGGGCTGCAGAAATACAAAATTAGTTTAAAAACCTGTTAACTTTAATTCTTTATTTGTGTATAAAGACATAACTATGCTATACAAGTATCTGAAACAATTATTATAGTTATTATTATATTATATTATTATTGTTGTTATTATTATTATTATTATTATTATTATTAATCCTGTAACATCTAGTATACAATTTAGTATACTCATATGTTGGTTAGAAATCCATAATCCGCACTGTTAGAAAGTTTGTATTTAGTCGTTTCCTGATGTTTACGTGTTTATATAGTATCTACGTCATGCAAATAATACTTATCTTTACATACAACTTTCTTTCAATATATGTTTCTCTCCGAGACTATCAAGAAATAATCATATGATGTTTAAGAGTTAAATTTATTAATTGATTTTACTACAAAAAGGGTGACCATTTATCTTTTAACCGGTATGTGTTGAAAGTAATGCTATTTCTAGATTTGTGTTGAGGTGGTGGGGATTGTATCAACTAAACGTACGTATTTCAATGTTGCAATATGCCTCGAAGCATTTAATACGCTAATCTGTAAGGTAATGTATAAAACGTACATCTATTTTCTTTCAGATGACTTGAATGTTAAATTCAACAAACAGTTTATGATTATAAAAGTATATTTTTTAACAAGTATCTAATGGTATTCATAAAAGTATCGTGATATCAATAGTTAATGTTGATGAAATCTAAATTCAATTGTAGTTATTTAGAAAACACTGTAATATAAATTGATGCTTATATGAGCAAGTTTGAAGATTATAAATAACCTGAAATAAAAAAGAAACATATAATGGGTATTTCCGCTATACATTGTATGTTTAATGTGCTACTGCTACTCGAATGGTGCAGGGCGACATTAGGCAAGAAGGTTTAAACAGCACCGAACATACCAATGGTTACCCCATTTTTTCATTATCGACCGAATGCGCATTTGGCTCAAGCAGGTGAACAAACTTAGGCTTTAAACGTTGCAATCTCTTAACATTAAACACAATACTATAATGGCTTGACTTTTTCATGCGAAACTTCAACATGTATGAATTTCGTGCAACAAAAGTATACTTTGATTAAAAGGTCTACTACATGACAGAGTTGTCCTTTCTGTAATTAGTTGTAGCCCCTTCTTGTGCAAAACACGTTGAGATATATCTGGAATATTACGTAGAATTAGGTGTATGTAATAGTGTAGTATAGGCATTTGTTTGATTATGCGTTTCTTTTTCCTTTCAGTATATTTAAATATAGATGAACATAACACGTACCATGCATTGTATGCTGTTTGGAGTTGGACGTTTCTTAAAAGTAGGTATAAAAGTCGAACAGGAAATAAGCATTAGACAACACAGTCAACCAAACACTCGCAATCAAACCAAACAAACAGAGTGCAAAAGGAGACATTTGGAAATCACCGAGCACCATTAATACAAACGACATTGCAGTCTCGGTTTGATTGAGACTGTTCAGGAAAGGTAGTGAAACGTGCTAGCTACTGTTCACGCCCTCTATCCCCGGGTTGAGCAGAACTCAATAGTAAGCATATGACGGTGAACATGGAACCTTCAATGGTGTATTTACACACCATACCATGACCAGCGGTGTATAGTCCCAGTTTCTAACAAAATGCTTTGCCATAAATGAAAAAACAATCGGCGAAATAAACAAAGTGAGATTTAGTTGGGAGCAGAGGTTATGAAGCCTGCGTTACCTAAAATGACAAATAGAAACACTGTATGGTACACAGCCAACATAAAGCGGCTGACAACAAGGATAGCGCCTTGAAACGGTCATAGAAAAAGCCGGGTTTAATCCAGATTCTAGGGTTCAGGTTAACCTGAACATAGAACATTATTTGTTTCTTTATGATTTGGTAATTTTTTTGTAGGACGTTATTCAAGTTCTCTGAATGAATTTTTTCCCTTTTTGCAGAGGATTTCCCTTTAAAAATGATACCCGGTTGTGAAATAACATATCAGTTTTTATAACGTAAATATGAAAGTAGGTATAAAAATCAAATAGAAAATTTAGCAATCTATAAAACACAGTCAACAAAAATACAAAAGCAAGCAGCTACCAACAAAGAGTAAAGTAATTGACACCAAAACCCCAAATGTTGCATTATTTTAACATATCAAATTGTATTTAATTCAAAAGAATTCGAACATTTTTTCAATTTATAAAACAGATAGTGAACTACTCTCTGAGTTTTAATTGTTATTTAAATATGCTTAATTAATAAAATACACATCCCGATTTTAGAAGTAATAGATAGAGTCTGGTCTCAGCGAGTTGGCTTATTTAAACACCGAGATGGGCGTAGCCCATCGAGGTGTTTAAATAACCAACGAGCTGAGACAGACTCTATCTTTTGTGTAGCATGGTGTACTGAGTAACACTGTGACGTCATAGTTACCGTACTCTAAATTCCAATATCCGGTAGTTGTAGTACGGTAAAGCCACGCCCCTTTAGTTAACCTAAATTAAACGATTTAATGCTCTGCATTCATCAAAGGAAATGTCACCGACCATGCTACAAATAACGATTTAATGCTCTGCATTCATCTAAGGAAATGTCACCGACCATGCTACAACTCACATTTAATAGCATGGTCGATGACATTTCCTTTGATGAATGCAGAGCATTAAATCGTTTAATTTAGGTTAACTAAAGGGGCGTGGCTTTACCGTACTACAACTACCGGATATTGGAATTTAGAGTACGGTCACTATGACGTCACAGTGTTACTCAGTACACCATGCTACAAAAAAGATAGAGTCTGTCTCAGCTCGTTGGTTATTTAAACACCTCGATGGGCTACGCCCATCTCGGTGTTTAAACGCCCATCTCGGTGTTTAAATAAGCCAACTCGCTGAGACCAGATTCTATCTATTACTTAATATATCATCCCAAGAATATCTGAAAGTATAGTAAATACCTAATGTTTGACGTTGTTCAAGGACATCTTTAAACATTAAACAAATTTCATACATCACCATGGTCACGATAATAAAATAATTTATCTAAAATAATATTTCCCATCTGATATACTTTTTCTGTTTACTTGTAATTGCAAAACTGAACGTTGATAAATGGTATATTTATTATTTATCAAAGCTATCTATTACAGTGCCCTTCCTAGTTGCGATTGACCGTTTGTATTGATGATCAATATATTGCACGTTTGTTAGATACATTTCAGATGGCTAAACACGTCTGGTCTGTTTAAGATAAGCGTAATCAAATCTATAATTAATTTACTTCATAAAAACTATAAACTTCCCATTCTAGCATTATTGTTCGTGATAATTTTTAAATTAAATTTCGTATGAAATGTGCTTGAGAACTGAGATACTGAAATGCATTGCATTGAGATCAACTGAACTGAAATGAACTGGATTTTATAGTCACACCAACATGACGACGTTCCGCAAGCCAGCTGAACAGTTTCCTCACAGAAAGATTCCTAGGCCTGTGAGGTATCGAACCCACAGCGTTGAGGGGCGAGTGATTTCAAGTCAGAGACGTTAACCAATCGGCCACGGAAGCCCCGAAATACATTGCACTATGTCTACTAAATAACATGAACGTCAGTTAAACTGATTAGTAGTACCTTTCCCTAGCAATGATCGATTGTTGGATGGCTTTAGTAAGACACATATCGGAAGGCGAAAGTACCCAAGAGGTTTTTCGAGGAAATTAATCATTAGTAATTAATGTGACATAGTTCCTCCATAATTATACTAGGAAATCACATTCCGATAGAAAGTGTTGATAGGTTATTATATTTGTATTGGGATATATGCACGAGTTCTTCTGCGCGACTTGAGGAGCGCAATATGTATACGCCGAAGAACGAGTGCATATATCCCAAGACAAATATAATAACCTTTTTACAACATATGCATTTTTAAATTAGAACAATAAAATAGGTAGTAACATTTAATTTTCCCCGAATTCATTTATTTTAAACAAACATATTGTCATTACATCGTGGGAATTTTCACAATGAAATAAACATAGTTTACATCACGTGACATACTCTCTTTGACATGAACAGAAAAGTGCACCAATCACGAACAAGTATACATTACACACCCAATATGGCTTTACTACACATCGATATGAGCGAATATGACGGTCGATTGTTTGTGGTGGAGGCAGACCACCAACTTTTCCTGGGTATAACCCGTTCTATACCCCTCCCGCCACCCGTATAATAACCTTTTTACAACATACGCATTTTTAAATTAGAACAATAAAATAGGTAGTAACATTTAATTTTCCCCGAATTCATTTATTTTAAACAAACATATTGTCGTTACATCGTGGGAATTTTCACAATGAAATAAACATAGTTTACATCACGTGACATACTCTCTTTGACATGAACAGAAAAGTGCACCAATCACGAACAAGTATACATTACACACCCAATACGGCTTTACTACACATCGATATGAGCGAATATGACGGTCGATTGTTTGCGGTGGAGGCAGACCACCAACTTTTCCTGGGTATAACCCGTTCTATACCCCTCCCGCCACCCGTAAGAATCGACACTTCCTCAAATACGAGTCAAGCACACAGTGGGATTTGAACCCGCAGCGGTGAGAGGTGAAGGTTTACAACGCAACGTCGTTAACCATTCGGCCACGGAGACTTTGATACTAAACGGAGCTTGTAAAAGCGTATGCAATAAATCTCAGATACTCGCGGTTCGACGTCCATTATTTCGAATTATGGCGTGCAATCGCCGAATCGGTCCATTGTGGCGTTGGTAAAATGCAAACATTGCCTTCCTGAAGACAATGATGTGGGTGGTATGTAGCAGGCTTTATCCGTTCCTTCCTGAAGACAATGATTTGGGTGGTATGTACCAGGCTTTATCCGTTCCTTCCTGAAGACAATGATTTGGGTGGTATGTACCAGGCTTTATCCGTTCCTTCCTGAAGACAATGATTTGGGTGGTATGTACCAGGCTTTATCCGTTCCTTCCTGAAGACAATGATGTGGGTGGTATGTACCTGGCTTTATCCGTTCCTTCCTGAAGACAATGATGTGGGTGGTATGTACCAGGCTTTATCCGTTCCTCTACGGCTAATTATTTCCATTTTCGAAAAAAGCTCCACGTTTGTCCATAGCAAAATATGTTTAGAATTCTCCTGAAACATATTTATCTGATCTGTTTACGTTTCGATCAGGCGATGTGTAGGATAACGATACCACGCCACTACGGACCGATTTTACGTTCTTATTCGAAATAACGGACTCCGAACTTCGATTAACAGACTGACCGCCGTAAAATAGGCGAGTAGCGCTTTCAGTGCGGGTTATATCTTATTTTAGAGCTTCGTCTCTAAGGAAAAAATATGATGCGAAGCGTAGCGATTCTTAATATGATCAATTTTATAACAACCGTTTTGTTTTTATGGTGTTTTACGTCATTTTTGACTCATGTAAGGTTATATATGACGGTCGATTTTTTTCCTTTCCTGGGTAGAACCAGTACTGTACAACCGCCAACCGGTAAAACCCAAAGTGTCTCGTGCAAGCACATTCATCTTCGTCTTCAATCAGATTTAAATCATATTGAATAGTAAGTGAATAATATAATGGACATAAAGCCTCCTTGAAAAACCTTTTTTTTCGGCGTATATATTGCACACTTTATTCTGTTTCAAGAGCTTGTAGTTGAGTTGAGGAATTTAACTAAAATGCTTCACCATGTGACATTATCATTTTGCAACGCACTGCATGTTAAAATGGTTAAAACATTTACAGCTCGTCGCTATGCTTTTCTCTTTGATGTGCCATGACCCACATAGTGTTGACCCTATGATGACGTCTAACTACATACTGAACGGGATTGTAACGTTTAATGTTTATCTTGTTTGTTGCAACTAACCGTTCCAACGCGTCATCCCTACTGTCAACTATTGCATTTTGTGGTGTCGCATACTTCGTTACTATTTACTTTTTGTAATTGTTTTGAATGTGTTTTTTGTGTTCCTGTAGATGCTATGGGTGAAAGATTGGGATTTCTACGTGAAAGAATATTCAAAATCGTTTAATATTACTAACTAACTTAGAACACACAAAAATCATGACGAAAATAGAGTGTTGCTGACGTCAGCGTCATCGTCCGATAACGTTCAATAAAGCGAATAATTTCCATTAAGGTCATACATAAACTGATTTAAAATGTAGTAAGTATATTATTTAACTGTTGGGTTCGATTATAGGGAAGTCCTTCACTCGATGTGAGACGTGTGCTGTATTTTTCACTCACCCGTATCCGCTCGTTCGTGAATATTCGCTCGTTTATATTTCTCCAGACATGTCCACAATGAAATTAGACGTAATTCCTCAAGGGAGTGTATTACAAAGGAAAGAGAGGAAACAATCAAGAACGACAACTACTGTAAACATAATAAAAACCCACAGGGGCCTGGAATTGGGAAATTGGATAAGGAATAAATCATTAAAATATACAGCCATAAAATGACACTGTAAAAGTTACATTTCATGCGCGCGATGTTATACCTAATTGTATTAAAAGTCAAAGTACTGCGTACTGAAGGCGAAAACATTAGTAAGCAAATGGTTTTGAGCTGTTCCTATAGTTAAGATTAAAGATTGTATGAATTTGTATGATTGTTATTGGCGAAATGATTCGTGTAATATGTTACTCACATTTCTAAATCTGTCTAAAGGTATGAAAGCACCAATTATTTTCCCCATAGACACCAATGTTAAAGTGTCACATATTAATGATTTGCTGCAAATTCAACTCAAGTATGGATAATGCAGCAGTGTAATGTTCATATAGAAAACTATTTTTCCACTTGAAAAATCACCAGAAAACGTGGGGTCACAAGACATGTAAGAAAGTTCTTGTTTGTTTACTAAACAGGTCAAGGGTACAGCTGTTTTTATTGATCGACTGTTTTCATTGCTCACAAAGTGTAAGCATAGAGTCGAAATTTCGAAAATGTTCATCAGTGATCCGGTAAAACCTATTACTACGCTTCTTATACATATAACCACAAAATGGAATAGAAATGGCCAGTTTTCCCCTACTTATAATGCCCATTTCCATCGAAAAAGGAGGGATTACTTTTTATTATAGGAACTACATTCGACTACACCTCGGAGGTTTACATGTAATTGGTGATGGTAAACCTATAAGAGGAGAAAACATGTTCAGATGTTTCTTAAATGAGGAGTTTGTGTTGTCATTTTCATAACAAGCTTAAAAACACTTACTTCATGCAAATCGAATGATTATTTGCAGAGATATGGTCTTGTGAATACCAAGGACAATAGTCTGAAATCGACAAAAGTCAGAGATAATTTTTTTAATTTTACACTATCTGAATTGTCATACCAAACGGCATTTCTTGTCCATACACCATATTAAATAGATGAAATGTTTAGAACATTCAATGGACATAAATTAAATATGCATTTTAGGTACAATTAGGACGATGAAAAGGCCAATTTATGTCGATTTTCATGCCAAAATTGATTTTTCAGTCAAATTCTTCAAAATTGGTGGTACCATACCTGATTATAGTAGCGAATACGAGCCTAATAATGCCAAAAATACCGCTAAAATCAGAATTGATACTAGCTGAACGCTACCAAGTCGAGTTTGAATGATAAGGAATAATATTTTATCTTTTACACAAATCTTCATTTTTCACAGTATCCTATTTTAGGGGGGTAGGGGAAAGATTTAGTGGTTTCATGCCTACCAAACCTGTTGTCATGCAAATTTAATTCATGAAAACATGTTGCAAACATGCAACCATACATGTTGATACCAAAAAGATATAGTTCAACTGCAAACACTTCACCAATACGTCATTTTAAACAAGAAAAAAAAATGAAACTCAAAATTACGGCTTTTATAGACAAAATTGGACTAAAAACGCTCAAAACCTATGCAATAAACTATGGAAAACTTATTTCTGAGCTTATTTTACCAATTGTTATCGGAAAAGTGTCCCTAGGTACGAATCTGAGCGAGTCCTAATTACTGCACGCATCTATTATAGGTATGAAAGCACCAATTATTTTCCCCATAGACACCAATGTTAAAGTGTCACATATTAATGATTTGCTGCAAATTCAACTCAAGTATGGATAATGCAGCAGTGTAATGTTCATATAGAAAACTAGTTTTCCACTTGAAAAATCTCCAGAAAACGTGGGGTCACAAGACATGTAAGAAAGTTCTTGTTTGTTTACTAAACAGGTCAAGGGTACAGCTGTTTTTATTGATCGACTGTTTTCATTGCTCACAAAGTGTAAGCATAGAGTCGAAATTTCGAAAATGTTCATCGGTGATCCAGTAAAACCTATTACTACGCTTCTTATACATATAACCACAAAATAGAATAGATATGGCCAGTTTTCCCCTACTTATAATGCCCATTTCCATCGAAAAAGGAGGGATTACTTTTTATTATAGGAACTACATTCGACTACACCTCGGAGGTTTACATCACCTCGGAGGTTTACATGTAATTGGTGATGGTAAACCTCAAGTCCAATAGTCTCAACAAACTAGTTAAGTTCTCAAATATTGTCAAGTTCTTAAATAAAGCTCTCAAATAGTTCTCAAATAGTTCAAGCTAACTATACAGTATGATACTCTCATGGTTAGATATCCTATATTCTCAATTATTTGAATACATGTTCTAACATGTCTGAACTCAAATTCAATAGTCTCAACAAACTATTACAGTTCTCCAATAAAGTTCTCCAATAGTTCTCAAATTTAAGATTCTCATAAAACAGGTTACAAACTATTACACATCTCAAATAAAGTTCTCAAATTATTCTCAAGTTGAAGATTCTCACAAAACATGTCCTCAAATATCAAATATATATTGGTATTCTCAATGTCAGATGTTCACACAATCTGCAAAATAGTATACATTCTCACTAGTTAAGTAATGGATAGAGTACGGTCTCACTGAGTTAGTTAATTTAAACATCGAGATGGGCGTAGCCAATCGAGGTGTTTAAATTAACCATCGAGATGAAACGATGCTCTATTTGTTTTGTAGCATGTCCATTTCAGCTCCCTGACATACTCTAACTTCCAGTAACTGGTAGTGTAGTTGTAGCATGGTCGATGACATTTCCTTTGATGAATGCAGAGCATTAAATCGTTTAATTTAGAGTCGTGTGTCTATACCGTACTACAACTACCGGATATGTAATAGATAGAGTATGGTTTCATTGAGTTGGTTCATTTAAACATCGAGGTGTTTAAATTAACCAACGAGATGAAACCATACTCTATTTGTTTTGTAGCATGTCCATTTCAGCTCTATTTCAGTTATTCTAACTGTTATTCTCACTGTTATTCTCACAGTTATTCTGACAGGTCTTATTGTCAATTAAACGATTTGCACATGTGTCTGAACAAAGAGAATTGTCTTTGACCATGCTACAATGGAATTTAGAGTACGGTCAATATGACGTCACATGTACGTGCTACAAAAAAAGATAGAGTCTGTCTCAGCTCGTTGGTTGTTTAAACACCTCGATGGGCTAAGCCCATCTCGGTGTTTAAATAAGCCAACTCGCTGAGACCAGACTCTATCTATTACTTGTAGTACACCATTTATTCTGACAGGTGTTATTTGCAATTAAACGATTTACACCTGTGCAATTACAAAGAGAATTTTAAGTGACCATTCTTCAACATAAATTAATATAATAATAATTTCAATTCTGTACTATTATTCAAACAACTTAAAAACTGCACATATTGGGTTGGAGAAACCATCCCTCTCACAACAAAATTTCAAAATTCTATTATATTACGCTATTTCGTCAACAATACAAAATAATTCCCTGTTTGGCAACAAATTTCTGAATAATAATATTATGTGATGCGTCTGCACAAATCATAATACATACATACGTTAGTGTCTACTCGCAAGAGTTAAACTCAGTATTCAATGTTTGTGAATTGAGCAAAACTATATTCCATGTTCCTACTTTCCTTAAGAAAAATTCGAAGAGCCAGAAAGTCCAAGTTATCTATTAAATTATAAATTGTATTTTTAATGAGTTTTGTTGTAAATAAATAGAACTAGAACATAGAAACTATTGTAAAAAAGATTTTTAAGAAAACGATTATTAAATTAATGTTTTATTTTCTTATAAATAAATGATATTAACATAGTTTTAAATTCATATATGATACCGTTATGATTCTCTGTCATATGAGTGACGATTTCTAAAAGCGCCGCATTTTACTAACGAAAAGCGCCGTAGTGCAACATAATGATTGACGTTTCAAATTATAACGCAAATAATGATGTAATGTGTATGATGATGGTATCTTGTAAAATAAACAATACCATGTCTGTTTTAATGTTGATTCTATACCATTACTTGTTCTCATGGACATATGATTAATGTCAGATTTTACATTATCATTCGAATCGCAAAGGACCGTAACACGAAGCGTACATCGCAATATCTCGAATATTTTCTTGTACTAATAGGCCTGGTCTTGAAAAATATGGTAACATCCGCGTGGTGCGCTAAAACGTTGTATCCGGTCTATGAGCGATAGCATATGGCTGAAAACGGTAATGACCCTATCATCTTGCAATGCACTGCATGTTTAGTGTATGCTTTCCTCTTTGATAGTGCGATCAGCCGACAGATTGTGGACCCAACTAAATCCAGAAAAGGATGGTAACGTTAAATGTATTTTTAACCTTGATTTGTCTTGCCATTAACAGTTTATTTTCTTGTTGCGCTCTGGCCAGTCATTGAGTCTTTGGTGGGTGGCTTTGCAGGGTTTTGTTTTATATTCATATGTATACATGATCTAATTCGTAAGGGGATATAACTTTGCGAGGATTGCTTGGTACTGTTTACACCGAAGCATTGTGGTGTAGTGGTTATAGTGTCTGCCTTGCATTCGGGAGGTCGTGGGTTCGAGTCCCCTGACCGCGTCATACCACAGACTTTAAAAATGGAGTAGTTACTTGTAACCCATGCCTGACAAGCAAATAATGGGTAGTACTACGTCTGGTCAAAAACCGTCTGGTCAACCCGGTGTCAGAATAATGTGTCTGGGTGGGGTATCACGTACTACGGCGTGGTATTCCAGTGTGGCAGCACTATATCTGCTTCAAGTAGACTGTAGATAGATACATAGCACTACACACAATCACTCACGCAATAGTCCAGACATAATGCCGAGCCAACGGGGGATTCTTCCCGGGGGCTCATATGGTAGAGGGACTTTAAACCTTAGAAAACATCAGAAAACATCGGTACTGTTTAATTGAGATGACAATAGGGTGAGACTTGATGCACTCTATAACATAGAAACGTTTTGCCACTGACCTTTCCAAGGTACCGCATGTTGTTAAACTTTTCATTTTCGCGGTGTCGCATACGTTGCTTTTATGGATCCTCACTTGTTTTGTTGGTTTTGAATGCGTGTTTGTTGATGACTGAGTTACGTGAATGCTAAATTTCGTGTTTGAGAACTTAAGATTGCGATCTAATATTAGTATCGCGGTTCAGTTAGACTTAGTACTATACATTCTTCTAAAACAATGGGTTATGTCGATTATCTACATAAATACTTTTATTGTAGTGGGGTGGATACTTTACGTGAGTTGTGGCCACCCTTGCGCGACAGTTTGTGGCCTTCCGTTTTTTTTATAAATTTTACGACTGAGTAATTTGTACGCTTTACCGTATATCCGATCTTCTTCAATGGGACGACTAGTCAGCTGGTTGTATCTAAATACGGGAGCCTAAAATCAAAATTATAAGCATGTATCTCGGTCTTTTATAAAATAAATAAACACCCGCCCATACCCCCATTTTAATGATTATGTTTCTTGCCCGATCTGTTTTGCTTTTGTTTTATATGTATATACATATATTTCAGGTACATTATCCTAGAAATGGTGGTGTTGGGCTTATTACGGGTCCTTAAGAATCGCGTTCTTTTCGTCGTGGCTTCAGCGCTGGCTGTTCAGCAATTTTTGGCAGTATGTCGCGGTCACAGCAGTGTGTAGTAATTATTTTACGAGAACATTTGAAGAAAAGCAACTAAATATTAAATATCTGGCTTGGTGAACATCTGAACCCAGGGTTCACTGAGTACAGTTTTCATTGACTTCAAAACTTGGTCGGAGCTATGACCATTTTTCAAAATTGATTATAAGTATCGTGACTGCACATTTGATATGCACATTATGTTTCTTGTTATATTATGCTGAAGCCATGGCCAGTTTAGGCCAATAAATATAAACCATTTTTATTTGTGTTTTATTTCACAGCCCATCTTCAATAACAGATTATGTGGTGTACTAGAGGCTGCCATGATTTGGTGTAAAAATAGTGAACATCTTTGTTTTTACCACCACGGGCCTAAATGCGATTTAAGTAAATTAGCAATTGTGTATGCTATCACCTCTTGTTACCGGATTTGGTATACATCGACATACTGATTCTGTACAAAAGAGTATGATAATGGGCCTTTGGAAAAGGCCGAGCACGACACATACGAAATATTGCAGTCTCGGTTTGATTGAGACTGTTCATGAGCGGTAGTGAAATATGCTAGCTACCGCTCACGCCCTCTAGCCCCGGGTTGAGCAGAACTCAATATTCATAAAATCAATAGTACACAATTTTAACCATCCCGAAGATGGCATGCATATGGCGGTGGACATGGAGTATACTCCTTCCCCAGGTCGTACGGCGTATGGTCCCAGTATCTAATAAAATGAAATGCCCCGAAGAGCGAAATAAACATAATGGAATTTAGTTGGGAGCAGCGGTTATGAAGCCTGCGTATAAAAAGCAGACAACATATCCTATGAGTGGTTAAACAATACCAAGAGCCTTTTATCGGCCGGAGTAGTGGAACCACCGAATCAAAAAATAAATAAGAAGACAAAAGAAATTGAAAATGTACCACCGATAACTAAATATAAGTATCGGGCTCAGCGATCTCCAAATATCGAATGAATAACAATACTGATTGCAAGCGCGGGTAGACGTTTTACTGCCGAGTTGGATCTAGATGGGATTGTTATGGGTGTCTCTCTTTTCATCTGTAACTTTAGTTAAACCTTGTGTGCGGTAGTTGTTGATCTAATTTTATCAAGGTGTCTCCATCTGTCAATAATGTGGGTATTATAAGTATCCTATATTCTGTGAGAAATACTTTTTCTCCTTTCATACGCCTTCTTTAGTGTCATATTACTGCGGATCACTGACTCTGTCAATGGTTCTTTTGTTATTTGTTAAACAATCACAAATACAAACTATTAATATACAACGCATTCACTTCTTAAGTCGTTATAGAACGATTCTAGGTGTACTGTGTCAAACACAGACTTTAAAAAGTGAACGTCTAATCATATTTATTTTAAAACAAACATGCGCAACGCCTTTAAAATTTAAGCAATTATTTACTGAATGCAACTTTTCTACATAACGCAAAATAAGAGTTAAATATAAAATAACATCGCCACTATCCGTTTGGATTTACTGGAACTGCTGAAACGCGCGAGTAAATCGGTTAAGTTAAATATCACTGCGTTAAATGTACAATTTAAAAAAGTACTGTGGTCGCCATTAAACAATTTCAGGTCACAAGCTCATGGCGAAATTGGGTATTTAAGCGATCACGTTTAATGCAGGACATCATTTACGTTATAGACATAAACTATTGCATATATTATAAAGGAAGATGTATCATTTATAGAACAAATAATTTTGCCTCTCTCTCTGCACTCGAACAAATGTCAAAATGAACAAAGTTCAGCTGCACTTTGTTTATGAACTAGAATTGTGTTCCAAGGAACGCTTGAAAATGGCCATAACTCTGCCAAAATGAAAGTCAGGGTTACTGAGCATGTCAACGGCATTGAATAACTGCTAGAGAATAACTGAGTAAGATGAACATGTGTGTAGAGGTTTATGGACATAGGTTAAGTTATGGCCAATATTATGTTGCAGGTTAAAGTGTGACAGACGACGGACGACGACGATGGACAACGCACAAAGTGATCCCTAAGTTTCTGCCATGCTACGCAATCACTGTATTTATATTGAGGAAGGCGAATTTTGCACCTTATCCGCGCCATAACGGACCGATTTCACGTTCGGACGAATAGTGAGGGGGAGGGGTGTCCTACCCCTCTGCATGTGACGGTGTGTTTGCAGTGGTTGTATTCTACCCCGGCAACCACACGTGGATCAAAGCGTGCATTGAAAGAACGGATGTACGGACGATCGGATGCACGGACGAACAGATCATGCATGTTCGTGAACATAATAATCCATTTCAATAACATACATCGCTTTCTACAAATCAAAAAGAATAAGCATGTGTCAAATCAAAACATGTATTCACAAACAATAATGATCTTGCAAAAGCAGATTAATAAGAAAAGTGTATAACCGACCGCTGAAAACACACAGACCCATACAACAGCGACTAGAAATCACAGCTTTTATTTTATGGATATTACACCTCAGAAGTTAAAGGCGTTTGACGTGAATGCTAAATTTCGTGTTTGAAGTTTGTAAATATATACTTGAGCACTTGAGATTGCGATCTAATATTAGTATCGCGGTTCAGTTAGACCCTGTACTGCACATTCTTCTAAAACAACAGATTATGTGGTGTACTAGGATGTAGGTTGCAATGATTTGGTGAAAAATATTATGTTACACAATTAATCAAGCGTGTGTTAAACGTGTGAATTGAATTGAATTGGGTTTTAAGGCGCACCAACACATGAAAGGTTATATCGCGCCTAACAGGAAATAACATGTCAGGCTCATCCTCCATATACATCGAGATAAAATATGGAAAATGGGCCTAGAACCTTCTCACCCTGAACTGCAGAGTTGCTGCAAATTCTATCGTAGAAACTCCATTTACGCTGGAGCCACGTTTATTGGTTTTCTGCCACTGCTCTTTTGATGTGAGCGAGATGGCACCTGGCACCTGAAACAATACAGGGATCATGATGAAGACCTTTGATGAACATGAACAAAAAATGATAAAATGAACATGAACTTGGGGGGATTCAATCCCTCTGCCTACCCCTCTAAAGGGATCTGCAGTGGCCCTATTTTTTGCCCGGTCTGAATATGTGTTGCTTTCTCGGCGTTTATAGCGTTATATTATTATGCTATTATTATTTATTTATTTTAAATCTGAATGGGCCCCATTTGCGGACATTCTCTTCCAATATTAGAACATTTTAATCATATCCTTATGATCATTTGTACATTTTTTCTAGATTTGTTTTCATTGCAATCGTTGTTTAGATGATTTTCTTGTAAACGTTACATATCTTTGTACTCCTGAAGAAGGCGTAAAGCCGAAAGCGCTCGAGTATATATTTTAACTAGTACACAAGCAAGCTAAGAGTTATTAGCTCTACAGGCCGAAGGCCAGCAGAGCTTATGGAATGGTGAGTTGTCCGTCCGTCCGTCCGTCCGTCCGTCGTCCGTCGTTAACCTTTGTGTCGTTAAGACGAAAGGGTCTTCATTTTTCATCTGATCTTTACCAAACATTACCAGATTGTAAATATCAATGAAAACTCGGAGAAATTCGAAAAGATCGGACTAGTAACAGAGGAGTTATGGCCCTTGATTTAGTTTAAAATGCTATATTTTGCCTCGTTAAGACGATAGGGACTTCATTTTTCATCCGGTCTTTACCAAACGTTATCAGTTATTAATGTCAGATCTGACCAGTAACAGCAAAGTTATGGCCCTTGTTATTCTGAGAGACGCCATATTCTGTCTTGTGAATACTTCAGCACCTTCATTTATTATTTGATCTTTACCAAACTTGCATAGGTTGTTAATAGCAATGACATCTTGGTCGAGTTAGGAAACACGATAGGGCCTTCATTGTTCTTTTTCAAATTTTACCAGATTGGTGATATCAATGAAAGCACGGATAAGTTCGAAAACCGGCCAGTTCGGATCAGTTATAAGGAGTTATGGCCCTTGTTCGTCTGTTTTAGATCTTGTTAACTCGATACAGACCACATTTCTTGAGCAATCCGAACCAAACTTACTTTTTTTGTTATTATTATTATTTACATTTTTAATTTCTTGTCGGCGCTTCTCCTCCTAAACGGCTTGTTGGATTTCTACGAAATTTGACAGGAAGCCTCAGTATGATGCCGTGTAGTGCAAATCGCGGTATATTAATGAACTCGTTGACAAGTTCGAAAACCAGCTAGATATTGTTAGTAACGACAGAGTTATGACCTTAGATTTGTTGAAAAGTGCTATATTGTATTTTTCTTTATTAAATCTGTAGCTACTTCATTTTTATCTGATCTTTACCAAAATTGTTTAGAATGTTAATATAAACCACACCACCCATATTTATGAAATCTCATACATAGAAGAAAGTGGGACAAATTAAAAATATCCATGCAAGACTAGACACAGCAGACTTATTGCCCATTATTACCAGGTAAGTGATTTAGGGCCATCCTGACCCTCTTGTTTTTGCAATGTTTTAAAAGACGTACTGATGGGAATTTTATGACGACAACCCTTGATATAGGAGTCGTTTTAGCCAGTAGAGCGTCCACATGCCCTCTTGGGCTTCTTGTTTCTTTATTTTGTTGATGATAGACTGTAAATGATAATTTTCCACAACAAATTACTTTATCATTTAGTATCCTTTCTGGATCCAGTGTTTGTGAAAGGTGTTCTGTTCAACGTATGATTTTCTCTAATATATATATATGTGGAGAAGATTTTGTAAGAACCACTTACCAGCGGATTCGAACCCGCACTTAGGACACCAACTTCGACACAGCGCCTAGAACAATAGCCGGTGCCTTAGACCACTCGACCAACTAGCCAACCTAAACATATTGGTTTCGGTGGACGGGCCATACTAAGGTCGTACAACTAAACGTGTCGGATATCTTCGTGCCTTTCCGTCAAAAAACGACAACCATAGCGTATAATTTATACGATAGAGGATTTACTTTACATGATTATAACCTCAGGTATATAAACAACATTTTACCATCGAAAGACGTCAGATCATACAGATACACTGAATTTAAATATATTATAGTATTTGTGAGAGAATTAAATTCAGAATAACGAACTTTCTGTAACGTGGGATTATATGTGGAGAAAATTTAGTACACACCATTTACCAGCGAATTCGAACCCTCACCTAGGACACCAACTTCGACACAGCGCCTCGCACAATAGCCGGCGAGATTTGTCTGTGATTTGTATAGGAAATACTCAAGCCCAGTAATCGACGTCATCAGCAGGTGCACGAGATGATCATCCGTAACGAAGATTTTTCTCGACTCGGTACAGCGTATTTCAGCTCTAATTCTCAGTCCATAGAGATATAAGTATGCCTAAAGTATCGCAATCAATGGTAAAAAGACTCGGTTAATATTCACGTCTGCTAATACTTAGCGAATTGAGAGCAGAATCAAAGAAAGTTATTTTAGCGAGATGATTCTCAGCGAACTTTTGTCATTTTTAACTTTCTTTGATCCTGCTCTCAATGCGCTAAGTATTAGCAGAAGTGAATAATAATCATATATTTATGATCATTTGTACATTTTTTCTATATTTGTTTTCATTGCAATCGTTGCTTTCAGATGATTTTCTTATAAATTTTACATGTAATTATACTCATGAAGAAGGCGTTAAGCCAAAAGCGCTGGAGTATATATTTTAACTGGTAAACAAGCTAGCTAAGAGTGTTTTCTTTATTTTGTTGATAGCAAATGTAAATGTTAATGTTCCACGTTGTATTTTAACAAATTGCTCTATCATTTAGTAATAATTCTGGATACAGCGTTTATATATATCAGCATATGGTTAAATTTCTGCTGAACATGCTGATCAGACCGGTCATTTCAGTTGTGTCAGATTTTGGATACACATACATTATATAATATATGCACTTCAATATAGATGAATTAATTTACAAAGTAATGTTTACTATTATTAGTCCACTACCAGTGTACTACCAGGGGGGACTATACATTTACTCTCCGTCTGCCTGTCCCTCTGTCTGTATGTCCGAAAAACTGGATTTGTGATTGTGGACAGTTCTAACACCTCCACACATTTTATGAAATATGACCGTGTTAGTTGTTGTTGTTCATTTTAATTTGGCCGTTTGGAGTCTTTTTTCTTGTTCTATCTTCGATATACGTGATTATGGATTAACGGCTTCATGTATTTTTTATGAAATAATAATTCAAAGAAATATAAATCAGAGCACTATGGACCTTTATCTGATGTATTCATCGTGACATGTTGGAGATGTGTACACAGTTTTTACATTTTCTAAGTATCGAGTTTCTAGTAGAGAATCTCGAGTAGAGGAAATTGAGTTTCAAGTAGAGAATATCGTGTTTCGAGTAAAAAATCGAGTTTCGAGTGGATAATATCGAGTTTCGAGTAGAGGAAATCGAGTTTCAAGTAGACAAAATCTAAGTTTGAAAATTACCAACAGAAAACAGTCAAATATGAGCAGCAATGGTGTTATAAAGGCATCAGAGATGTATCCAAGTATTTTCATCTTTATTTTATAATCACATATGTCTAATTAATACACTTCTACCCACTGGACCAGCCTCCTCCACCTCCTCCTCCTCTTCTTTGTCTTCTGCTTCTACTTCTTCTGCTTCAGATAAGTCTGCTTCTGCTTCTTCTTCTATGTAAACATGTATATTTTAATAAATATAACAATGGCCCGTTTTTAATATCTCACTGTGTAACATTGTGCTTCGAAAGGGACATTCATTTTGCTTAAGTAACAAACGCACATGAACAATAGCAGTTGTTTACCTTCATTTTTGGTGTTTGAATTACTTCAGAAGTGGCGATGGAGCACTTTTGCATATGTAAATCTCCAAATGGAGGTAGCTGTAGCTTCAATGATTACAAGCCGTGCACTACTAAATAAATTCCTTCATTTATAGGTTAGCATCAACTTGAAAACATGCAAATCTTATGGTCAAGATTCACCTTTGACAGTCACGAACGCATTCTAATTTACATATGAAAGGCTACACTGATTTAATTTTTTCACAAAGAAATGCAAGCAATGGAAATGAAATTATATATACCAATGCATTACTGTATTATTTTTAGTTCATGTATTTGCTTTGTTCATGAATAGTTATTTCAACCGTTCATTGTTTTCTCCTTTTTCACTCTACTTTTTACCCCCTTGTTAATGTTATATTTTTTCTGAGTTTTCATCACCCACTTTGATTGAAGTTCAATTCCGTAAGGATACCTAGCGGTATATTTCTTTGAAAAGATTGAATACTATCTATAATAATAATATTATTTAGCATTCAGATATGAATATTCCCTTTCTATGGGCATGCGCATTGTATCTGTGGCACGTTTACAAAATATTGTTAGAACTTGTTACCCGATCGATTTGTCTTTATAATATATTTACCGCATAACCGTAAGCAGTAGGGTAAAACTAAGGATTCAAAACCCCATTCATTTGAATAATGACCCAACATGGACACCAATCTAAAGGAAGAGTTGTTGAAGGGGTATTATTTTAATCGAAAAAAATGTCGCTTCTTTTTCGGGACCGCAGAAGTTGTTTAAAGTGCTTGACTAAAAGAACCCCAACCATGTTATTTTGAACTTCATTTTTTTCCAGATTGTTGGGAATTGTTGTTAACGTTCTTTTAGTATGGCCAGTACAAATATGTCTTTGAAACAAAACCCCTACGTTGTACATAACGTGATTATATTTGAGTGTATATAAATCAAAACCTGTGTAAAATATATCATCACGATGTCAGTTAATGAGGTATCCAGTGCATGTAACATTTTTTAAAATCAGACTAAACATGATGATATTGCGAAGATGAGGACAGAGTGATTGATCTAAATGGTACATGTGGTCTTTGAACAATAGAACTGTCTAACTAAATGATCTCACTCTTTTATTCAGTTGCCGAGACCGTGTAAGTGGCATTTTCAAGTTAGATAATCATGGTGATATTACAAAAATATTTAGTAGAAACAGGGTGCGTGACCTATAATAATATAACAATCTGACTTTATTTATGGCATAAAGTCATAACATATGACAGAGTATTACAGATAAATTCTAAATGCCACGTTGACACAAGACGGAAGCTGATTGCGTGATGTAAAAGAAAAACATAAGTTAACATCCTACTCATTGACTGAACGTAAGCTATTTAGTATGACTTATACAGAATACAAGGACACGCTACATTCCATTCATGAACATGATGAACATAGTATGTCTGATATCATGATAAACTAGTTAGTACTGCGGAATGCGGTTTATTTTATTTTTAAAGGGACATACGGCAATCTTGATTTTTGTAAACTCGTGGCGTCACGTTAGCTTTTCTTCATAAATTGTAATTGTTCAATCATTAACGTTAATTACAAGACCACTACTGTTGGTTACATTTCATCAATAATAATTATATTCAACCCTACGGTAGAATAACGAGGAACAATTCTATACTCAAAAAATATATTTAAATATATGCAAGCAGGTTTAAAGTGAGCATTATACTGGATAAATACATAGAGACGTTAATTTTAATATTATATAAAAAGCACACTTCAAGATTTTCTTCTGTCCCTTAAATCATAAATTGATGTCTAGTATCTAGATCCAGTACGTTTTATATTGTGATGAATTTGAATTAAGTAGTTTAAATGGCATCTGATTCAGAATTTCTTATAAAGCGGCATATACTGAACAATGTATACAAGCCGAACCTTAATGTACTGTGGAAAATACATGTGTTTTTTTATGTTTTTAATAGCGATTAAATTGGGTTTTACGACGTACCAACACACACGGTTTTACGATGTACCAACACAGTTTTATATGGTGCCTACAAGAACGAACATACCGAACTAAAACGTGTATGCCATTGTTTGGTGACTACTCTATGAACTTTTCCGTCATCATATGACATAATGTTGTACCTTTAAATCATGATTTTAACGACTTTGCTTGTTGTGTCATCCAGTCGTTTTGTGTGACATTTCTCAGTACATGTAGAATATGACTAACTTATTTCAAGCGTGCTAGATTTTAGTAAAAACACCGTTATTCCAGTAACGGTTATTTAATGACATCTCAATGAATATAAATATTTTACTCCACATGTTATCAATTGATACGCAAGCTTGACCTCCCAATTGGATATACAAATGAGATCGTTGAAACAGACTCATGGCATCAACACATTAAAAACCTGAAGTTAATTATTTACCATTAAGATGTATATGAAACTTGTCGTTCAATGAATGAAACAGTACTAAACTCACGCAGTGTGATTAATTGTGAGTGTATGTCATTATAACCCGCTATTCAAATTTAGTGTAAGTCTTCCGATTTAGTATGTCTTTGCTCTGAGAAGTGGAAATGACGGTATTAAGATAAGCAAAGAACACACGTATCATACCTGTCAAAAAAAGAAATATTTAAGATCGGACAGGGAAAGTAGCATTCAAGGAGGACAGTCAACCACAAAACACACAAACAAACACACAAACAGACAAACAAGAAGGCAAAAGCAATAATAAATGCAAACGGCATCACAACACAAAAGGTTGACAATAGGGCTACCGCCTTGGAACGGTCAGTGGCAAAATAGGCCACTGGGGGTTTAAACCGGTTTTAGGGTGCACCAAACCTCACACTTACCGTACTTCATCCCACTTAAACAGGACAGTGTAACTAAAGAAATCCCCGCCATGATCTAATCTCTAAACTTGTATTCGTAGAAATAACATAGATAGCTAGATATAATACCTTTTTAATCATAGAATAAAACATATTATTCAGCATGTTTTTCTGAAAGTATAAAAATACTTGCTCCTCCATGAAAGTTTAAATATACTTGTTCTACAAGTATTATCCTTTTTTCAAATTCCTTTTATATCACTGTGTATACACCAGTTATTTACAGTGCTCCGAAACTGTGATCAGCTCTATTCTCTAGCTTAAAGCAACCGTTATTATTCCTCTCCAGTTTCTCTAATTTTGTCCATTATGATTTGCACAGTATACACATCTCTAAACACTCGCGGCAATAGCGAATTATATCTTTGTAATAACGTCATTTTCCTCCGCCGATCCACTCGATATGAAGTCAGCATTCGGATGATGTCCTTTTCACTTTCCACCGTAGGGACGTCCCTACGTAAGAACGTCCCTACGTAAGAGAACGATACATTTTCTCGCTATTCTCTTCATTATTGCAACGATTGCGTCGACTTGTCTCCAAGACATATGTTGAAGCAGTTGAAGTCTAGTACGAGCATCCGCGTTTCTCAAGGCTATCAAATAGTTCAAGTTTAAAAACACCCGAGATTGGTCCATTGCATAGATCGACTCACATTACGCATTTGTGTTACAGTAATGCCTCTTTATTACTCTTGGCTATGGCTGTCGTTTGCTCCGCTGGGAGGACCATTCTGATATACATTTCGGACTGAGGTGCTCTATTTTCGTGAGATATGCGCGTTTTTAAAATCCTTCTCACCAATTGTGTGGGCCTTTGGAATAAATCCATCTTAAACACGTCCTAACTTCTTGACTGGCTAACAGAGACTGAAATTCGGTAAAATAGTGCGCATTCTTTAGAAGCCACCTTTCCACGTCTGAAGCTATCTCACTGCTTTGGTGCTTGACTTTGGATGACCCTCTTGAGGTCAGTCCTTGTATTGAAGAGAACTCCCCTTTCCGCCTGGTTTATTCACCTCCTCATAATGCCTATATTGTAAGAGGATATAACCTGGCGGAGATTGCATAATTTAGAAAGTCACGTTTTTATTGGGATGATAATTGGATAAGAGTGAGGTAAAGTGCCCCATAGAACCTAGTCAAAAATCCTCCGCATCATGTTTGTCATGGACTGTTCCAAGGTGGCAGCCCTAAATTGTCATGGACCGTTCCAAGGTGGCAGCCCTATATTGTTATGGACCATTCCAAGGTGACAGCTTTATATTGTTATGGACCGTTCCAATGTGGCAGACCTATATTTTCATGGACCGTTCCAAGGTGGCAGCCCTAAATTTGTATGGACCGTTCCAATGTGGCAGCCCTATATTGTCATGGACCGTTCCAAGGTGGCATCCATATATTTTCATGGACCGTTCCAAGGTGGCAGCCCTATATTGTTATGGACCGTTCCAAGGTGGCAGCCCTATATTGTCATGGACCGTTCGAAGGTGGCAGCCCTATATTGTTATGGACCGTTAGAAGGTGGCAGCCCTATATTGTTATGGACCGTTCCAAGGTGGCATCCCTATATTGTTATGGACCATTCCAAGGAGGCAGCCTACATTGTTATGGACAGTTCCAAGGTGGCAGCCCTATATTGTCATTGACCGTTCCAAGGTGGCAGCCCTATATTGTCATGGACCGTTCCAAGGTGGCAGCCCTATATTGTCATGGACCGTTCCAAGGTGGCAACCCTATATTGTTATGGACCGTCCAAAGGTGGCAGCCCTATATTGTCATGGACGGGTCATACTATGTTTATTGTGTCGCATATTTTGATTCTATTTTTCCTTTTACTTGTGTTTTGTTTTGTATGTGATACGTTGGTCTACTGAGTTCTGCGAGTGCTATTTTTCCTGATATGTTTTATACCTAATTTCATAAGCAGCCCTATATTGTCATGGACCGTTCCAAGGTGGCATCCATATATTTTCAAGGACCGTTCCAAGGTGGCAGCCCTATATTGTTATGGACCGTTTCAAGGTGGCAGCCCTATATTGTCATGGACCGTTCGAAGGTGGCAGCCCTATATTGTTATGGACCGTTAGAAGGTGGCAGCCCTATATTGTTATGGACCGTTCCAAGGTGGCATCCCTATATTGTTATGGACCATTCCAAGGAGGCAGCCTACATTGTTATGGACAGTTCCAAGGTGGCAGCCCTATATTGTCATGGACCGTTCCAAGGTGGCAGCCCTATATTGTCATGGACCGTTCCAAGGTGGCAGCCCTATATTGTCATGGACCGTTCCAAGGTGGCAACCCTATATTGTTATGGACCGTCCAAAGGTGGCAGCCCTATATTGTCATGGACGGTTCATACTATGGTTATTGTGTCGCATATTTTGCTTCTATTTTTCCTTTTACTTGTGTTTTGTTTTGTATGTGATACGTTGGTCTACTGAGTTCTGCGAGTGCTATTTTTCCTGATATGTTTTATACCTAATTTCATAAGCAGCCCTATATTGTCATGGACCGTTCCAAGGTGGCATCCATATATTTTCAAGGACCGTTCCAAGGTGGCAGCCCTATATTGTTATGGACCGTTTCAAGGTGGCAGCCCTATATTGTCATGGACCGTTCGAAGGTGGCAGCCCTATATTGTTATGGACCGTTAGAAGGTGGCAGCCCTATATTGTTATGGACCGTTCCAAGGTGGCATCCCTATATTGTTATGGACCATTCCAAGGAGGAGCCTACATTGTTATGGACAGTTCCAAGGTGGCAGCCCTATATTGTCATGGACCGTTCCAAGGTGGCAGCCCTATATTGTCATGGACCGTTCCAAGGTGGCAGCCCTATATTGTCATGGACCGTTCCAAGGTGGCAACCCTATATTGTTATGGACCGTCCAAAGGTGGCAGCCCTATATTGTCATGGACGGTTCATACTATGTTTATTGTGTCGCATATTTTGCTTCTATTTTTCCTTTTACTTGTGTTTTGTTTTGTATGTGATACGTTGGTCTACTGAGTTCTGCGAGTGCTATTTTTCCTGATATGTTTTATACCTAATTTCATAAGAATAAAATTACATTTACTTATAAACTTCAGTAAATCCAAAACAAACCCATTTAAAAGGTTGAACCATTTAACATTCTATAAACAAATGGCTCACGGTTTCTATTGATTAAAAAAAGGTACAGCATTTATTAACATTAAGAAGTTTTCTATAGACCAAGTAATACGTTTACTCGTGCATATAATACGTCATGACAGATTCTCCAGGAAGTATTTCTTACATCTTGATCAACACAAGGTGAGTATATATTCTTAAAAACTTGCTTGAAATCTACCTTTTGTTTGGTCAATATTTAACAATACGTTATAAAAATCTTTAGTTGCAGTCTTTTTTAACGAAAATCGGGATAATGCTTCATGAGTTTATTATCAACAGCTAAATACTTTTCATAAAATGGTGGAACAAATTCGCAATGAGGTATTAAATTTACTGGCAAATGAATGAGTGTGCTTCCTCAAATTAAATCCAATCCAGTATTTTGTTAAATATGTCCAGCTTGCATTATGACTATTAATAAGTTTCTGTAAATGGGATAAGTACAGTGCCTGGCACTTAATATCAACATCTGGTACATTAAAGCCTCCTTCATTAAAAGGTAAGTATAACGTCTTCCTATTTACGGGTTCTTAAGTAGACCCCCAAATGTATCTAAAGGCTGAAACATGTTAATATAGTGACTTGGCATATTGCTAGCCGCAGTGATATATAATATGTTACTTAACGCTAGAGGATGTAGACCAGTAGACTTGCCTTTAAAAGACAGTTTTCTAGACTTCCAAAGATTAAGTGTCTTATGAAAATTCGAAATAATTTTGACCAAACTTGATCTGGATCAACATTGTAACCAGTATTATAGCCTAAAGGTTTAGTGCTATTAATCCATGAATTTCAAAGGGATGATCTGACCGATTTTTCCATTTTCCTAAATACATTCAATTAGACTTCCTATACTTAATTCGGGATGCAGATATCTTCTATATTATCAACATATTTTTTCATTGATATTTCAGAAGTCAAAACACCAGTGTTATCTACCGCGTACATTGACATTTTCACTTCAAATTCAGATCCAGGTAGCTTTATACCTTTAATAGAGGGACATCTTGAACTTTTTTAGCGAAAGGTTCGATACGTATTACGTACAAAAAGGGAGACATTGAAATAAAAACTCATGTTAAGTTTCTTTGTTCAAAGTAATCATTGAAGAAGTTACGAAGTAGATGAGAATTATTAATAGTCCCCGATTTAATGGGAAAAGTTTGACTGATGCCAATAATTTTAGATAATACACTGCCTAAACGTTTACATATAACTTTGGAGAGTTATATGTATCTACATTCAATAAGGAAATTGCTATAAAATTTCATATTACGAGTAGATGCATTTGATGTATATTTGCATATTAAAGTAATAAATGATAACTTTAGGAACTCTGACATTTTCCTAAAATCATAAACAAGTTGAAAAATTGATTCTAAAATATTACCAAAGATATGAAAAAACTTTAAGTAAAAACATCTTGTTAAACCGTCACTGCCTGGTGATTTATTTGGTAACATGTCCTTAAGGCTATGAAACATTTCATCTTTTGAAATACGAGTACTAGGTTTTAATAAAATATTGTATCTTCCACTTATCTGTGGTAAATTTGAAAGAAAAGCATGATTAAGTGTTTTAACAACATCTTCTTCTGTATATAATTGCTTATATAAATATCTAAAACAATTTAAACTATGTTTTGAATCCAGAAAAATAACATCATTATGTTTAATATTCGTTATGGTTTTATTTAATGTGAAAGAAATAACTTGTAAGACTCTCTTTTGAAGTTAAGATATTTGCTTTGCTTCTTGACTTAATTTGTTCTTTAAAAATATAATGTCTTTTCCTGAACTAAAAAAAAGAGTATGATAATGGACCTTTGGAAACGGTCGAAAACGACACATACGAAATATTGCAGTCTCGGTTTGATTGAGACTGTTCATAAGCGGTAGTGAAATATGCTAGCTACCGCTAACGCCCTCTATCCCCGGGTTGAGCAGAACTCAATATTAATAAAATCAATAGTACTAAATTTTAACCATCCCGAAGATGGCATGCATATGACGGTGGATATGGAGTGTCTTTCTTCCCCATGTCGTACGGCGTATGGTCCCAGTATTTAATAAAATTAAATGCCCCGAAGAGCGAAATAAACATAATGGAATTTAGTTAGGAGCAGCGGTTATGAAGCCTGCATATAACAAGTAACAGACTAAAGACTAAATTAAAAAGCAGACAACATATCCTATAAGTGATTAAACAATACCCAGAGCCTTTAATCGGCCGGAGTAGTGGAACCACTGAATCGAAAATTAAGTAAGAAAACAAAAAGAAATAAAAAAAGTACCACCGATAATTAAATATAAGTATCGGGCTCAGCGATCTCCAAAGATCGAATGAATAACAGTACTGATTTCTAGCGCGGGGAGACGTTTTACTGCCGCCACACTGCACAAGCAACGCCACTGTGCTATAAAAAGGAGTATGATAATGGACATTTGGAAACGGCCGAAATCGACACATACGAAATATTGCAGTCTCGGTTTGATTGAGACTGTTCATGAGCGGTAGTGAAGTTTGCTAGCTACCGGGTTGAGCAGAATTCAATATTAATAAAATCAATAATACTAAATTTTAACCATCCCGAAGATGGCATGCATATGGCGGTGGACATGGAGTGTCTTTCTTCCCCATGTCGTACGGCGTATGGTCCCAGTATCTGAATTGTATTTTATAGTCGCACCAACAGCTAAGGTCATATGGCGACTTTCCAGCTTCCATTGGTGGAGGAAGACCCCAGGTAACCCTCCGGGCAATTTTCGTGCACAGGCGGGCACCTGGGTAGAACCACCGACGTTCCGCAAGCCAGCTGGATAGCTTCCTCACATAAAGATTCCTAGGTCCCTGTTCTGTTTTCTGCACAATGTAAATTTGTTATATCAGATGCTCTTAATGCGCCTTGAATAAATAAAAAAGTATGAGAGTGGACCTTTGGAAAAGGCCGAACACGACATATACGAAATATTGCAGTCTCGGTTTGATTGAGACAGTTCATGAACGGTAGTGAAATATGCTAGCTACCGCTCACGCCCTCTAGCATCGGGTTGAACAGAAGTCAATATTCATAAAATCAATAGTACAAAATTTAAACGATCCCGAAGATGGCATGCATATGGCGGTGGACATGGAGTACATTTCTTCCCCATGTCGTAGGCGTATGGTCCCAGTTTCTAATAAAATTAAATGCCCCGAAGAGCGAAATAAACATAATGGAATTTAGTTGGGAGCAGCGGTTATGAAGCCTGCATATCACAAGTAACAGTCAAAAGACTAAATTAAAAAGCAGACAACATATCCTATAAGTGGTTAAACAATACCCAGAGCCTTTAATCGGCCGGAGTAGTGGAACCACTGAATCGAAAATTTAGTAAGAAAATAAAAATAAATAAAAAAAGTACCACCGATAATTAAATATAAGTATCGGGCTCAGCGATCTCCAAAGATCGAATGAATAACAGTACGTTTAAGTTCTGATAATCTTGTTTAAGCTTTTTTGTATTCCCAATGTTATCTTTACTGTAATCAATACAAAAGTCTAATTTTAATTGCATCCCACCATTATAAGGTTATAGTATCTGTCCTACTAATAATATCCCAATAATATTCAAAAGTATTTAACAATCTTTATCTTCAAGTAATGTATCATTAAACTTCCAATAAGACTTTCCAAAAGACAAACCTTTATTAACGCTAATTTTTAAAGTAACAACATTTTTAAAGTAACAAAATCATGATCATGGTAAGATCTCAGAATTAACTACAGCATCTTTAAGTGTGTTTGGAATGTAAAATCTATCCAATCTACAGCCTATATAGGAATATTTACTGTTATCTGAAGTATTTATTTTAGCCCATGTTACGGCCTTTTTGATAGGATATAACTATCTAAAAGCATCAACTAATTTATGCTTATCTATTATATTAATAAATATTATTGAGCCGTCAATACCTCTGTTTTAATTTGTCTAATCTAGTGTTCATAACAAAATTAAAGTTCCCATTTCAGATCAAATATTTAGCAGTAATTAAATATACTTCCGTCCGGATTTTCGATAAAATCGATATAATTAATACTGGAATGTTTCATTATGTATACTACCTATATAATACCTTTCTGTTGGTGCTTATCTCAATAAGCTCGATTGGAAAAATATTCAATAGCAATGAATAAAACTCTTGTGAATATAGGTAGCATCATTTTGCAATATAAAAAAGAACAGAGCGAAGAATATCTTTTCACATTAACAATAAATACACAATATTTAAAATGACATTTTTTACCCCCACCCCCCCCCCCCCCCCACCCCCTCCCACCCATTTACTGATTTATAGCGTGTTATGTCGGACCGACAGCGTCCCGATGAAGGGTTTCAATTTGTTGAAAACTACGTTGGCCCAATGTCAGCCCGATATATAAGAACAGACATAAAAAAATGTGCTCTTTGTGCTATATTCATTAAAATTAATACATTGAACAATCAATTTGGCATGTCATACAAACATCTTTAATTAAAAAAATGAAAAATATTTAATTAATCGGCTCTACATCGGCCCGACGTCGGAACTACGTCGGTATATTTTGCCGATATTCCGACCTTAAGCCGATACCGGCCCGAGATAGGCATGCTGGCTGGGACGACAGCTCAACTCTTAGACTTAAATGCTTCGATTGGCAACTATTAGCTTTAGAAGACGAATTCTTGCCCACCAGGATACAAAGTAGTTTTCTTTAATTAAAACCGTCTCTGTATATTCCTAAACCATATGCATCTTGGCGCATATTAATTCGGTAAGGTAATTGTCTACTATTTTTTTAAAACATAAACTAAATAGGATTCCAATAGTTAAATTTATTTACAGCATACTGGCAAAGATTTTAAAATAATATCGAAGGAAAGGCAACTGTTTATAATAACCATCCTTAGGATATTGAAACTTTCCAGAGAATTCAAATGTCAAATTGTCGGAACCAATCAGATTTATTCTGTAGTAGTTTCGTATAATCTTTATTGAAATATCTTAACAATTTACATTGTGTGATTAAAAAAATGTTGCCTTATATAAGTATCGGACCCTGAACCGTCGGGTTCAGAAGACACATAGTAGACGACGCTCTAACCGACTGCGCCAACAAATGGTACGATCTGCAATCTTATTGGTTCCGATAATTTAGCATGTGAACGATATCTTTCAAATTGATTACGAACTCTGTTAGACAAAGCTCTGCCCTGAATTAAACTGAGAAAAATGGCTTTCCATTTCGTATTCTTATTAAACAAGGAAATCACAGTTATTTAGTTTCAGCTTGGATCTGCGTATCGGGGTCACACAATAACCGAAGTACCGCTTCAGGAAACACTACGCGTCTGAAGCAAATACTGGCTAAAGAAATCGTCTTTATTATTACATGCAATGAAAAGGAGACAGAAACAAACATAAACCTCGGATTTGGTTTGTATTGTAACAAAACATTGGCTGAAGATATCATCTTCATTCTCAGATGAAATGAAAATGAGACAGAATAAACATTAATATATATATAATTGTTTGTGTATATTTCACAGCAGCGTCATCTGGTGTATCGAGGGAGTTTTGAGATTTGCATATCTGATACTATTATCACTACTCATTACCCACTGGCGAGCAATAAACCAACGCATTAATGCACGCTCGGTGTTATATTGTCGTAAAGCATCACGAAAGGTCACTTATTCAATTTGGTAAATGCGCGAGCTTCCGTTTTATTGAGAAAATAATTACATTTTGCAATCACTGCAAGATCTAACGCGGTTATTTATTCTATGATCAGAAAATAAATCGAAGTGTACTTTACTCGACTCGAAATAAACTTTCGGAATTTCCCAATTGAACGATTGAAAACAGCTTAATATAATAACGTTTGAAGGCTGTCCCAAATTTCATTACAGTTTTATAAACTTACGGGTTTCAGATCAATTGCAATTCGTCAATATAAACTTGTACTTGGCCAGAAACACACTTAGTCAACAAAATGAAATTGTAGCAATTTCAAAAATATAAATAACCATGCAAGTGGATTTGAAGGGCTAATAATCAAATAAAACCAAACCAGAAATGTCGTGTATAAACTCTGGCTTTTGGTGAAGGCATGAACCACCAAATCCTTTCCATATTGACATCAATCTTGTTAAAAGGCCACATTCGCTGAAACTTCAAATCAAGTATGGATATTGTAGCAGTGTTATCTTGACATATCAGCAGAAAGATGGGATAAAAAGACATGTTAGACATGTAAGACAGTTTTTACTTGTTTACGAAACAGGTCAAGGGTACTTCTGTCTTCATTGATAGTTGCTCACAAAATGTATTCTAGATTCGAAAGTTGGAACCTGTTCATCAATAATTCCTTAAGACATGTCGAAATCAGTTCATTTGTTTTCGGGAATAATATGTGTTCAAGGTTGGAACTATTGTTGTAATACCGGTCATCTTGAATGTTGAATGGGGTCTGATCATTTTATGTTTCTTTATTCTGGTCAAATGAACCTCAATTTGAATAAATTCAGTTAGCATACTATTTTTAAAAGTTGTTTATGTTAATATTGATACCATAGGTGTTGAACGGACGGCAAATGTGGACGAAATGGGTTTACAATAGGTCAATTGGGCCTTTAGATTAGCCGAAAGGCTCAGGTGCGCTAATAAAGGCTTTATAATGATGATGTTCACCTTACTATGGAGATGTTAATTTAGGGCATGTGTTAAACAGCAGAGTGGAGTGGAATGGACTTGTGGAGTGGAGTAGTGTAAACTCCAAATTTGGAGTCGATTCAAAGATATTAAATCAATTAAATCATGTATGTATTCACTTCAAAACACAACAAAAATGATGTATACAGTTTCAAAAATGTTAAGTGAAACATTTACTGTATCTGTTGTGTTTCTTGGTTATATCCCTGTTATACATGTGTACACTTCATGGATAACTTCATACAAATATATTTTTATGAACTTGATACTTTCTGGTGAAAAGAAATTGCCTCTAATTTCGAATAAACTTCAAATTTCGGTAGGTAGAGTTAAATATGTGTACGCATTCGGTGTGGTAGGTGGAGCTAATTGTGCATGCATCCGGTGTACCTCAATATAAAATAGCTATTCCGCAGTCTAAACAATCACTATCGATATTTATTTTTTTTACTTCGTATTTATCATTACCAACCTCCCGAGGTACGTTAGTGTTGGTACTATAACAATGGAAAAATAATATAAACAATGTAAATTTAAGGATTGATTCGCATATTTTGGGCGTTTATGCGGTTTTGAACAACGGTAGAGAGTATCAAATTTACTAAAACGCACTAATGTGTCGTTCATTACCGGCTTTCAAATACGCATAAACTCCAACAATTTGCAAATCAATTATCTCAACATAATATACAAACATTGTCCTGGAAATATAAAGATCATGGTAAAATGTAGTTAGACGACATGACATTGAGATACACATTCCAGATTCAAATACAACTCAAACTGGTTGATCTAATACATAAAGCTTTTGAGAAACAGTTTAGTTCAAGGTATATCATTATGACTAGTAAAAACTTCGATTAAAAAGATGTAATATACTTAGTACGTGTATGACTTGGTACTACCCCATATAGGCTTATCTAGCACTGTACTATAAACACGCTTGGGTTATCTAATCTACGTTAGTTGTGAGAAACTGAGTCAAGACTTCAACATTGATGCCACTGTCGCCACTAGGAAAGTAGCGTCAGTCATATGACACATTTGTTTTATTCCAAAACAGCAAGATAATAAACACCAGCCACTAAAGTGCATTAATTTGGTATTTGGTGAGTGGATATTTGTATCGGTAATTTCAGTGGGGCTTCCTACAGGTTACCAGTCTGCCTGAACTGCATCTGAATGTTGTGATATTTTTTATCAGAATTTTGTTCAGGAATGTACAGATGGAATTACATGTTACATACACCAGACCATAATAATTACTTTTGGAGTCAATTACACTTCCCCACTCCACCACTCCTTTTTTTGGAGTCAATGTTACAGTTTTGGAGTCGACTACACTCCATTCCACAACTCCACTTCCGGCCTCTTTTGGGACTCGAACACACGACCTTCTGATTTCAAGCCAGGTGCTCTATTCACTGAGCTATCACGCTTCTTGGAAATGGTATACAATCTACCATTTAAGAAAGGGAGAGAAAATCGGAGGAAAGAGGGAGGAGATGGGAAGAGAGAGAAGAGGAGTTTGTTAATGAATTGTGAGAAAATGGACAAGGGTGGGATTCAGACGGGGGTGCACGCAGTTGGGTGTCGTTCTTCAGGGCTGCAAAACAAAGAAAATAGGGTGAAAGAAAGGGAGAGAAGCGGAGGAAAGAGGGAGGAGAGGGGAAGTACTTTTTTTATCACATATATTCTAAAGCCGTATATTTATCGATGTTATCTGTACGATAAACATGTGATATTTTACGCATCGATTTCAGCCTTATATACCGACTATTGGGGCGTTCGTCGATTTGAAACTACTTCACACCTGACTCATCCATATTCATGAGGTATTACCAGTTAAAAGCTTTAAGTGGCTATCCTAGATTGCACATTGCAATTTATGTCGGAATAGCATTTATTACAACCATTATATACACGCTTTAATGTTATAATATTGTCATATAATTCGCGTCATTTGATATCGGTAGCGATATAACCATGTACCGCTCGACGTATGAGGAGAATTTTAATATTTATGTTATTTCCATCAAAACCAGCGTCCTTATATATAAGGACTCTGTCAAAACTGAATCCCTTTCAGTTGTATTTGGTTATCGACATGTAAATATATATATACATTAGTCTTTACTGTTAAAGAAACACTCGGACATCTTGAGGACTGTACTTACACATCTTCCCGCATCGTTTGTTCTTTCTATTTCTTCTTAGCATATCCAAAGAGCTGAATTATTTTTTTGAAATATATGCTTTAGTTTGTTTCTATATCTAGTGGCGTCCAAAAAGTTTTGAGAAATAAGGGTATTTTCTTCTAATAATGTCTTTTGTTTAAATTACTGTACATCCGTCATTTATCAGTGGCGATACTATGCCGTACATTTTGAGAAAAATAAGAAAAAACGTGTGCAATTTGAACAATTTAGATTGCACTATAACAACATGAAAAGGTTCTTACTGCAACAGAATAAAGAAAGGTAGCTTTACCTCACTTTAAATTCCGCTTTTTATAGCCGTCGCCATGGGGTGTGAGGAACGTTGTAATACACATTGTTACTCAGCGAGTATGACGATTTAATGTGTTTGGTTTGGTTCAACACTTTTCAACGCTTCTGCCTTAGGCCAGAAGAGACAAAATATAAGTCAAACAGGAAACGTAGTAATCACAGAATTACGCATTCAAAATGATGTATTACGTACCGGTCAATATACCATATTCGGGAAAGTACGAAATCCCGAATCTTAACGCACATGTTGCGCACAGTCGTCTACGTTGTTAGTTTACTCGTTGTAGAGCTGTGCAGTCGTCATAACAAACCAATGATGCCAACACAATATGTTTTCCCCTTATGCACAGATAGCATTAAAGTTATTTTAATTTTCAAAATAACGTCAAAGAATCATTACCAAATTTAAAATACATTATATCTAGAATATTTTTTTTACGAGTAATCGAATTCAGTCCTCGAGTGTCTATCCTAGATTGTACAGCGCAATCGATGTCGGAACAGTATTTTTTACAACCATTATATACAAGCTTTAATACTATGACATTGTCATGTAATTTGCGTCATTTCATATCGATAGTGATATAACTATGTACAGTTTCAGGTGTGACGAGATTTTCAACACGTATGTTAATTCCTTCAAATTGAATAATGAATCCTGTTCATGTTATAAAACACTTGTAACCGACATTCATAAATAATTATATATATGAATTATCTTTACCTTCGGTTTTCAATATAAAATAGGTTCATAACTAGGATTAAAAACAGTATCGAAAGTTGGGTTTGAAGGATTAGATTGTAATGTAATGCCATACTGAAGGGCTAATTTGTCCCGTCTATAGACAGTGATGGTTCATTAGCTTCCGCATATAGACTTTCGGAAGGTGGTGTACGAAAGGCACCTAAAGCGAGTCGTAATCCTTGATTATGTATAGGATCGAGCATCTGCAAGTATGACTTGCGAGTCGATCCATATACTATTGAGCCGTAGTCCAGCTTGGATCTGATAAGAAATCTATAAAATTGTAAAAGTACTTGACGGTCTGCTCCCCAATTATTGTTTGCAACAACTTTAAGTAAATTAAGAACTTTAAGACACTTGGCCTTCAAGTATGTAAGGTGTGGTATAAACGTTAATTTACGGTCGAAAATAAGACCAAGGAATTGTGTCTCATCCACTACTGGTATTGGTGACCCATCCAGTGTTAGATGAAGGTCTTCCTGATGTTTATGTATTTTCATCCGATCAGGTCTGAAGTTTATTGAGACATTGTTGAAGTTGTCTCTCAATAGTGTTTATGTTTTTTGCACGATAACATATAACAAAGTCGTCAACATATAGAGAGCAATCCGTACCAGGAGTGATGCATTTAACTATACTGTTAATTTTTATATTAAAAAAGGTGACAGAGAGTATGCTTCCCTGTGGCACACCCATCTCCTATTCATGAATGTCAGAGAGGGTTGAACCCATTCGGACACGAAACTATCTATCATCTAAGAAATTCTACATAAAAACTGGTAATCGGCCTCTAAGACCTAGTCAAAAAGATGATTCATTATACCGTACTTCCATGCAGTATCATAAGCTTTCTTCAAGTCAAAAAACACAGCGACTATATGTTCTTTCTTTACGAAAGCTTCCTTAATATATGATTCAAATCGAATGAGATTGTCTGAATCCAGTTTGATATTTGTTATCAGTTTGTTGGACTCCAGGTACCAAACGAGTCTCTCATGAATCTTCTTCCATGGTTTTACATATACAACTCGTTAAAGCAATAGGGCGATAATTTATTGGGTCCGTTTGATCATTTTCAGGTTTGGGGACTGAAATAACGATTGCTTCCCGCCAAAAATCGGGGAAGTTTTCTGTCACCCAAACCTTATTAAATATATTAAGAAGTGTAAAGAGACAGGTTTCAGGTAAATGTTTTATACACTTCTGCGACTAGGCATATCACAACCCTCATTTTATGGAGATGTGGTCTATAAAGGGTTTCCTGACCGCTTTACAAATTTAATCAGGAAGTTCGTCAGAAAAGGATATAACCCTTTGGTTTTACATTGCACTGTACGTTTAGTGATTGACCCCTCTACAGTCAGTCATTACGCTTCACTTGTCACTTGTGCGATGACTGGACTTCTTGGGACTCTATGATTGTACCTACTGAAACCCCAACTAAGGGAGGTGGATGCATGAGCTTCGTCCCTCGGGTTTTTTGTCCGTACCCTAGCTGCAACTACTATGGTTGTTCAGTACGATTCTGTATACATCCTGAGATGTTTATTATTTTGTATGTGTTTCTTTAGTTAGTTTCTCTGGATGTGGACTTTATTGTTAGAGAATTCCTTTTGATGGGATGTAGTTTTGTTTACACTGTCTTGTCTATTTGGGCGCTGAAGACAGGATAATAGAAAAATTGTGCGCATATAAAGTCGATTCAATCTAACCAGTAGGCCTTCTTGCCTACTGACCGTTCCAAGTCGGTAACCCTGTCTTCACCACCCTTTCTGTTGTTTTTTTTCTCTTTCGTTGTATTATCAAGTCCTTGTCTGCAGTACAGTGCGGACCTACGATGCCATTACATTCGGAAACTGTGGTTTCTATAGGACCCTATATCTCATTTTGTAATAATTGATAATGGATATCATCAGGACCAGTTGATGTATCATGAGCCTTTTTAAGGGATTCTCGAAGTAAGTTCTTTGAGAGTGAACAGTTTATTGTATTTCTCCAGATGTTTCGACTTGGAATTTAGCTTCTTCTGTTCTTTTAGTTTCTTATTTTTTAGATAATTTGGTTGACAATTTTCAGAAGAAGAGTTTTTAGAAAACGTTTCTGCCAAAGTGTTTGTAATAACTTTTACAGATGTAATATCTTCATTGTCAGTTTTAAGATGATTTACACAACTAGAATTTCCTTTACCGTTTATTTTCCAGACCATGTTCCACGTATTCTTAAGAGATGAGCGAGAGTTCAGCCTAGAGACATACATGTAAGATCTCCAGGATTTCCTCTTGCTATCCTTAATAGTACGACTGGCTTTCGCAAAAAAAACTCTAAAATTATCTAAATTATTTTATCTTCTGCTCTTTTAGTTTCTAATTTTTTAGAAAATTTGGTTGACAATTTTCAGAAGAAGAGTTTTTAGAAAAAGTATCTGCCAACGTATTTGTAATATCTTTGACATATATAATATCTACATTATCAGTTTAAAGATGATTTATACAACTAGAATTACATTTACCGTTTTTTTCCGGACCATGTGATGAGCGAGATTTCAGCCTAGAGACATAAGATCTCCAGGGTTTCCTTTTGCTATCCTTAATAGTACGACGGGCTTTCGCACGAAAAACTCTAAAATTATCTAAATTATTTTGAACTGGCCGCAAGTTAACAACATTAAATGCAGCTTACGATCGCTGATTGCCTTTTTGCAGTCATCATCGTACCATGATTTATGTGGACGCTTTGGATTTGCCGAGGTTTTTGGAATAGTTTGATCAGCTATATCATGAAGGGTTTTCGTAAAAAGAGTAGTTGCGTCTTCGACATCCTCGAAAATTGAAGGCTTTAATTGTTCCTCACAAAGAGATTGAAACGTATCCCAATCAGCTTCCATCGTTGCGTTTTTTTTCAGGAAGTGGAGGGCCGATATTTTCAAAAAATAAGGGGAAGTGGTCACTTCCACATAGGTCGTCACCAACACTCCACGAAAAATCCATCAAGAGCGTTGGATCGCATATTGTTAAATCAATGGAAGAATGAGAGCCTGAAGCTGGATGTAAATAAGCATGTGATTTATTACATTAAAATACATCAATTATTTTTGGCTAAGAAATCCTCAACTTTCTTGCCTTTATCGTTTATATCTTTACAACCAAAAATGTAGTTGTGTGCATTAAAATCACACAAGAGTATAGAAGACGATAGTAATTGTGCAAACAGGTGATTTAGATATTTAATATCTTGTGAAGAACTGGGCGGTTAATATAAGGCGTATAATTTATATCTCTGTGCATCGCAACACTGAATGCAATAACTTGCAAACAGTTTTCAGTTCTGTGAGGAATGTTTCACAAGAATAGAAATAAGGCGATAATTTATTTGGTCCCCCAGCAGCTTTATCACCTGTATCGCAAATATAGTTATACAATGAATAGTTTTCAAAATATCACCAGTCTTCAAGAACGTTTCTTGAAGACAAAATGCAACAGGATTGTGTTTATTTAAAAGTAAGCTGATTTCATCATAATTAGATTTTAAACCTCGGCAGTTCCATTGAATGACCTTATTTTATTTTGATATCACTACGGCGGAATTACGGGTTTACGGCCTTTGGGATTGGCAGACCTTGGAGACTTTGGAGACGTTGGGAGTTCCAGATGTGCAGGATCGCGAAGAATCACCTTTTTCCCCTCTGTCACATCAGCACCTTTTTGCTCTGTCACATCTTTTTGTTAAGAAAATAACAGCTATCATACACTGGTATTTTATGAACTGGATTTAAACAGCCAATTTGAAAGCTAATTTTTCAAATGTTCTGAAGACATAGGGTTTTGTCTTTAGAGTGGCCGAAGGCCAATGTATTATATATAAGATGGCAATTCGTCTCTCGTCCGTCGTCCTTAAACGATTTGGTCTTTAGCCTAGATCGTTCATCCGAACTTGGTAAGATTTTTTAAATCAATGAATGGTTGGATCCATATGAAAATCAGCTACATCGGATTAGAAGTACTAGATGTCCCTTATGATAGTAATTTCCTTTGATTGAAAAAGTAACTAAAATATTGATGCTTTGCATCAAGGATCCCCTTTTCAGTATGGATAGACATTCATACTAGCGTTTGTTTAGTGCTGAGTGACGACTGTGAGCAGTCCCATCGACTACAGATCGGTAGTGTTATAACTTACTGGTCATTTGGGATCATCAGGTCATTCTTGGTGGCTTTAAAGTAGAATACCGCTTAAGCCGGTTCTAGGGGGCGTGAGAGGTGTTGCATCTTATATTACTTCTCATGAATATACTCAATAAAACCTAGTCTGCTACTTTCTCTGTTGTGTGTTTTTGTTTGCTGCCAATGGATCCCTTTTCCAGTATTTATTGCTTGTAACATTATTAGTTATTGGGTTTGTTACTGACCCCCTACAGAAATATGTGGGGTCAGTAAGATTTATAGGGGGCGATGCAATAACCGAGTATACTTGACTGACCCCACATATTTATGTAGGGGGTCAGTAACAAACCCAATAACTGATTTATTGCATCGAGAACCTTTTTCAAGGCAACCACCGATATTTAACCCATTTTAATGGAGCGTCAACGTCATTGAGACGTTCGCGCATTTTGACGTTGACGTTGACGTCACGACCAGTACAATTTCAATACTTATTATGTTTGTTACCTTAACACCTTAAAGAGCTATTTAAAAATGATTTAAACACTGAATGAAATCTAAATGAAATCTACAGACCCACTATAGAATAATAGAGGGGCACCATGTGACCGCTCTTATCCAATGAAATTCCTAGGATTGTGTGCGAGGTGCAATAATGTTCAATGATGATCCTGGAAATAAATTTTACCACGCATTATAGATCACTTTATAAGAACATTATTTAATACATATTTTTTTCTATAAGAGCTAGATGTCTAATTGTTGCATGTAGGCTTATGGTCTTCAACCAGCGTTAGTCAGATGATTTGGTTTTTGTTGGTGTCTCTCTCACTATCATTTTCACTTTAAATCTGGTTGCTTATTGATCTAATTATATAGATTTTGAAGTTTTCAAATTTACTTCGCTACTCCATCTGAGATTTAAATGTCAGAAGAAGAATAATAAAACAATTTGCTTTGAACTATATACACTTTTATACATTTTCTTTTACATACTCAAATTGACTTGTAAAATTTCTCGAGATGAGAATATTCAGTAAGTTAAGAAAAAACATATCGTAATATCTTACATATATATATATTATATCAGTAAGTAAGATATAAAGCAAACAGTAACACTGATTATACGTATTCATACATGTACATTATGATATCTGTTTTCAGTCTGTTGTGGTGCACACATTCATCAACAATTCGCCAGCATATGCATCTTCAAGTGATAAATTTATCAACATAAAAATTCCTAGGTTTCAACAACAGCCAAATTATTGAGATTTATTTGCGATCGTAGAGTTTTGTCACTCTCCACTTTCCCTTAATTTCCGAAATATTTATACTGTATCTGCAATGCGTCCTCATTTAATTCAGTGTCTGGAAAAGGGACGCATACCACCTTTTCCAAAAGAACCAATACGCGGAAGAAATTTAGACTCTCCTGTTATAATCCAAAGGAAATACATATACAGTTATGGTGCCATTGTAGACAGCCTGATTTCGTTGACGACATTATTTCATGTCAAAATAAAAAAACAAAAAAATGGTACCATACAGAATGTGTCTCCCAAAATAAGATAGAATACTGGATCTGTCCGTCTTGTCTCTATAAAAAAAACACTATAGCTTAATTATAATCATTCAAATTACAGTTACGTTGGCTCTACGGTTTTATTATCCGTGTACTACATACATGTACAAATAGTTATATATATATAATGTTATTTTTATCCCATTGCGTGCATGTCGCGTACAAACGCATAGCTAAATATATAAAGGAATATAAAAAGATCGGACAGGGAAAGTAGCATTCAAGGAGGACAGTCAACCACAAAACACAGAAACAAAAATGCAAACAGACAAACAAAGAGGCAAGAGTAATAATAAAAGCAAACGACATCACAAACACAAAAGGTTGACAATAGGGCTACCGCGTTGGAACGGTCAGTGGCAAAGTAGGCCACTGGGGGTTTAAACCGGTTCTAGGGTGCACCAAACCTCACACGTACCCTCCTGTAATCCCATTAAAACAGGACAGTGTAAATAAATAAATCCCCGATATGATCTAATCTCTAACTAACAAGGCAGCATCAATAGGCAATATAAGTAAAACACAAATATGCTCGTGTAAATATAATACAAAAAACAATAGCCAAGAAAGCGACAATAAAGGTACTCAGTGACGTGGCGGAAGCCAGGACAACAAGAGAATAAACCATTAAGGGCACGACAAGAAAGACACGTAGACAAACATCAAACGCCACCGTCCCAATGGGCTTTAGGTAAACGTCATGACAGGGTCAACAGCCTGTCCGGTCATCGTACAATTAAATTGGAAAGCATAGTGGCGAACTGTAAAGGGTCCACCAAAAAGCATGCAGTACGTTGCAAAATGATAGGGTCTTAACCTCTTTTGATACAGTTTTTAACACGTTTAACAAAGATAGTACGAAAGTGATCATGAGCAAGAATCTTACGAAGTTTATAAATCACATCACCAGAGAAGTCAGTTTGTGACAGTCCTTGTCGCAGAAGAGTCCTTAAAATACTTTTATATTTGGAAAGAAGATCAGGGTTACGATAATAACATTTTGCAAGGGTTTTACGAAGGTTATGGTAACGGTAACCCTGATTGAGTAGCGTTTTAGTTTTACAAACATTACGAACATTAAAGTCCTCAACTCAAGCACAAGGTCTTGAAAAACGAATAAGTTGAGACACATACACCCCATAAGAAGTTGCTCGGGGAACATCCCCATCTAAGTGGGAGTAATTAACAATGTCAAAATTAAAATCATCTCTCTTGTCATAGATTTTGCTAATTATTTCACCATTTTCAATCGAGAAATCTAAATCAAGAAAAGAAGCGTTATTATCAGATATTTTAGCTTTATTAAGCTGAAGTCTTTTAGGATAAATATTATCAGCCATAGTTGGAAAGAAAGGTTTGTCAATGTGCAATATGTCATCCAGATACCGAGAGGTGTCATTAAAAGCTTCAATAACATCGGCCTGGATATCTGGTGAAAGACTCAGCATGAAATCTCTTTCATAACAAAATAAAAAAAAATCTGCTATATTTTAAAGACAAAGACTTGCTATATTTTACTATTTTGAATATATTAAACAGTTCATGCATTTTTGTTGAAAAATATATATATTAAATTATATGTCCCGTAAAAAAATAACCAATTCATAGCGTTGATATGTGTTTTACATACTGATAATATCTATGTATATAGTTTTCTATAGTGTGCCTTATCTGAAGACGTGCAGAAATAACGTTTCACCTGTAATATCTACGGCTTTTCTTGTACGAAATATGGGTGTTGGAAATGAAGCAATCAAACGTTTATTTTCTGATTTATTTCCTTTTTTATTATTGTTATGTGTTAACAATACCATATTGTATGAAATAAAACAATATATTATGAATTATTATGGCATTGTTATCCTTTAAATGTCTGAGAAACTAAACCGACAATTGCCAAAACCAGTCAAATTATTGAGAAAAAAACACCAATATTCAACACTTAATTAAACTACCTTTTTCTTTTTTCCCAACATTATTTTTAGCGATTATGAAACATTTAAGACATATTATAAGGCATATATATCATTAAAACATTAGAAATATCAACACAGTGTCATCACTTTTGCCATCCCCTTTCAACCGGGTTTTAACCAGAAAATCGACTGGGAACTCTTCAATTTGACACGTACAACAGAAGACAATGTACATTTCATGCACATTAAAACAAATTTTCTACTTACGATTACTTGTATATGCCAAACTTGCCTTTTGTCTCTTTCATTGTATTATCAAGTCCTTGTTTGCAGTACAGTGGGGACCTACGATGCCATTGCGTTCGGACGCTGTGGTTTCTATAGGACCCTATATCTCATTATTGTTTACACTGTCTTGTCTGTCTATTTGGGCGCTGAAGACAGGATAATAGCGAGGATTGTGCGCATATAAAATCGATTCAAGCTAACCAGTAGGCCTTATTGCCTACTGACCGTTCCAAGTCGGTAACCCTGTCTTCACCACCCTTTCAGTTGTTTTTTGTCTGCAAACAAGGACTTGACACTACAATGAAAGAGACAAAATCAACAGAAAGGGCGGTGAAGACAGGGTTACCGACTTGGAACGGTCAGTAGGCAATAAGGCCTACTGGTTAGCTTGAATCGATTTTATATGCGCACAATTCTCGCTATTATCCTGTCTTCAGCGCACAGTACAGTGCGGACCTACGATGCCATTGCGTTCGGTCGCTGTGGTTTCTGTAGGACCCTATATCTCATTTTTCCAAAATGTCAACTTCTCTCTCTCTCTGTGAAGATGTGCAGCAAAATGGCCTCATCAGCACCAGAAAAAAACAAAGAAGCTATGACGTCACGTTCTTCCGGTAATACATTACTTTCATGAAACACCTCCCGATTATTAGCGTTTTGAGCAGCGATGTCTAAATCACCTTTAAGCACATTATAACAAACTCACACACTTATACGAAACTTCCTTATTATTTTATAAGAACAAACCATATTTCACATCGATTCCAAAACGTGTACAGAAAATGGAATTCACAACTAACTATGTCCATACACGAGAGGTACAGCAAATTTACGCTTCACTGAGCACTATATACGGTATATGGAATCGCCAATGCGGTCAAACGTAATCCCAGTAATAGAGCGTTCTAATTATTTCCATATAACTGAGCATTATACAAATTGGAAATGAACCTAGTATATATTTTCTAAAATCACACTGACTTTTGACAATTGATTGATACAAACAAATTTTAATTAGAAGTTATGTACATCCCCTCATGATCTCAATATAAAGCAGGAAAATCAATTGAGAAGGTATCACAAAAGAATTTGAAGTTTTTTGTTATAGAAAACAGTAGATTTAGAGATGTATCTAAATTGATGACCAGCTCAGCTATTCTGTCATTTTACGGATTTTGGAGTCAATTACACTCCACTCCAAAACTCCACATTTCCACTTCACCACTCCGCCTTTTGGAGTCAATGTTACCGTTTTGGAGGCGACTACACTATACTCCATAACTCGCCCCTACTCCACTCTACTCAGCTTTTTAGCACATGCCTTATTCTAGAGCTACACAGTGTATCAGGTCTATGAGAACAAAGAGGTAGTCTTATATTTTAATTATCGTATCATACGTTATCAATAAATAAGTAAATGAATAAATAAATAAATAAATAAATAAAACAACACCATTTTTTAATATGCACGTGTCTTTGATGTGTGGACTGTTTAATTTCGCTGAACAATAATCTTACTCATCATGTCATTTGAACTTAATAATTAGGAGTCTTTTTAATCCTCTTTCTAAATAAGCATCATTGTCATTTACAACCGAGACACAAAAAAGGCATAGAATTGAAACTTAAACTTTACATTCTCTATCTGTTTCATACACACACAGTTTAATCCAATTTCAGGAGATTGTCCAGAGACCATGCAGATGCCATACATCTCATGTGAAAAACTGCCCCAATTTATTTTTACATACATACACATTATTTTTCATTTAATTTTCTTCAGCATCGTACTTGAACATAACATTACCTGGAATATATGCTTCCAAATTATGAGTACGTCATGCCATCTATTGACGATACCTACACGTTAGTACCTACACATATAAATAAGTACTGAAAAGGGGATCACTTGGAAGCAGCAAACACAAACAAGAGAGAAAAAATAAGAAAATCGGGTTTCGATTTTGCTCACTATCACACTCGTCCAAGTTCAATATTGGTGACAATCAGAGGCCGTTTACTAAAGTTATTGTGCAATCGAGCTGACATTCCCTTATTTCGACTGAAACAAGTGAAATCGATATGTAATGTTTTCTTCACATTTGCGTACTGTAAAACTCGTCTGAGATCGTATCGAACGTTATATATGGCCTAACATGTGCTAAAATTGACGTAAAACACCATTCAAACAAACTGAGATTGTATTGAAAAGGTTATAAGTCCAACAGGAAGAGTAGCATTGACAGAATACAGTCACTCCAACAAGTATCACAACGCAAGGGTTATTCAAAACGTACATCAGAAACACATTCAGTAAAAAAGCACACCACAAACATATACGGGTTGCCAACATGGGTACCGCCTTGGAACGGTCAGTAGCAAAAGGGACCATCGGAGAGTTAAGGTGTGCACCAAACCTCACTCTTACCCTGTCATCATCCCTAAACAACAGGACAGTGTAAATAAAAATAATCCCCGCCGAGATAACACCTTACATTTGAGAAAGCGTGTAATAAGAAAAAACACAGAAATGTTCATGTATATAATATATCAAAAAATAAGTTAAACCTAAGAAGCTAATCTCATATGTACTCGATGACTTGTCTGAAGTCAGAGCATCTAGTGGAAAACCGTTAAAGGCACGACAAAACGGAGTGAATGATATACTTCGAACGGTTCCCGCCTTAAAGGATTTAGGAACACGTTGTCATAGAGTCCACCGATCGTCCGGTCGTTGCACAATCAAAGAGGAAAGTATAATTGTAAACTATAGAAGGAAAGTCAGCTTTAAATACTATTTTGGTGAAAACTGGAAATTATTTACTTTTGTAAACAAGATCAAAGTTTACGGACGACGGACGGACGATGGACGAACGGACGCATGCCTTCAGTCGGAAGAGATAAATATAGAATAAGATAAGTCAAACAGGAAACGTAGTAATAACAGAACGCAGTCGACCAAAAACACGCATTCAAAATGATGTATTATGTACCGGTCAATATACCATATTCGGTAATAAACGAAATCTCGAGTCTCAACGCACATGTTGTGCGCAGTTGTTTCCGTTGTTGGGGTACTCGGTGTAGAGTTGTGCACTCGCCATATTTTAATCAATAATGCCAACACCATCTGTTTTTCCTCATGCATAGCGTTTTTTTTCCAAACTATCAAATACATAATCCTGGAATCAAAAACAGCTGCAGCTATATCATTACATTCACGGAAACATGAGGAAATAACGTCAAAGAATCACTATCCAATTTATAATACATTATTTCTAGGGTAATAATTTACAAGTAATCGAATTCAGTCCTTATGTGGCTATCCTAGATTGTACAGCGCAATTTATGTCGGAATAGCATTTATTACCACCAGTATATACACGCTTTCATGTTATAATATTGTCATATAAATCGCATCATTTCATATCGGTAGTGATATAACAACTATGTACAGTTCGAGGCATGAGGAGATTTTCAATACGTAGGTTATTTCCTTCAAACTGAATGATGAATCCTTTTCGGGTAATGAAACACTTGTATTTGGTAATCGAAATTTATAAATAATTACATATATGAACTATCTTTACTTTTAAAGAAACACATGGACATCTTGAGGACTGTGCTTAAAAATCTGCCCGCATCGTTTGTTCTTTCTAATTCTTCTTATCATATCCAAAGAGCTAAAATTTCATTTTTTAATATTTTGTATTTTTTTTTCTAAATCTAGTGGCGTGCCGCTAATTTTGAGAAATAATGGTTTTGTTATAAAATAATGTGTTTTTCTAAAAGTAATAGTAGATCAGTCATCTATAAGTGGCCATACTGTGTCGTACATTTTGAGGAAAATAAGAATAAAACGTGTTCAATTTGAATAATTTAGAATCCGGCAAACGTTATTTCTTGTTATGGAAACTCGTTAAATTGAAATAAAATAAATTGCCTATCGGATTTTACATGTCACTATAACAACATGGAAAGGCTCTTGCTGCAACAGAATATTGGAGGAAATTAAAGAGAAGTAGCCACTTTTAACTTCCGCTTTTAATAGCTGTCGCCAGTGGGTGCGAGTAACGTTGTAATACACATTGATACTCAGCGATTGGGACGCTTTAATGTGTTTGGTTTGGTTCAACAATTTCCAAAGGCATTGTTTCATATAGTATAATACCCACGTCCCTAGGTGAAAGCATAGATCTTCGTGCGATACACCTGACATAAACAATACCATATTTATATGCGTAGAATCACTTTTTTCATTTGTCACATCTTATTGTTCAGAAAATAACACCTACCACACACTGGTATTTTATGAATTGGAATTTAAACAGCCAGTTTGAAAGCTAATTATTCAAAAGAAGACATTTTGTTCTGAAGACATAGGGTTTTGTCTTTAGAGTGTAAAAAAGGCCAATGTTTTATATATGGCAACGTCTCTCGTCCGTCGTCCTTAAACGATTTGGTCTTTAGCCTAGATCGTTAATCCGAACTTGGTAAGATGTTTTAAATCAATGAATGGTTGGATCCATTCGAAAATCAGCTACATCGGTTTAGAGGTTATGTCCCTTATGACAGTAATTTCTTTTGATTGAAAAAGTAAATAAAATACTGATGCTTTGCATCAAGGATCCCCTTTTCAGTATGGATAGACATTCATACTAGCTTTTGTTTAGTGCTGAGTGACGACTCTGAGCAGTCGCATCGACTACAAACCAGTAGTGTTATTACGTACTGGTCATTTGGGATCATCAGCCCAATCTTGGTGGCTTTAAAGTAGAATACCGCTTAAGCCGGTGCTAGGGGGCGCGTTACAGCTTATATTACTACTCATGAACATACTCAATAAAACCTAGTCTGATACTTTCTCTGTTGTTTCGTTGCTGCCAAGGGATCCCTTTTCCAGTATTTATTGCTTGTAACATTAGCTGATGGTTCTCTACCAAGAATTCTGGAAATAAATTTACCAAGCATTAGAGATCACATTATAAGAAGAAAAAATATCTCTGAAGCTATAAGAGCTAGATGTCTAATTGTTGCATGCAGGCTTATGCTCTTCAACCAGCGTTAGTCAGATGTTTTAGTTTTTGTTGGTGTTGTCAATGGACTATGTGTTACGAGACATATGTTAAATCCTGTCCATCCGTGAAGTTGGGGTGGCATCATTTTGAACAAAGATGAAAGTAAGTCTGTATATCAAAATAGATAACAAAACACTTATTTGAAAATGCTGCATTATAGACGTTATGATTATTTTCGCATCATATTGAGAGAATACATACCTACTAGTTGAGAACTTTGAGTCCAGTTATTGTGGTTTGAAGTAGAATATCGCTTATGCCGGTGCTAGGTGGACGTGTAGGTGTTGCACCTTATCTATCATAAAATTATATTTTAAAACGAGTCTGCATCTTTGTTGTCTTTTTGTGTTCGTTGCCTCCAAGGGATCCCATTTTCAGTATGTATTTATCAAATGATATACGAGTCATGTTAACCAGTAGAGAGTCTCGTATGTTATTTGAGAGACACACATTTTAATATTATCATAATACAGATTTACAGCTGTGCTAAATTGGGGAATTTTTATTTTGACGTTGCGCCGGAGGATCCAATTAAATGTTAATTGCATTAGTGAGATACTAAATAGGGATCTGAGCTGAGCATTTACGGAATAATATACAAAGTGACATCATAATTGATATGCTGAAACTGATGCGTAATGCATAGTAAGTATTTTATAAAATGTTGTCGCGTCGCCTGAATTCAGGGCAATAGCGTACATATGTTTCTTTCAGTTTTACTTTAAAATGATGCTGAACATGGGTTGATAAAGATGCTCTTCCCACATCACTTACGAAGCACCAAATAAACGATACATGATTGAATATGGCTTATTTGCTCTGTCAGACGTTTTGCTGGGGAATGAGATACTAAATAGGGATTTGATCATTTAAGAAATAATTTCCAAATTTTGATCTCATAATTCGTAAAAGCTGATTCGTTATGCATAGTAAATATTTTATAAAATGTTGTCCCCTGAACTCAGGACAAAAGCATCAACAAATTTCTTTCAGTAGGGTATTAGTGTCATTGTTGTGAAAAAATGTATAATATTTGCTATTTTAAGAGACATTTTCTCTTTTACTGTATTTTATGAGAACTCAATTGTATTGGTACGAGTTGTATAAAAGGTGTAATCTATTTTTGACGGTATTTACATGGATACGCGTTTGTAAACCATTTACGCTGAGCAAGTTGCAGTTAATTTAAGAAGGGTTAAAATTTGGTTTATATACATGTTCTTGCCCGAAGTTAATCTTGAATTTTAAAGTCAAGGTTTTCAAAACGTTGGCATTAAGTATTGACCTACACTGACATTATTCAATGTAGGTGGGTTTTTTTCAAATAGGATACTGACCTATAAAGTCGACCAATCACCTAAAACACAATGACCTAATAACATATCTTCTAATTATAAACATGCATTTTAAAACGAGATCAATATGTGGCTTATCGAGATTTCACTACACACCCACGCTACATATTGATCTCTTTTTAAAATGCAGGTTTAGAAATTAGAAGATATGTTATTAGGTCATTGTGTTTTAGGTGATTGGTCGACTTTATAGGTCAGTATCCTATTTGAACAAAACACCTACATTAAATAATGTCAGTGTAGGTTAATACTTAATACCAACCTTTTGAAAAACTTGACTTTAAAATTCAAGATTAACTTCGGGCAAGAACATGTATATAAACCAAATGTTATCCCGTTTCAAATTAACTGCAACTTGCTCTGCGTCAATGGTTTACAAACGCGTATCCATGTAAATACCGTCAAAAATAGATTAAACGTTTTATACAACTCGTACCAATAAAACTGAGTTCTCATAAAATACAGTAAAAGAGAAAAATGTCTCCTAAAACAGCAAATCTTATAAAAATAATCACAACAATGACACTAATACCCTACTGAAAGAAACTTGTTTACGCTATTGCCCTGAGTTCAGGGGACAACATTTTATAAAATATTTACTATGCATAACGAATCAGCTTTTACGAATTATGAGATCGCACTTTGGAAATTATTTCTTAAATGATCAAATCCCTATTTAGTATCTCATTCCCCAGCAAAACGTCTGACAGAGCAAATAAGCCATATTCAATCATGTATCGTTTAATTGGTGCTTCGTAAGTGATGTGGGAAGAGCATCTTTATTAACCCATGTTCAGCATCATTTTAAAGTAAAACTGAAAGAAACATGTGTACGCTATTGCCCTGAATTCAGGCGACGCGTCAACATTTTATAAAATACTTACTATGCATTACGCATCAGTTTCAGCATAAGAATTATGATGTCACTTTGTATATAATTCCGTAAATGCTCAGATCCCTATTTAGTATCTCACTAATGCTATTAACATTTTATTGGATCCTCCAGCGCAACGTCAAAATAAAAAATCCCCAAATTAACACAGCTGTAAATCTGTCTTATGACAATATTAAAATGTGTGTCTCTCAAATAACATACGAGACTCTCTACTGGTTAACATGACTCGTATACCAATAGATAAATACATACTGAAAATGGGATCCCTTGGAGGCAACGAACACAAAAAAGAAAACAAAGATGCAGACTCGTTTTAAAATATAATTTTATGATAGATAAGGTGCAACACCTACACGTCCACCTACCGGCATAAACGATATTCTACTTCAAACCACACTAACTGGACTCAAAGTTCTCAACCAATAGACCATGTATTCTCTCAATATGATGCGAAATAATCATAACGTCTGTAATCATGGTAATGGAGCATTTTCAAATAAGTGTTTTGTTATCTATTTTGATATACAGACTTACTTTCATCTTTGTCCAAAATGATGCCACCCCAACTTCACGGTCGGACAGGATTTAACATATGTCTCGTAACACATAGTCCATTGACAACACCGACAAAAATTAAAACATCTGACTAACGCTGGTTGAAGACCATACGCCTACATACAACAATTAGACATCTAGCTCTTATAGCTTCAGAGAAAAAGATTTATTAAATAATATTCTTATAATGTGATCTCTAATGCTTGGTAAAATTTATTTCCAGAATCATCATTGAACAAACTTGGTAGAGAACCATCAGCTAATGTTACAAGCAATAAATACTGGAAAAGGGATCCCTTGGCAGCAACAAACACGCACAACAGAGAAAGTAGCAGACTAGGTTTTATTGAGTATGTTCATGTAGAGTAGTAATATAAGGTGCAACGCGCCCCCTAGCACCGGCTTAAGCGGTGTTCTACTTTAAAGCCACCAAGATTGGGTGGGATGATGATCCCTAATGACCAGTACGTAATAACACTACTGGTTTGTAGTTGATGCGACTGCTCAGAATCGTCACTCAGCACTAAACAAAAGCTAGTATGAATGTCTATCCATACTGAAAAGGGGATCCTTGATGCAAAGCATCAGTATTTTATTTACTTTTTCAATCAAAAGAAATTACTGTCATACGGGACATAACCTCTAAACCGATGTAGCTGATTTTCGAATGGATCCAACCATTCATTGATTTAAAACATCTTACCAAGAAATATAAATAGTTCGGACAGGGAAAGTAGCATTCAAGGAGGACATTCAACCACAAAACACAGAAACAAACATGCAAACAGACAAACAAGAAGGCAAAAGTAATAATAAAAGTAAACGACATCACATACACAAAAGGGTTGACAATAGGGCTACCGCCTTGGAACGGTCAGTGGCAAAGTAGGCCACTGGGGGTTTAAACCGGTTCTAGGGTGCTCCAAACCTCACACTTACCACACTGTCATCCCATTAAAACAGGACAGTGTAAATAAAACAAAAACGCCATGATCTAATCTCTAACCAACAAGGCAGCATCAATAGGTAATATAAGTAAAACACAAATATGCTCGTGTAAATATATTACAAAAAAGCTATAGCCTAGAAAGCCACAATGAAGGTACTCAATGACTTGGCAGAAGCCAGAGCAACAAGAGAATAAACCATTAAGTGCACGACAAGAAAGATCATAGACAAACATTAAACGCCACCGTCCCAATGGGCTTTAGATAGGCGCAGCCAGTCCGGTCATCGTACAATTAAAGAGGAAATCTTAGTGGCGAACTGTAAAAGGGTCCACCACAAAGCATGCAGTACGTTGCAGAATGATACGGTCATAACCTCTTTTGATAAACATTTTAACAAGTTTAACAAAGATAGTATGAATGTGAGCATGACCAAGAATCTTACGAAGTTTATAAATCACATCACAATAGAAGTCAGATTGTGAGAAGAAGTCGCAGAAGAGTCCTTAAATTACTTTTATATTTGGAAAGAAGATCAGGGTTACGATAATAACATTTTACAAAGGTTTTACGAAGTTTATCGTAACGGTAACCCTGATTGAGTAGTTTTTTAGTTATACAAAGATTACGAATATTAAAGTCCTCAACTCGAGTACAAGCTCTTGAAAACATATAATTTGAGACACATACACCCAATAACAATAGTCCCAGCCTTGAACCAGTGCTTTATAATATCATCCCAGCTTGAACACATATTATTCTCGAAAACAAATGAACTTATTTCGACAGATCTTAACGGATTATTGATGAACAGGTTCTAACTTTCGAATTAAGTATACATTTTGTGAGCAACTATCAATTAAAACAGATGTACCCTTGACCTGTTTCGTAAAGAAGTAAAAAGTAAAAACTGTCTTACATGTCTTATCACCCCCATTTTTCTACTGATATTTCAAGTCGAAAGCTATTTTCATAGAGCGTTATTATTCATGAATATGTAAATTAAGTTAACTATTACTGTGTGTAGAAATCATTAGAGCGCTCTATTACTGAGCGCTCTATTACTGAGATTACGTATATAGTGCTCAGTGAAGCGTAAATTTGCTGTACCCCTCGTGTATGAACATAGTTAATTGTGAATTCCACTTTCTGTATACGTTTTGGAATCGATGTGAAATATGTTTTGTTCTGATAAAATACTAAGGAAGTTTTGTATAAGTGTATGAGTTTGTTATAATGTGCGTATAGGTGATTTAGACATCGCTGCCAAAACGCTAATAAGGTGTTTCATGAAAGTATTGTATTACCGGAAGAGCGTGACGTCATAGGTCTTTAGTTTTTTTGGTGCTGATGCGGCCATTTAGCTTCACATGTTCAAAGAGAGAGAGACGTTGACATTTTGGAGTTTGGCATATACAAGTAATCGTAAGTAGAAATGTATTTTAATGTGCATAAAATGTACATTGTCTTCTGTTGTACGTGTCAAATTGGAGATTTCCCGGTCGATTTCACGGTTAAAACCCGGTTGAAATACGGATGGCAAATGTGATGAGTGTGTTGATTTTTCAGATGTTTTAATGACATATATGGCTTATAATATTTCTTCAACTTTTCATAATCGCTAAATAAAATGTTGGGAAAAAAGAAAAAAGTAGTTTAATTAAGTGTTGAATATTGGTGTTTTTTTCTCAATAATTTGACTATTTTTGGCAATTCCCGGTTCAGTTTCTCAGCCAATTAAAGGATAACAATGCCTTAATAATTCATAATTGATCGGTTTATTTAATAAAGTAAGGTATTATTAACACATAACAACAATAAAAATGGAAATTAATCAGAAAATAAACGTTTTATTCCTTCATTTCCAAATTCCAGATTTCGTACAAGAAAAGCTGTAGAAATTACAGGTGAAACGTTATTTCTGTACGTCATCAGAAACGACACACTATAGAAAACTAGATACATAGATATTATCAGTATGTAAAACAAAACATATCAAAGCTATTAATTGGTTATTGTTTTACAGGGACATATCATTTACTCTATATTTTTTTCAACAAAAATGCTTGAACTGTTTAGCATACTCCAAATAGTAAAATAAAGCAAGTTTTTATATATTTAGCTATGCGTTTGTACGCGACATGCACTCAATAGAATAAAAATAACATTATATATACATAACTATTTGTACATGTATGTAGCACACGGATGATAATACCGTAGAGCCAACGTAACAGTAATTATAATGATTATTATTAAGCTATAGTGTTTTTATACAGACAAGACGGACAGATCCAGTATTCTTCCTTATTTTGGGAGACACATTCTGTATGGTACCATTTTTTATGATTTTTTATGTTGACATGAAATTAGGTCATCAACGAAATCAGGATGTCTACAATGGCACCATAACTGTATATGTATTTCCTTTGGATTAAAACAGGAGGGACGAAATTTCTTCCACGTATTTGTTCTTTTGGATAAGGTGTTATGCGTCCCGTTTCCAGAGACTCAATTAAATGAGGACGCATTGCAGATACATTATAAATATTTCGGAAATAAAAGGAAAGTGGAGAGTGAATAACCGCAATCATAAGAATTTGGCTGTTGTTGAAACCTAAGATATTTTATATTGTCTATCCATACTGAAAAGGGGATCATTGATGCAATATTTAAGTTACTTTTTTTCATTCAAAGGAAATTACTATCATAAGGGACATAAATCTAGTACTTCTAATCCGATGTAGCTGATTTTCAAATGGATCCAACCAGTCATTGACTTAAAAAATCTTACCAGATCAAGGCTAAATACCAAATCGTTTAAGGACGACGGACGAGAGACGAGTTGCCATCTTATATATAACACATTGGCCTTTGGCCAATCTAAAGACAAAACCCTATGTCTTCAGAACATTTGAAAGTTTAGCTTTCAACTTGGCTGTTTAAATCCAATTCATAAAATACCAGTGTGTAGCAGGTGTTATTTTTTTAACAATAACATTTGACAGAGGAAAAAAAGTGATTCTACGCAATCCAGCACATCTGGGACTCCCAACGTCTCCAAAGTCTCCAAGGTCTGCCAACCCGAAAGGTCGTAAACTCGTACTTCCGCCGTAGAGACATCAAAATCAAATAAAATCTAATTATGATAAAATCAGCTTACTTTTTAAATAAACACAACACTGTTGCATTTTGTCTTCAAGAAACTTTCTTGAAGACTAGAGATAAGATATCTTTTAAAATATATTTATTGTATAACTATATTTGTGATACAGGTGATAAAGCTGCTGGAGGTGTTTCTATTCTTATGAAACATTCCTATCAGAACTGAAAACTGGTTTGCAAGCTGTTGCGGTCAGTGTTACGATGCATAGAGATATAACAATATTCTCCATACATTTACCGCCCAGTTCTTCACAAGAACTTAAAGATCTAAATCACCTAGTTACACAATTACCATCGCCTTTTATACTCTTGGGTGATTTTAATGCACACATTTGGGGTTGTAAATATATAAACGATAAAGGCAAGAAAGTTGAGGATTTCTTAGCCAAAAACAATTTATGTCTTTCATTGATAACAAATCACATACTTATTTACATCAAGCTACAGGCTCTCATTCTTCCATTGATTTAACAATATGCGATCAAACGCTCTTGATGGATTTTTCGTGGAGTTTTGGTGACGACCACTTCCCCTTATTTCTTGAAAATATCGGCCCTCCACTTCTTGAAAAAACGCAACGATGAAAACGTCGCAAAGCTAATTCGGATTCGTTTCAATCTTATTATGAGGAACAATTAAAGCCTTCCGTTTTCGAGGATGTCGAAGACGCAACTACTCTTTTTACCAAAACCCTTTATGATATAGTTGATCAAACTATTCCAAAAACCTCGACAAATCCAAAGCGCCCACATAAACCATGGTACGATGATGACTGCAAAAAGGCAGTCAGCGATCGTAAACTGCACTGAATGCTTTTAACTTGCGGCCAATTCAAAATAATTTAGATAATTTTAGAGTTTTTCTTGCGAAAGCCAGTCGTACTTTTAAGGATAGCAAGAGGAAATCCTGGAGATCTTACATGTATGTCTCTAGGCTGAACTCTCGCTCATCTCTTAAGAATACGTGGGACATGGTCTGGAAAATAAACGGTAAAGGAAATTCTAGTTGTGTAAATCATCTTAAAACTGACAATGAAGATATTACATCTGTTAAAGATATTACAAACACATGGCAGATACGTTTTCTAAAAACTCTTCTTCTGAAAATTGTCAACCAAATTATCTAAAAAATAAGAAACTAAAAGAACAGAAGAAGCTAAATTCCAAGTCGAAACATCTGGAGAAATACAATTAACTGTTCACTCTCAAAGAACTTCGAGAATCCATTAAAAAGGCTCATGAGACATCAGTTGGTCCTGATGATATCCATTATCAATTATTAAAACATTTACCTGAAACCTGTCCCTCCACACTTCTTGATATATTTAATAAGGTTTGGGTGACAGGAAACTTTCCCGATTCTTGGCGGGAAGCAATCTTTATTCCAGTCCTCAATCCTGAAAATGATCATACGGACCTAATACATTATCGCCCTATTGCTTTAACGACTTGTATATGTAAAACCATGGAACAAATGAGTAATGAGAGACTCGTTTGGTACCTGGAGTCCAACAAACTGATAACACAGTATCAAAGTGGATTCAGACAATCTCTTTCGATTTGAATCATGTATGAGGGAAAGAAAGAACAGATAGTCGCTGTGTTTTTCGTCTTGGAGAAAGCTTATGATACTGCATGGAAGTACGGTATCATAAATGATCTTTATGACTTGGTCTTAGAGGCCGATTACCATTTTTTATGGAGAATTTCTTAGATGATAGACAGTTTCGTGTCCGAATGGATTCAACCCTCTCTGACATTCATGAACAGGAGATGGATGTGCCACAGGGCAGTATACTCTCCGTCACTCTTTTTAATATAAAAATTAACAATATAGTTAAATGCATCAATCCTGGTGTGCATTTCTCCCTATATGTTTACGACTTTGTTATACGTTATCGTGCAAAAAATATGAACACTATTGAGAGACAACTTCAACAATGTCTCTATAAACTTCGGACCTGGTCGGATGAAAATGGTCCTAAATTTTCTAAATCTCAAATTAATTGTATGCACTTTTGTCAACTACGTAAACATCATGAAGACCCTCATCTAACACTGGATGGGTCACCAATACCAGTAGTGTATGAGACAAAATTCCTTGGTCTTATTTTCGACCGTAAATTAACGTTTATACCACACCTTAAATATCTGAAGGCCAAGTGCCTTAAAGCTCTTAATTTACTTAAAGTTGTTGCAAACACTAATTGGGGAGCAGGCCATAAAGTACTTTTACAACTGTATAGATCTTTTATCAGATCCAAGCTTGACTACGGCTCAATAGTATATGGATCGACTCGCAAGTCATAATTGCAGATGCTCGATCCTATATACAATCAAGGATTACGTCTCGCTTTAGGTGCCTTTCGTACCTTTTATTTTTGATCTTTGTAACAGTAACAAATCCAGTACAGACCCTACTGTTCTAAAGATGGAGATAAGGTAGCTGCAGCAGCTGTTGTTCACAAACACAATAAGAATCAATGAATGAAATGTAAGTCTTTCTCTGGGAACGGCCTTATATATTAGATAAAAATAGGTATAACACCATTCCAGTACTGGATTTAATGTAATAAGACATCATCAGTATTTCTTAATGGTATGAAGTCGTACATCTTTCTAATGGCCTTATCATCATCCAGAAATGAAACCTTCTAAATTCGTCTCAAGTATGTCATTACTTCGGTCGGAAATGAAGTGCACACTGTCAAGATTACAAGCAAAATCAAAACATAGCACATTGCACTTAATCCTAGAACGAATAGACAATTATTTTGGAAACATGTGGAGGAAAACGTTTAAGAAAACACATTGCTCGACTGAGAATATACATGTATAAAAAACGTTATGGATTTATATTTGAAAGAATATATGTTAATTTATAGTATCTGATTGACAGTCTTACTGAAATATTGAACAGTTTACCTGATATTAGAGATCGCTCACATGCAAAATTATCGGAACCAATCAGATTGCAGATCGTGGCATTTGTTATATACTATTTAATACAGCAACAAACCAACTGCGGCTTTGATGCAGTCGGTTAGAGCGTCGTCTATGATGTGTCTACTGAACCGAAGGTTCAGGGTTCGAGCCGTATATAAGGCAACATTTTTTAAACCATACCATGTTAAAATATTTTAAAAATATTATACGAAACTAATACGGAATAAATCTGATTGGTTCCGACAATTTGGCATTTGAGTACTCTGATTAATGTAATAGATAGCATAAAGCAAACAGATGATTAAGTACACTATCATAATTATATCTATGATTATACTTTTTAATAATACTAATCTAGGTTCGAATGGTTACAACACTTTATTAACCTAAAAAATATCTCTAAATCTCACTAATTGCATGTAATACAGTAAAAGTAGGTGTATGAAATGTAGCTTTCACAGAATAGAGTCAAACAAATAACGCGAATTAAAACAATACATATTACAAGGGTAAAAAGAAGCCATTCCTGTGACGTCATCAACACAAACGGGTTGACAAGAGGACTACTGCATTGGAATGGTTAGTGGCATAGAGGCCGCTCGGATGTAAACCATTAATGGATTGAAGCTAAACAGATTACCGTTCATCAACACAGATGATGAAAACAAAACAGGTAATAAGAAAGGTAGATATTTCCTATTAAATATAAACTATGACCTGTGAATGGTTCAACCAGTCCTCAAGGTACGAAAGTCATGCTTATGTTGGCTGCCATACACGTGGGAGTGTGTTCCTGTGGTGTTGACTGCCGAACACGCGGGAGTGTGTTCCTGTGGTGTTGACTGCCTGTTGACTGCCATACACGTGGGAGTGTGTTCCTGTGGTGTTGACTGCCGTACATGTGGGAGTGTGTTCCTATGATGTTGACTGCAGTACACATGGGAGTGTGTTCTTGTGGGGTTGACCGCCGTACCCGTGGGTGGGTGTTCCTGTGGTGTTGACTGCCGTACCCGTGGGTGGGTGTTCCTGTGTTGTTGACTGCCGTACATGTGGGAGTGCGTTCCTGTGGTGTTGACTGCCGTACACGTGGGAGTGTGTTCCTGTGGTGTTGACTGCCGTACACATGGGAGTGTGTTCATATGGTGTTGACTGCCGTACACGTGGGAGTGTGTTCCTGTGGGGTTGACTGCCGTACACGTGGGAGTGTGTTCCTATGGTGTTGATTATAGACCACTAAGACTCATACGAGTCCATACAGGTGTGCTGTGTTGTGTTGCTGCATGTAAGTCTACGTGTATGGCTCTGTTTTAAGTTTGATCCGTATGAAGGTAAGAAACGCAATAAAGTAAGTCGATTTTGACCCGAATTGTTTCCGGACTAAAATCAATATTACTATATGGACTTACTCCGACCATCTATAATGGCACTAGAAGGCCCATAGATCTACGGCTCAAAGAACCAGAATAGAGGTGGGAGGAGCTATGTTTCCATATACGGCAATCTCAATAGTTAAACAATGCTGGACACATAACGAACATAGGTTATCAAAATTGATAGATTGGCGAAATATCCTTACCTAAAGTAAGTTTTATGAATGGACATGTTTCGTCAATTGAAACATCACTGGGAAATGAGAAAAGGGGTCGAACTGCATCCTCTACCTACTTTATAAAGAGAAAGATCCATAGTTTTATGGTATGTACAAAAAACGAAACGCTATATTTCTAACTATTACTAGTATAAATGAAACATAAAATACGACATGTTTGTATGCTTGAATTGGAATATTAACATCTCAGTTCTGGTTTAGTTAATTATATTTTTGTTCGGTAGTGTTAACAATAAATCAAGTGTCATTGCTTTTCCAACTTTATTTACTTAAAAGTCTACCGAGTTCGTTTATAACATTTGCTTCATAGGAGAAGTCATACAAGTAGAGACCACTGTTAAACCCCGTCTAACTTTAACTTCAGTTTTGTGTCCGTTAACAGGTTATTATTAGTCGGTTATTCCGACTTCGCACCGTCTAATATCAGTAGTGTTTTAACTAACTGGTCCTTTGGCTTTAAAGAATAATATCACTTAATCTGATGTTAGGGGCTTGAAAGAAGAAGTTGCACCTTATATTATCTCTCATGAACATACTTAATAAAACCGAGTCTGCTACTTTTCTCTCTTGTTTGTGTCTGTTGCTTCTAAGGGATCCCCTTTTCTGTATTTATTAACGTTGAAACTTTGGTAACGGATGTTTTACAAGTGCGATTCAGAAAAATAATATCACAATATCACCAGCCATTTTCATTTTTGGGTTTTAACTCTGCATGTGGGCTAATGTTTGGCTTAAACAGTAATGATAAATACTTTCCATGGACATATTTGTTAGATTTAGCTGATTATTGGTAGTGGGAGTTAAGGGTCTATCTGTGCAAATAAAGGAAAAATGCGTCAAACTCAATGAGAAAACTGACACAATCAGTTAAAAGGGACATACGCTGTAGATCTGTAGTGTTAACTAGTCACTACAAAACAAAGAAGATATACAACTTGAAATGTAGCTTTAAAGGACCACATTCAACCAGAAACACGCATCAAAACAACAACTACAAGGATAAATAAGAGGAATTTGACATCACAAACACAAAAGGCTGAACAATACGGCTACAAACTTTGATAGTCAGTGGCATAAAAATGAGACAATAAAATAATATGATATGTTATGTATAAAGACCGTAAACATGGGTAGACAAAATGGTGACAATAAAACAATATGATACTTTATGTATAAACATCGTAAACATGGGTAGACAAAATGGAGACAATAAAACAATATGATACTTTATGTATAAACATCGTAAACATGGGTAGATAAAATGGAGACAATAAAACAATATGATACCTTACGTATAAACATCGTAAACATGGGTAGACAAAATGGAGACAATACGATACTTTATGTATAAACATTGTAAACATGGGTAGAAAAAATGGAGACAATAAAATAATATGATACTTTATGTATAAACATCGTAAACATGGGTAGACAAAATGGAGACAATAAAACAATATGATATTTTATGTATAAACATCGTAAACACGGGTAGACAAAATGAGGACAATAAAATAATATGATACTTTATATATAAACATCGTAAACATGGGTAAACAAAATGCGCATGGAAATGCATTGTGTGGAAATCCTGTAAGTATGATCCTTTCCATGTTTCATTATCAATCAAACCTAATCCGGTGACGCGACACGTATCGATTACTGCACTTATTTTATAAACACAAATCAAACCATAAGTATGAGCAGATTGAATATATGGTTTGAAATCGGACTTAAAAGTTAGGAATTAGTAAGATTTTGGTTATAATTCGTGTAACTTTCTTGAACAAACTTGAAACCAATATATTGATAACCAACATTGAACATGTTTAATAACGAATGTAACTGTTTCTCATTCTAATAGCGTCAGCTTTAATTAAAATTAGTTAAAAAGACCCACGGCAATATTGCGGTATTTATCAAACATTGCAATTAGCACATCGATTTATTAATTGCACGTACGTTTCACCTGCTTCACTTAATTAAAGAAAAGCCTAGACAATAAGGCGTTTTATATTATTCTAGGTTATTCTACATAGTTTAATATAACGAGTATAAACATGATCAAGATTTGCATTTGTCTTTTTCAGGACTATGCAAAACTTCAATTGGGTGGGCTACGTCAGTATACATATCGATGCTTCTAAGGGCGTTACTTAATTTTCTCATACAAATATATTAAAAGGTTAGTATAAAGGGGTTTAACATGTACTTTTTTTTAATAAGACCTGTGTCATTGTTAAAGGAACCTTACATTTGATACCATCGTTCTGTATATATATTTCAGATATTTCCATGATGATTTCTGAATAATAAAGTCAAATATCTAAGCAGATGCAAACACCACCAATACCCTGTTATAATGCACAAGCGCTTAAAAATTATTAAAATCACTCACCCCAACATATTTTGCATAATTGCAGACTTTCGCTTTACACAATAAAGTAGTGCACGTGTTTACTTGTCCAATATGTGGCATTACATGAGTGGTTACAACCGTTATTAAAATGTATGTTTTATTTTGGTATTAAAGATGGTATTTTTTTATTTTGTTATGGCAAATTTGAATCAGCTTGTGATTTACAGACACGAGCAAACAATATAGACAGCATTAACAATAAAACAAATATAATTATATTTATTTTACCTATAAATCAATGAATACCAACCAACGCACCACTGCTCACGTCTTATTTTCAAATCTGAAACTTCATATGTTGTGTCTTCGTGGTCATAAATAAGTTCATATATAGCTGCGGGTTTACCGTCTCAACACTTCTACCATCCAGTAGAGCACCTGCAAAATACACACAGTGCTTACACTGGTGACAGTGGCTTCTCAAGTATGATTTAGTTTATAACTTCTCGATGTTCGGATGGATTCCAAAACACTGGTGACAATGACTTCTCAAGTACGATTTAGTTTATAACTTCTCCATATTCGGATGGATTCCAAAACACTGGTGACAATTGCTTCTCAAGCATGATTTAGTTTATAAATTCAACCTGTTCGAACTGATTCCAAAACAATGGTGACAATGGCTTCTCAGGTATGATTTAGCTTATAACTTCTCTATGTTCGGAGTACAGTAGGAACGCCACGGACCTATAACATATCAGTTCTGTTCGCATTTTAACTCCGCGAACATGGACTATTTCTTTGTATTTTACGGACTATTTTACGAATTTTCAATTAAAACAGGCGCCATTTTTTTACACCCGAAATTGGGCGCGCTGCGTCGGCGAGCACTACGGGAACCTATGGAGTCTAACAACACGCGTACAGTGTTTCATACTGTAGATAATGTAAAAACTAATACCTTACCGGACGAAATAACGTCCCATTATGTGTCAACACGATGCAGTGTTGGTGACTGACAGGTCACCGTGACATAACTTGACACGTGAAATTGACATGTTGGTCAAATTGGATTTGGGATTACTGTCTGCTGCTAGAGGTCCATGATCAAGGTATTTGTTTTGTCATCATTAAAATGTGTTTGTTAATAAACAGTACACACCACTTTTAGATCGTACATATTTAGACATTAGCCAAATATAGTGCCTAAAAAAGTGGCGTATACTGTTTAATAGAAAGTTCATATTTTTCGTGTACTCCGATCTTTCCAGTAACTGGATGTACAGTAAACTGTAGAACGTTTCGTGGAATAAAACATTTACTAGTAGAAATGCTATCAATGTCCCCAGCACCCCGCTCCCACCCAAGTACGGTAGATTGGGGTGTGGGGGTAGATGGAACTTGCATACCGAAAACAAGGAGGGGAAAGGAAACTAGACCCCCCCCCACCCCACCCCCACCCCTCAGATGCATGAATGTAAATTGTTAGCGTTGTCTCTATATCGTTATGTTATTCCCATTTTCTCGCACATTCGTGAATACATAACCCGATACAACTACCATTGAAACAATGTAAACTGCCATAGACATTTGACTGAAATCGGTCAGATTAATATTTATGTACAGTAAAGTTTTGAGGCAAGGAAATGATTTTGAATTGACATGTATTTACATTTATTACATACTTTCTGTTGCGAAATAAACAACGCAGTTTCGAGAAAGTACACTTCACTTAAAAGCCTTTAAGGAGGTGGAGCTACTACGCTTGCCTCCAATGTGTCTCAAAAGAAATGACTATTCCATGGGCTGGAAATATGCTGTGAAAGTGGAACAATGATTTTAATGGATCTCCAGTTAGGCTACATTATATTTTACATGTATAATGAATGATGAGAGATGTTTTTATTACATTAACCGTGTTATTGAGCACAAGTAGTATCCATGCTTTATTTAATTTAGTTCTTCTTTTATCTTTTCTTTTTTAAATATGTTACATTATGTATAACAAAGGATAAACTATGTCTGTTTGATCATTGACATTGGATTGATGTTGTTTTCAGAAAGGCCTCAAATGTGAATCGTGACCTTGAGCAGCTCTAAGTGAATTGATACTGACGACTTCAGAATATCAAGCCGTATTAAATGCCATTGGATCATATGGAGGTGAGAGCCTTTTAAAAAATTGTTTGCACTTGTGTAGTTCTTTAAATGGAGCTTGTGTTATGCTTGCACGGTGCTGTTCAAAGTTAGAGTAAAAAATGTTTTCAGTGATAATGCAGCGTGATTGTCATATGAGCTCGTGTAAACTACATGTACTGGATACATGCGAAAACAAGTTGTGTTAAAGGTACACTAGGCAGTTTTTATTTGTTTAAAACCTCTGGAGTTCGGTTAATTTTTCTGCATAGTTTGCATTTGTGCATCATAAATATTATTTATTAGAATAGTTCAGAAGAAATTGTTTTACACATTACTTACTGTTGATAATAGTGCACCTATAATATATTTGATAGAATAACGAAGACAAAAATAACTTTTAATGCAAGCAGGTTTAAATTTAAAATATTACAAGGTTAACAAATGGAGATGCTAATGTTAAAGCTTGATAAATACTTCAAGATTGTCGTGTGTCTCTTTAACATCAACTAATTACAATATGATTATGGTCTATGTGATGGGTCCCCAATTTATTAAAGGGACACAGAGCAAATTTCTAATCTTGTGTCTGTTTTACACATTTTCACATCAGAACAGACCACACATCTACAAAAGTGTCTTCTCAACTGCCCTATTTTATCATGTTTTATTTCTAAAACTAGGGGCATCACCAGATTTTGAGAGAGAAAATAAATAGTTGTATATTAATGTTTTCTCCCCATGTTGATGTGCCATTTACTCCGTTTTGGTCAAGGGACGTTTATAGCATATCGGCTTTGAATCCAGTGAACACGGATTCAATTCTTACTGGCGCCACTGGGTTACTTCGATGTGTCCTGCTAGCCCCGTTCGTCTGATGGGAACGTAAACCGGATGGTCCTTTTATCGGAGTCTGTCCTACAAGCACGTTAAAGAACCATAGGTATCTAATCGGTAACAAGCGTAGGGCAGGGTTCCTGGATGCCTATGTATATTTCCGCCTCTCTTTGGGGCGGCTCGAAATAACCTAAACAACGTGTTGATGAGGCGTTAAACAATAATTAAATTGTAAACTGTCCCATTCCCCTAAACATGCCCTAGCCCCCCCCCCCCCCCCCCCCCCCCCCCCCCCCCCCCCCCCCCCTCGCAACACCTGATTCAAATTGAATACTCTGCTCGACTTATATTAACTTTTTATTCTATGTCTTTCTTTTCTTTCAGTCTGCACGTCATGTGGAAGAAGACTCCATGTACACCACTGTCCAGAGTCAATGCTGAAGTTTATGTTCGCTCAATTATTTGCTTAATAAAGTATACATATGAACTAACATATTGTCTTTATAAGTATGTCTTCCACCACAAAGTGGTAGGTGAGACAGATTATATTTGGCCTTCCGTTCGTCCGTCACAAATCTTGTCTGCGCTACTTGTTGGATTTTGACGAAACTTTGTACGAAGCATCAGTATGTGCATATCAAATATTGAAGGTCAAGGGCTCCGTGACCCAATAATGATTATGAAAAACCTTGTCTGCACTGTCCACTTCCCCAGAAGCAAAATTCATGGTTTGAGTGCATTTGGTGAGAGAATGATGCCTTTTGATTTTGAGGTCATTAGGTCAAAGGGCATTGTCACCGTGACATGATAATGTAAAATATTGTAAACTTAAGTCCACTTTCCCTAAAGCAAATCTCATGAATGATTTTGAGGTTAATAGGTCAAAGGTCAATATCACCATGATATATTCAAACGTCATGGTTTGACTGCCTTTGGTAAGAGTATGATCCCTATTAATATTGAGGTCAATAAATCTGAGGTCAACGCCACAGTGACTTGATCATGAAAAATCGTGTCCGCAATCAAACTCTTTATTACTTTCTGAAGCTAATTTCATAAAACTTCATACTTCCACTGCCTTTGGTGAAATGATAATCCCTGTTTATTTTGAAGTCAGTACTTGAAAGGTCCGTTACCATGAACGAAAAAGGAAAAGTATTGCCCACACAGTTTTTCCTCTTACCTAAAGCAAATTTCATGAAACTTCATTGGTGGACAGTGGAAAGAGGATGATCGTTTGATTTTTAGGTAAAAGGTTAAGTCCACTATCCAAGGATAAGCATTTGTTACAACACACATGTTATAATATTAATGGTATAATATATGAATATTTTCTTGCACAATGTTGAATCCGGTAAAACAAGTGGTTTTGTTCACCGATATTGTCGCCTCTGAACCAAACCACTTCTTTTTAATTTACAGGATTCAACAGTGTTTAAGACATATTCCGATCATCCATTTTTTTTTAAAATCATAATTTAAAAAATATATATATTAAAACAAACAAAACATGCTATTTGATTAAAACAGACGTATTCAAATTTTCAAAGTAGCAATATTCGCAGAATATAGTAGATTTCAATTGCTGAAAACAAACATGTATTTTTTTTCAGGAAAAAATAATTCCATGAATATAGTATTTATCATGATTATATATGTTCAGGGAAATGTTTAATATGTCTGTTTTCAAATACTACAGATCTTAACGCACCGCACATGTATATTCAGTATTTACTTTCAATATAGTAGTGAGTATGACTGCGTTCTGGGACCATATAAATATAAAAGAATAATATATATAAATATATATATATAACTATATATGCCCTATAAATATAAACGACCCGCACTTTTTGGTTTCACGCGTACAGTGTTTCACAACACCACACATCTGGCAATTGCTCCATTGACACAATGTCATGTCCACATGTTTATGTTATGAAATCTTCGAGTCTACACATAATCATGTTTGTTACTGACAGTAGCATGTCTGTTACTATTAGTCATTTATTTACTTGGTTAAAGGGGCACATGCCAATCTTGCTTTCTTTAAAACTCGAGTCGCCCCCTCAGTTTTAAACGAACAGTTAAAAGAATATAATTCTTTCTGCCTGTTAAACTAATATTAGTTGATCGCTTTTTCTGATTTCGAAAATTAACTCTGCAACGTATGTTGCCGCCATCATGATTTCATTTTTCGATATACAGTTGCAACATTGTTAAAATACATTGGCCACTCTGACATAAACCCAAAGCATGTATAGATAAAAAATTAGTGTAAACTATATGGACACATACATTTTAAATATATGTGTTTACATAACGAAATTATTTAATTGTTTTTGTAGCCGGTCGTCTTTCCTTAATGGATATGAATGTTGCCGTCTTTGGGTCGGACGGTCCTGTTACTTAATTAGTACTTGTCTCCGTTTATTGAAATTCTATATATATACAGAGGAGAGATGTATCTATATGATTTCGTTTTTATTCTCGCTTCTAAAATGATGAAATCGAATTTGATTACAACTGCGCATTCACAGCTATATACAACTTAATCAATACGGTATGGAGGGTGGTGGGGGTGGGATGAGGGGCGGGGTTGCAGGGATACTACCGTAATGATGTCCTTGAAAAAAACTGTGAACATTCTACTCTAATAATTTATTAAATACAGAACAATGTTGAAATCAATATATCTCTTAAAAAGGATTTCACAATTTCATGGTTTTATATCCCGCGTGTAAATTAACTTCGAAAGGCGATTGTTCATATTTTAGCGAACACGGTGTACTTTGTTAATTTTGGGGGAAAAAAAGTACTTTTTTCTGATTGACTTTAAATTTTGGTTTTTAATAGTCGACATGTCAATGAACACTTTCATGAAAAAAAATTCGTTCTCGCTGTTAAAACTTCATTTTTTTGCATTGTTTTCGGATTCAGAGAATTAACACTGCAACATATATTTTCACCATCCTCATTTCCTTTCCCGACGTACCGTTGCAATTTGGTTTGTTAAAACCTATTCGGAGCACTCCGGCATAAACCAAAAGCATGTATAGATCAGAAATTTAATCTGGAATGCATGGATACATACATTTGAAATATATCATTTCTTGTGTACCCGGTCGCGTCTGTAAATGTATATGCGTTATGCCGTCTTTGAGTCCGTGGGTCATGTAAGTTAATTTTGGGGGAAAAAAAGTACTTGTCTCCAGTTTCATTAAAATTTTGCATATGGACAGAGGAAAGATTTATCTACGCGTACATGCATTTGTTTTTATTCTCGCTTCTAAAATGACGAAATAAATCGATTTTGATTTAAAAGCGCATTGTTGGCAATTTAAACCTAAAAACAACCTAAATTCATCCCTTTGAAAAATACCTTTAACTATTAATGGGAATTACACGAAGTGTACACCAATTATGTTCGACCAATGTAGTTTGTGAATATTATTACTTTAACAACGATCTGTGATTGTGTTTTGTCATAATCACAGTTTATAGATAAGAGGTGTATAAATCTGACCAGTGAAAATTTTCCCAATAATGTCATTTTGTTATCGATTTTATCACGTGACCTTGTTTGATAAATATTCATACGCCATAGGGCTGGCGTTCCTACTGGTATGGTTTAGTTTATAACTTCTCCATGTTTGGAAGATTCCAGATCACTGGTGACAATGGCTTCTCAGGTATGATTTAGTCTATAACTTCTCCATGTTCGGAGTATGGTTTAGTTTATAACTTCTCCATGTTTGGAAGATTCCAGATCACTGTTGACAATGGCAATGGCTTCTCAGATATGATTTAGTGTATAACTTGTCCATGTGCGGATGGTTTCCAAAAAAAATAAAAAATGTTAAGAATTTTTAATTATAATAATCACTACATTAAAAATGTTAACCTATTTTTTATTATAATCGCTACATGCAACAACGTTATTGTAATAACCAACTCAGCACCTTTATTATAATGTTGGCCTCATTAGTAAAAACCTACCTAAAAATAAAAAATCCAAAGTCTAACATTATTATAATTATAATTAACACACACAAATAAGAAATCTCGCGAGAAGTCAGTTATAACAATGTTTTCCTATAAAATAATGATATCTGCTGCGATTGAGGAAATGGTGGTTGGGCAGGAGGTTTAAGGGATATGGGGGCGCATGCGGTTTAACGAATGGGATGTCAACATATTATGCTGGCAAAAATGGTAACTTTTAACCCTTACCCTTCCCCTCGCCCCCACCCCAACATGCCCACTCTGATTTTGATTGAAGTTTTAAACTTTATAGGAATTGTCATTTCATTTTTCCAAGTTACTCCCGGGAATAAAGGAGTATGCCACGTTAGCTTCCTTCAACCCCTCCCCACCCCAACAGTCACACACGGATATATTTCTTCTCTTAAACCTCCTGTCCACCGGCATCCCTTAAGCGTCCTGCTCCCCACTCCCACACACAAATTTCTTCTCTTAAACCCCTGTCCACCAGCATCCTTTAAGCTTCCTGCTCCGCTACCCCTCCCCCCACCCCCACGCACACACACACATTTCTTCTCTTGAACATCCTGCCCACCCGCATCCCTTAAACTTCTTGCTCCCCGCCACTCCACCCACACACACACATTACTTCTCTTAAACCTCCTTTCCTCCGACATCCCTATGTTTTCTGCTCCCCATCCCCCACATACACTTTCTTCTCTTAAACCATCCTGCCCTCCCGCATACCTTAACCTTCCTGCATCCACTCCCACCCCCTCCACACTCATTTCTTATCTTAAACTTCCTGCCCATTCACATTCATCAATACTCCTGCCCATCATCATCTTACCTTAATCCTCTTGCCAATCCCCATTCGTTAACCCTCCTGTCCAACCCGCTCCCTTAAACCGCCTGTCCACCCATTCCCCTAAACACCCTGCCCACCACTAGCACATCCAGTATTTTATGCTGTGATTATTATTATTTTAATCACAACATTTTGACAAGTCTCCCGGATATAAATTGTCTCGCAGAATTAGAATTATAACGACACAGCTAAAAATGTATCGATTTTCAGAATGTATCCATTTTCAGAGAGCTAAAGGTTACACGTGTGGGTTTTAATAAATATAATCGTAGGGAGGTTGTTATTATGTTGGACAGATTATAATAATAATGTATACATGTGTGGGGTTTTATGTGTGTGGGTTATGATAAATAAAACCGTAGGGATATTGCTATTATGTTGATTGGATTAATAATAATGTATGGTAAAAATAATAACGCGACTGCAGAGATTTTAATATAATCATAACCTACCGAGATCTTAGAAATGTGGTGATTATAATATTTCAGTTAAACATATAGTAAAAAACAATTATAATCACAAGGTCCCCTGCGGCTTTCCATAATGAACACATAGGAGGAGAGGTTTGATGTAAGTAGAACATTTAATTATCGAGGCATTTTACTGATTTTCACTTGATTCCGTGTTACTAAGATTCTTGGTCATGATCACTATCATACTATCTTTGTTAAACTTGTTAAAAAGTTTATCAAAAGAGGTTATCATTTTGCAACGTACTGCATGCTTGGTGGTGGACCCTTTTACAGTTCGCCACTATGCTTTCCTCTTTAATTGTACGATGACCGGACAGGCTGTGGACCCTATGATGACGCCTACCTAAAGCCCATTGGCACGGTGGCGTTTGGTGTTTGTCTATGATCTTTCTTGTCGTGTCCTTAATGGTTTATTCTCTTGTTGTTCTGGCTTCTGCCAAGTCATTGAATACCTTCATTGTGGCTTTCTAAGCTATTGTTTTTTTGCATTATATTCACACGAGCATATTTTTGTGTTACTTAAATTGCCTATTGATGCTGCCTTGTTGGTTAGAGATTAGATCATGGCGGGGATTTCTTTATTCACACTGTCCTGTTTTAATGGGATGACAGTAGGGTAAGTGTGAGGTTTGGTGCACCCTAGAACAGGTTTATCCCCCCCCGCCCCCCCCCGCAGGGGTCTTTGTTGCCACTGACCGTTCCAAGGCGGTAGCCCTATTGTCAACCCGTTTGTGTTTGTGATGTCGTTTGCATTTTTTATAACGTTTGCCTTCTCGTTTGTTTGTTTGCGTTTTTGTGTTTTGTTGTTGACTGTCGTCCTTGAATGCTGCTTTCCCTGTCCGATATTTTTATCTGTCTTTACTTGTAATTAGACTAAAACAGGTTTAATGTTTACAGTGATAAAACCATTCCATGCCTACGCCTACACAGAATGTGGTTATTTCGCTCTTAAAAGGATGACTTGCTCTTGTTTGCACAGACATAATAATTTATCTAAGTGTAAATCTTAAAAACATTTTGTTGAAATGTATGGTAGAAGAAAAATATTTTGAAGAAGGTGTATTGAGGATGTTAGTTTACAACTAAAATAAATTGATTTGGAAAAAACAGGAAATAGAAAAAGAAATGCAAGAAGAAAAGAAAGAAAATAACTTGGATTGATAAAAATAGAAATGAAAGAAAACGAACTACAAATGAAAGGTAAATTAATGGAAAATTAAATTAAAGGCAGAAAGGTAAAGGAAAGAATTTGAATTAGACATGCGTTTATTAGATTTGGCAAACAAGAAAAGTTATTTATTGAAAATATTATTGATCCAGATGCTGAAATCAATAAAGCTGTAATGGATGTGTATGATTTGCCCTTACCGTCAAGGGCGGTTAGAGATAAATTAAATGTTGAAGATATAATTAAACGCGCTCATGAATGGGTCCAACAAATGTGCCGCGAAAAGTCTGCTCTTACTAACCAAATTAAAATTGAAAGGAATGCAACCATAAAAGAAACATATAAACTAAGTAGGGAAGCTTTAAAAGAGGGAGTCAGAAGCCATAAAACAATTATGAGTAGGAATAAAGCTGTCGTTTTTAGACTTTTTGTGTTTGTGACATCAAATGCCTTTAGTCTTTATTAAAATCGCAATTCGTTATTCCAAAGAAAGTTATAAACCATATTTTGAAGAAGTTTGATTTTATCAGTTGATGGGTTGTGGATTCCTATTATCAAATGATTAAGTTTCGATAGAGCTAGGCATTTTAGAACCACACTTTTTCCCAAAGCAGTAAGTATTCTTTATTGTAGACCAACTTGCAAGTAATCTTTTAGTTTCCTCTATTTTAAGGTCATAATTTATATTTATAATTGAGTTAGGTTTTTTGAGAATTTAACCCCTAGTACAGTGAAGTTTTCTTTTTTCCAACATAAATTGTATTCTGGACATAACTTTGTGTCGCTACCTTTTTTCGATCCAAACCAGCTAACTTTTGTTTTGTCAGAATTGAATTGATTCGTTGGAGCCATCTAGAGTCAAATTGGTATCATCAGCATATTGTGTTACTAAAAACTCAGTATTATCTATATGAATACCTTTAATCTTAACATTACAGATAATACTTCTGCACACATAATGAACAGGTAGGGTGACAATGAATCCCCTTGACGACAACCCCTTTGTAGATAGAACCAGTCTGACATATGCCCATTAACAATAACACATGACTCTATATTGTGGTAAAATAATTTTATCTAACTAATAACTGAATGGCCAAAATTAACAAATTGTAAAACTTTTGTCTTGAAATTCCCTGAAGCAGTCGCGAAGTCAATCAGGAATTAAATGTATCCATATCTGGATTTAAAATCAGGTTAAAGTTTTTTTTTCTCCCAGCTTACGAAAGAAACTAGGATTATCTCTATTGGCGTATTCATTAATAAGGGTAACATTTTTATCACATATAGTTGTATCTAAAATCAACATATAACCGTCTTTGTCACTTTCGGAACTCTTTACCTTAAAATCAAAGTTATTATTTATAAGAATGGCTACTCCTCCTGATTGACCAGTATGACTGCTGAAGAAACACTGGAATCTCCATTGGGCTCGCATATAATTTTCTCCACTTTTGGTGAAATGAGTATCCTGTAAGAAATAAATAGAGTGTTTTTTCCCTTTCAAAAAATTAAGAACATCTTTTCTTTTTTTTGTCACCCAGTCCCTGCACATTCGTTGATACTAAGGAAGCATTATCTGTCATTTAACATAATATATAATAAGACTATATATTAGTATATTAATTTGTATGGATACAAAGCAAATGGGACACCAAGATATGTACAGTTCCTTCTTAAACGAAATAAAAAAAGGTGTTTAGCATGACTACCAAACATATATTGGAATGGTTAGGTAGAAAGTGGAAAATATTAAATTGATAATAGTTACAATACGCTATTTTAGCAAAACACACGCACACATGTGCAATGTAACATGCATGGTAAAGGCAAAAATGAGATATAGGGTCCTATAGAAACCACAGCGTCCGAACGCGATGGCATCGTACTGCAAACAAGGACTTGAAAATACAATGAAGGAGCCAAAAAACAACAGAAAGGGTGGTGAAGACAGGTTTACCGACTTGGAACGGTCAGTAGGCAATAAGGCCTACTGGTTAGCTTGAATCGATGTTATATGCGCACAATCCTCGCTATTATCCTGTCTTCAGCGCCCAAATAGACAAGACAGTGTAAACTAAACTACATCGCATCAAACGGAATTCTCTAACAATAAAGTTCACATCCAGAGAAACTAACTAAAGAAACACATACAAAAAAATAATAAACATCTCAGGATGTATCAAGAATCGTACTGAACAACCATAGTAGTTGCAGCTAAAGAGGAAACCAATCTAGGGTACGACCAGAAAACTCGAGGGACGAAAGCTCATGCACCCACCTCCCTTAGTTGGGGTTTCAGTAGGTACAATCATAGAGTCCCAAGAGGTAGTCCAGTCATCGCACAAGTGAAAAGTGAAGCGTAATACTGACTGTAGAGGGGTCAATCACTAAACATGCAGTGCGCTGTAAAACCAAAGGGTTATATCCTTTTCTGACGAACTTCCTGATAAAATTTTAAAGCGGTCAGGAAACCCGTCAGACCCCTTTAACTTTCGAAGTTTATAGACCACATCTCCATAAAATGAGGGTTGCGATATACCTAGTCGCAGAAGTGTTTTAAGGTTGGTGTTGTACTTTACCAGCAGGCCCTCGTTGCGGCGGTAGCATTTAGAGAAAGATCTACGTAGTTTCTGATAACGAAAACCTTGCTGAAGAATTTTACTTGTAATAACTTGATTTCGATCATTGAAGTCTATAACATCATTACACGCTCTAGCAAATCGAATGAGTTGGGAGATAGATTTTAGTATGAATACAATCATTTGAAATCGAGGGATGAAGATCGAAAAATGCTGCTACTGTATCCGAACTGTTGGCTTTATTCATCGTGAGCTCTGGTGGATAGATGTTAGTAACCATATGGGCAAAGAACGGATTATCAATATTGAGTATGTCATCAAGATACCGAGAAGTATTATTAAATGCATCAATAATTTCACCCTGGCTAGCAGGTGACAAACTCAACATAAAATCTCTTTCATAGCAGTACAAAAACAAATCTGCAACAATGGCGCACAGTTAGTACCCATAGGAATACAAACAACCTTGCGGTAAATAGTTTTACCGTATCTTATAAAGATGTTATCCAGAAGAAAAGATAAGGCTCTACAAACATCAGTACAAGTCCACAAATTATATTTATCAATGGGGGCGTTAGTAAAGAAAGCCCTGACATTGTTACAAGCTAGAAAAGTTGTACCTTCTCTAGCAAATGTCTTCTAAATAAGCTGAAGCAATTTGTCTTTGATAAGATTATGTGGTAGTGTAGTATACAGTGTAGAAAAGTCGTAGGTGCTTAGAGAAGAGGCATGAAAATGCTTACACCGTAGTTTGTCAAAAACTTCTCCAGACTTTTTGATATACCGAAAACAGATTGATTCCTGAGTTCTCGAAGGCCTTACCGCAATATTTTACAATATGTTCTTTAATCGCGGAAAGTCAGGAAGTCAATAGTTTTGATATATTGGTCGTGGTACATGAACTAGAGTTAGCGATAAAACGTGCTTTGTAAGGAATTTTGTGAAGTTTGGGTATACAGTACATTGTAGGGAGCTTTGTCTGCTTACTATTTACAGAAACCTTTATAGTCTCCATAAACGTCACATGCTGGGAAACAATGTCCGTCTCCAGCAGAGGTGTCGTCAGATAAGCAGAAGTGCTCGCTAGCTCAGCATTCAAAGTATTGATATAATGTAGTCGTCAGACAATAATTATATTGTTGGAAGCTTTGTCTGCTGGAACTAAAGCAAATTTAGTATGTAAATTCTGAATACCCTTCTTAAGGTGTCGTAAATTGTAAGTAGAAGGCCGTGGAAGCAGGGATCGATTTGATTCGTAAAATAAAATACGTAATTCAACAATTTCTGAAATAGTTTTCATCCAAGCAGTAAGTGCATGTTTATCTGCTTTTTCTCGCTTACACCACTTTGTACAGAAATCCGTTAAAGAACCCGCAATTTCATTGCGACAGGCATTAAAATCAATATCAGATGGAAGGCGATACTTAGGCCCTTTGGCAATTAAATGCCGAAAACTCTTATCCTCAATTACATCAAGATTTCCAGTAAGAATGTGACCGGCAGGTTCGTAACAAAATTTAGAATTATGACAATCTCAATCAGTGGGAGTAGATGTCTCGATCTCAAGATCAGAAACGATCCTATTATAATTGAAAATAAGATTTCTAGTAGATTTCTTATACTTGTTACAAATAACAGGAGTCTCAGTATTCTTGAAATATTTTGGGATTTTGTCAGTCACCCGCATATCATTAAAAATACCGGCTAAATTAATGAAATGGATGCCTTTATCAACATAAGTTAAAAAATGCCTTTGATGGTCAGAAGGAGCATCTATATGTGGACGCAAAATATGTTGCGTGTAACTTTGAATAATAGATGCAACCTCATACAAAGGATTAGTACGGACATAAATGGCATCCGCTTCTTCGTCAAGTTTCTGTAAGCAAGAAAAAGACAGACTGACTACTTTGCTAAGGAGGGCGTGTCTACCCGATTTTTTATAAATAGAATAAAGGTCTGCAACAGTAACGACTTTCTTAAATTTACGTTTAAGATTATGGTTCTTCCGGAGACCATGTGACCGTCGTTTACGTTTACGAATAGACAATATGCTAAAAGGATCTATATCTGGGTTATTGGAAATGTTTCCTTCTTGATAAATGTTATCGTTTAACCCCAATGGATAAGGAGTTTGTAAATGCTTTATCCATCTGAGTTCAGCAATATATCTAGCTTGTATCTTGTAACCTTTGGTAGCAGTATTATCAAATCCAATATATTCCACGGGCTGAATGCTAACATCATCTATGGAATGCCCCGAATCCCTAAAGTGTGTATAAAGAAAGTTTTTATTTCGTTTCGACTGACGCATTTTATATAAATGTTCACGAAAACGAACTTTCATGGATCGACCAGTTGACTCACTCCACATTACAAGCGATATGCGATATTACAACAATGGGAAAATAACAGTCTTTGAACATTGAACATGGATGTTTGACATGAGGTATATTATTAATAAATATAGTATCAAGTGGTCATGGTAGTAATAAATGTAGTATGCATAGCTCATGGTAGTAATACATGGGGTATTCAGTGGTCATGGTAATAATGAATGGGGTCTTCAGTGGTCATGGTAGTAATAAATGTGGTATGTAGTCTTAGTAGTCATGGTTGTACTAAATGTGATATACAGTGGTCATGATAGTAATACTTGCAATATGCAGTGGTCATGGTAGTAGAAAATGAGGTAAAGATTAGCCATGACAGTTATAGATGTGATTTACTTTGGCCATGTTAGTAATCAATGTAGTATGCAGTGGTCATGATAGTATTACAATACAAGGGTAACATCATCAACAAGTAAATGGACTTAAGAAGCAGCTTAAGCCACATGCAATGCCAGGTTACAGACAAAGTCATGGGCTATATGCCAGTGTTAATAAGAATGGTATGGAACATGGTAGTCATTGCCCAGTACAAAACGATCCCCTATCAAATAAAACATCCAATCAATTCATAATTCAGAAGAGCAAAAGGGGGCTCACATAGAAAGCAGACAAGTACAAGCATAACTAAATATTAACACCAGCACATGAAGTTCTATCCACCAAATATGGAAAGATCCATATTAAACAAAAGAGCTGTCGAAAGGACAGCATTATCCGCTATTCAAGGTAAATTTTAAACAAGGTCACTGAAACTTCTGTCTCACCAACCATGGTGCCAGTTCATTCACAAGGTCAAGTCTTAATTGTGGAGGTTAATAGGTGGTGGCGACTGAGGTAGGGTGTAGGGTGCGGGATGGGTGTGGTCAGTGAACATATATACCAAATATCAAAGCAAGACCTTCAATACCCCAGAAAGAATATGAACTTGAAGAGGGTGGAGAGGGGAAGTGAAGTGTTACTGAATAGGGAAAAAACACAGAAATAATACAATATTTTCATTGGAGTTGGGGGTTGAGAGGAGGGTGTTGGCAAGGGGATGGGAGAGAACAGGATGGATGCAGACATGGTAACTGAAGAATAGAATAAATATTTGTCTATCTGGGGAAGGTTTTGGGTTTATGGGGCTAATGATATATACAGGCTTGCCATTGTTATTGGATGTATGCAGTGGTTTCATTGAAATATATGAAGCTGCTTAAACAACTTTAATTGAAACTCTAAGTTGAAAAAGAAAATATCATCTGGCTAAAATGAAATTAAAAGTTATGAAATATGATTGTGTCTGTAAGTGATGACACTTGTCAAGCTCCTTTGGCTGAGATATATGGCTAGTGGGTATTGAAATAAATGGACTTGCCAACAAATAAAATAAAAGCAATTCTAAGTCGAAAATTATAGGCCACACATTTTCTAAAATACAATACAGAAAGTATTTATCCAGAAAAAGGGCCATAATTTTGCTAAAATACAATACAGAGTTATGGAACATGTGTCTGCTAGCATTCACGCTTTACTGAAGTTGTATTAATAATTAACAATCACCTATTGAAATAAAGGACTTGCCTAAAAACTTTAACCAGCATTTTGAAGTCGAACAAAAAAACATAACTTTGCTTAAATGCAATACAGATTTAATATGGAACATGTGTCTACTAGTGCCCCTGATATTCCAAGCTTTACTGAAGTTTTGTTGATGTACGACTTTAAGTTGTTAAAATAAATGGACTTTGTCAAAAAAGAACTTTAACCAGAAACAAGTAATAAAAAAAAAATGCTTTTGCTTAAATACCAATCAGAGTTATGGAACCTGTGTCTACCAGTGTCCTTGATGGTACTTATCGCATATTTCAAGTTTCATTGACCAGTGGTTGCTGATTTAACAGGACTTGGCTAACAACTGAAAACCAACCTGACGACGCAGACGTTGAGTAGATCTACAACAGCTCTTCTTATTTTACGAATAGTAAAACTTAAAAAAAAAATTCTGGCTTTCAAGTTCACGAACAAAATAATTCTGGCCAGTGTATTAGGCAAAAAAGAAAACCCGGCTTTCAAGAAATAAAAAATAAAAAATCCGGCACAAAGGAAACTCCCAGCACCACCCCTCCCCCCCCCCCCCACAAGCCCCACCCCACCCACCCAAACCCCTCCCCCCAACCCAGAGATCACACACGAACTTGAAACATTTTATAATGTATAGTGAATACGAAAATGAGATATAGGGTCCTATAGAAACCACAGCGTCCGAACGCAATGGCATCGTAGGTCCGGACTGTACTACAAACAAGGACATGAAAATACAATGAAAGAGACAAAAAACAACGGAAAGGGTAGTGAAGACAGGTATACCGACTTGGAACGGTCAGTAGGCAATAAGGCCTACTGGTTAGCTTGAATCGATTTTATATGCGCACAATCCTCGCTATTATTCTGTCTTCAGCGCCCAAATAGACTAGACAGTGTAAACAAAACTACATCCCATCAAAAGGTATTCTCTAACAATAAAGTCCACATCCAGAGAAACTAACTAAAGAAACACTAATAAATATTACTTTTACAAAAACACATTATTATAAAAAATAAATATTATTTCTCAAAATAAGCGGCACGCCACTAGATTTAGAAAATCACAAAATATTAAATCAAAGGACTGAAGGTCCTGAGAGTCGCCAAGATGGAACAGTGTCTGTCTTCTTGGTGAGGTTAAAGGCTATGTTAAAGTGTACAGGTGTGACGTAATAAAACGCAATGTTGCTGAACATGAGATTTTTTTATACTGGAGTAAGGGAGCTGATGCAAAGGACAGTACTAGCACTATTGCCAAACGATTATAATCAGAGCCGACTTGGTGAAACTTGAGCGAAACTTGGAGCCAAATTCTTAATCAGGTTTTATTAGACTATCAGGGCCTCCTCTGGCTATATTTTTCTTTTTGTCATCACTTTCTACAAGTTAAAGAATTAGGAGCCTAGACTAGAATGCATTTAAAAGTAGGATTCCAGGAACTCCTTACACCTTAAATAATTAATAGAAATATACTTTATATCTGTATCTATACAGATTTTTGTTTTCCACCAACATGTATTTGTAAAGGACAGTTTTTCTTATTTGATTATGTAAAAAAAATAAAAAAATATCTTAATTATGTACCTTCCGAACTACTATCACACCGCTCTTTTAGGACCCGAAAATTTCACAAACGTTCAATCGAGCCCCGGGCATCGGGCTATCCTACGTTTCGAGCACTGTATGTTCCAGTAGATTTCCTGTTGATACACTGTGAGATAATTATTTTTTATTGAATTCCAGCAAGGAAATAAACACTACATGGGTGAACTAATATTAAACAGATGTTCGACATCCGGGTAACTACGCTATTGAAACTTTCCATTCATAAAATATTTATGCGTGTATTATTGCGCATAGTATTTCAGTACATTTTCAAAAAAGATACGTATATACTGTATACAATGACAAATATTCACAATCAGTAGTTATATTATTCGGTATATATAACGTTCATGTCAGTCACCTTATGAAATTAAGTTATACTTGAGGCAGTTAAAGGAAATACATCCTCGAAGTGCATTCTCGAAGTGCGTAAAGCTCCTCGTCCGAAAACTGGTGTATTAATCCGCATAATATTTCGGTAAATCTACAAAAAAGACACGTTTATACTGTATACAATTACAATTATTTCATTATTTCACAATCAGTAGTTATATTACTCGGTATACATAACGTTCATGTCAGTCACCTTATCAAATTAAGTTGTAAAACACCATATTCAAAAATTGCAGTATACAGGACTCCAAAGAATCAGCCATGCTCACGCATAGCGACTCAAAAATGTAAATTCAGCTCTTTAGATATGTCAAGAAGAATTATAAAGAACAAAAGATGCGGAAAGATTTTTAAGCACAGTCCTCAAGATGTCCATGTGTTTCTTTAACAGTAAAGATAATTCATATATGTAATTATTTATAAATGTCGATTACCAAATACCAGTGTTTCATTACCCGAAAAGGAAATAACCTACGTATTGAAAATCTGCTCATACCTCGAACTGTACATAGTTGTTATATCACTACCGATATAAAATGATGCGAATTATATGACAATATTATAACATTAAAGCTTGTATATAATGGTGGTAATAAATGCTATTCCGACATAAATTGCACTGTACAATCTAGGATAGCCACTTAAGGACTGAATTGTACTTGTAAATTATTACCCTAGAAATAATGAATTATAAATTGGATAGTGAATCTTTGACGTTATTTCCTCCTTGTTTCCGTGAATGTAATGATATAGCTGCAACTGTGTTTGATTCCAGGATGATGTATTTGATAGTTTGAAAAAAAAAACTATGCATGAGGGTTGGTATTATTGATTAAATATGGCGAGTGCACAACTCTACACCGAGTACCCCAATAACGGAAACGACTGTGCACAACATGTGCGTTTAGATTCGAGATTTCGTGTATTACCGAATATGGTATATTGACCGGTACATCATTTTGAATGCGTGTTTTTGGTCAACTGCATTCTGTGATTACTACGTTTCCTGTTTGACTTATCCTATTCTATTTTTATCTCTTCCGGCTGAAGGCATGCGTCCGTTCGTCCATCGTCCGTCCGTCGTCCGTAAACTTTGATCTTGTTTACAAAAGTAAATAGTTTCCAGTTTTCACCAAAATTGTATTTAAAAAAGATTATGATAATGGACCTTTGGAAACGGCCGAGCACGACACATACGAAATATTGCAGTCTCGGTTTGATTGAGACTGTTCATGAGCGGTAGTGTGATATGCTAGCTACCGCTCACGCCCTCTAGCCCCGGGTTTAGCAGAACTCAATATTCATAAAATCAACAGCACACAATTTTAACCATCCCGAAGATGGCATGCATATGGCGGTGGACATGGAGTTATCCTTCTTTAACGTCTTCCCCATGTCGTACGGCGTATGGTCCCAGTATCTAATAAAATGAAATGCCCCGAAGAGCGAAATAAACATAATGGAATTTAGTTGGGAGCAGCGGTTATGAAGCCTGCGTATAAAAAGCAGACAACATATCCTATGAGTGGTTAAACAATACCCAGAGCCTTTTATCGGCCGGAGTAATGGAACCACCGAATCAAAAATTAAGTAAGAAAACAAAAGAAATTGAAAAAGCTGACTTTCCTTCTATAGTTTACAATTATGCTTTCCTCTTTGATTGTGCAACGACCGGACGGGCTCTATCACAACGTGTTCCTAAATCCTTTAAGGCGGGAACCGACAAGTCATCGAGTACATATGAGATTAGCTTCTTAGGTTTAACTTATTTTTTGATATATACATGAACATTTCTGTGTTTTTTCTTATTACACGATTTCTCAAATGTAAGGTGTTATCTCTGCGGGGATTATTGTTATTTACACTGTCCTGTTGTTTAGGGATGATGACAGGGTAAGAGTGAAGTTTGGTGCACACTTTAACTCCCCGGTGGTCCCTTTTGCCACTGACCGTTCCAAGGCAGTACCCATGTTGTCAACCCTTATATGTTTGTGATGTGCTTTTTTACTGAATGTGTTTGTGATGTACGTTTTGAATAACCCTTGCGTTGCAATACTTGTTGGAGTGACTTTATTCTGCCACTCTTCCTGTTGGACTTATAACCTTTTCAAAACAATCTGAGTTTGTTTGTTTGAATGGTCTTTTACGTCAATTTTAGCACATGTTATGCCATATATGACCTTCGATACAATCTCAGTCGAGTTTTGTGAAGAAAACATTACATATTGATTTCACTTGTTTCAGTCGAAATAAGGGATGTCAGCTCGTTTGCACAATAAATTTCGTAAACGGCTTCTGATTGTCACCAATTTTAAACTTGGACGAGTGTGATAGTGAGCTAAATTGAAACCCGATTTTCTTATTTTACTCTCTTGTTTGTGTTTGCTGTTTCCAAGGGATCCCTTTTTCAGTACTTATTTATATGTGTAGGTATTAATGTGTAGGTATCATCAATAGATGGCATGACGTACTCATAATTTGGAAGCATATTTCAAGGTAATGTTATGTTCAAGTACGATGCTGAAGAAAATTAAAGGAAAAATAATGTGTATGTATGTAAAAAATAAATTGGGGCAGTTTTTCGCATGAGATTTATGGCATCTGCAAGGTCTCTGGACAATCTCCTGTAATTGGATGAAACTGTGTGTGTATGAAACAGATAGAGAATGTAAAGTTTAAGTTTCAATTCTATGCCTTTTTTGTGTTTTGTGCTTAACTGCTCACTTGCTTGTTTCATACTGAAATTAATGTTAAGCATTGGTAAAGCGAATTGGAATTGTCTCAAAATGAGATTGGCCACGTATGCCTCCTTCTCACTTGCAGATGCTCAGTCAAATGTGCTTATGGCCTTTATATTGTTTGGTTGAAACCTTCAAACTTAACTGAGAAACGTGACTTAGACTTCACCCTATTTCTCTTCTGTGAGGCAAAATCTAACGGCAAACGTAATTGTCCAGAAATAATAAAGGTTGACTATTACATAAGGAGATGTAGGTGTGTCTCTGTTGTACATGAAATGATGCTTATTTATAAAGAATATTAAAAAGACCCCTAAGTATTAGTTCAAATGGCATGGTGAGTAATATTCTTGCCCACCGAAATTAAACGGTCCACACATCAAAGACACGTGAATATTAAAAAATATTGATTGATAGATTGATTGATTGATTGATTGATTGATTGATTCATTCATTCATTCATTCATTCATTCATTCATTCATTCATTAATTCTTATTCGTCTTCTTCTTCTTCTTCTTCTTCTTCTTCTTCTTCTTCTTCTTCTTCATTCATTCATTCTTCATTCATTCATTCATTCATTTATTCATTCATTCAGTCATTCAATTATTATTATTATTATTATTATTATTATTCATTCATTCATTCATTCATTCTTTCATTCAATTATTATTGTTATTAGTATTATTATTATTAATATCATTGTTTCATTCATTCATTCATTCATTCTTCTTCTTCTTGTTCTTGTTCTTCTTCTTCTTCTTCTTCTTCTTCTTCTTCTTATTATTATTATCGCCCGGTGCAGGATAGGGCATACACGTTTTACTCATTCATATTTATTACAAGGTGAGCAATTACCAGAATGTATACCCTGCTTTGCACCGTTAACGGTCAAACACATCTTATTGGAATGTGTAGACTTTGATCCTATGCGTCAAAGGTACTACAATGTTAATACTATGAAAGAGTTATTTGATACTGTAGATTTTAGTCTTGTTTTAGATTTCCTAAAAGAGATCAGACTATATAAATCATTATAATGTGTTTTTTATATATATATACTTGTTTCTATACCCGTTGACGGGCATTCGTTGATTTACATACATAGTTTATATTACACCTTATCATCCCTTATTTTTTAATAGTTTTATCTTTATATATTTACATTAATTTTTAATTAATACTTTATTTCTTCATTTTTCTTCACTTTTTGCGCACAATATGACCTATTTATGTGTTGACGTGCTGTAAAATACCATTCATTCATTCATTATTATTATTATCATTATTCATTCATTCGTTCATATTTGTTTATTTATTTATTTACTTATTTTTTTATTTATTACGTATGATAGGATAATTAAAATATAAGACTTCCTCTTTGTTCTCATAGAACTGTGTGGCTCTAAAGTAAGGCATGTACTATAAAGATAGGTGGAGCGGAGTGGAGTGGAGTCGAGTAGAGTGGAGTTATGGAGTGGAGTGTATAGTCGCCTCCAAAACGGTAACATTGACTCCAAAAGGTGGAGTGGTGGAGTGGAAATGTGGAGTTTTGGGGTGGAGTGTAATTTACTCCAAAATCCGTACAATGACTGAAAAAACACGAATAGCGAAGCTGATCATCAATTTAGATACATTTTTAAATTTGCTATTTCTATAACGAAAAACTTCAAATTCATTTGTGATACCTGTGTCATATGACTGATGCTACTTTTCTAGCGGCGATGATGATAACAATGTTGAAGTCTTGACTCAGTTTCTCACAACTAGCGTAGATTAGATAAACCAAGCTTGTTTATAGTTCAGTACTATATAAGCCTATATGGGATAGTACAAGTCATACAGGTACTAATATATTACATCTTTTCAATTCACGTTTTTACTGGTGTATATACCTTGAACTAAACTGTTTCTCAAAAGCTGCATGTATTAGATCATCCCGTTTGAGTTGTATTTGAAACTGGGATGTGTATCTCAATGTCATGTCGTCTAACTACATGACCATGATCTTTATTTTTACAGGACAATGTTTGAATATTTATTTTGTGATAATTGATTTGCAAATACCTACCAAAAATTGAAGTACACTCGAAATTAAATGCTATTTCTTTTCACCAGAAAGTATCAAGTTAATATAAATATATGTGTATGAAGTTATCCATGACGTGTACACATGTATAACAGGGATAAAACCAAGAAACACAACAGATACAGTAAATGTTTCACTTAACATTTTTGAACATTTGTTGTGTTTTGAAGTCAATACATACATTATTTAATTGATTTAATATTTTGGAGTCGATTCCAAATTTTGGAGTTTACACTATTCCCCTCCACCTCCCCACTCCATCACTCCAGTACTCCATTCCACAACTCCACTCCACTACTCCACTCCACAACTCCACTCCACTCAGCTTTTTAGCACATGCCCTAAAATAACAACACCATAGTAAGGTAAACATCATCATAGTACTTAATGCCTATATTAGCGCACCTGAGCCTTTCGTCTAATCTAAGGCCCAATTGACCTATTGTAAACACATTTCGTCCGACATTTAACATCCGTTCAACACCTATGGTATCAATATTAATATTAACAACTTTTATAAAATGTTTATGCGAAGTGAATTTAATCAAATTGAGGTTCATCATTCAACATTCAAGTTGACCAGTATTACAATAGTCTCAACCTTGAACCAGGGCTTTCTAATATCATCCAAGCTTGAACACATGTTATTCCCGAAAACAAATGAACTGATTTCGACAGATCTTAACAGATTATTGATGAACATGTTCTAACTGTCGAATCTAGCATACATTTTGCGAACAACTATCAATGAAAACAGAAATACCCTTGACCTGTTTCGTAAAGAAGTAAAAACTGTCTTACATGTCTTATTACCCCCATTTTTCTACTGATATTTCAAGTGGAAAGCTATTTTCATAGAGCGTTATTATTCATGAATATGTAAATTCAGTTATCTATTATTGTGTATGGAAATCATTAGAACGCTCTATTACTGGGATTATGTTTGACCGCATTGGCGATTCCAAATATCGTATATAGTGCTCAGTGAAGCGTAAATTTGCTGTACCCCTCGTGTATGGACATAGTTAATTGTAAATTCCATTTTCTGTATACGTTTTGGAATCGATGTGAAATATCTGTTGTTCTTATAAAATACTAAGGAAGTTTTGTATAAGTGTATGAGTTTGTTATAATGTACGTTAAGGTGATTTATACCTCGCTGCTCAAAACGCTAACAATCGGGATATGTTTCATGCAAGTAATGTATTACCGGAAGAGCGTGACGTTATAGCTTCTTTGGGGGTTTTTGGTGCTGATGCGGCAATTTTGCTTCACATGTTCCGGCAAAGAGAGATAGACGTTGACATTTTGGAGTTTGGCATATACAAGTAATCGTAAGTATAAAATGTGTTTTAATGTGCATAACATTTACATTGTCTTCTATTTGATTTAAACATATTTTATTGCCATATGTGTACATGTACAATGCAATCGGGTCGGGCCACAAGTGCTACCCACATTAGTTACGGCCCTTCCCTACAATGTAGTTTTAACAAGTATAATGAATGGTAATTGCTATTAACACGTATCAATAAACTGGATTAACTACAACATGATATGTAATAGAACATGTTAAGATAATAAGAAAATAGAAAATAAAATAAAGAAAAAGTAGAAGTGGAAGAAAGAATAATGCAACACATGTAACATTGCTCGGGTTGATTAGACAGATAAAATGTAACGGCAAACCTAAGTTAATCGATGACTATCTCTAATAAAGTTTTCAACAGAATTAAAAATCAAACCATTTTCTTTTGTTGTAAGATCTAACCTTCCAAACAATAAAGTATTTGAGCTTAAAGGATGAAACGAACGTGTTGACTGGAAGAGTTCGAGCCTTTCAACATTGAATTGCATACATTCAAAGAAGAAATGATTTGCACCTCATTACCCTGACCGCAAATGCAATGTCTTCTGTTGTACGTATCAAATTGAAGATTTCCCGGTCGATTTCCAGGTTAAAGCCCGGTTGAAAAGTAAAGGCAAAGTGATGAGTGTGTTGATGTTTCTGATATTTTACTGATATATATGCCTTATAATATGACTTCAGTTTTTCATAATCGCTAAAAAAAATTGAGAAGAAAGAAAATGGTAGTTTAATTAAGTATTGAATATTGGTGTGTTTTTCTCAATAATTTGACTGGTTTTGGCAATTCCCGGTTAAGTTTCTCAGACATTTAAAGGATAACAATGCCTTAATCATTCATAATTTATTATTTTATTTTATAAAGTATGTTATTACTAACACATTTATAACAACAATAACATGGATATTGCTTCATTTCCAAAACCCATATTTAGTACAAGAAAAACCGTAGAAATTACAGGTGAAAAGTTATTTCTGAGAAGAAAACTAGATACATAGACGTTATCAGTATGTAAAAAAAACATATCAAAGCTATAAATTGGTTATTTCTTTACAGGGACATGTAATTTAATATATATTTTTTTCAACAAAAATGCTTGAACTGTTTAACATACTCAAAATAGTAAAATATAGCAAGTCTTTATATTTAGCTATGCGTTTGTACGCGAGATGCACTCAATAGAATACAAATAACATTATATATATACATATATATATATATAACTATTTGTACATGTATGTAGCACACGGATAATAATACCGTAGAGCCAACGTAACTGTAATTTGAATGATTATAATTAAGCTATAGTGTTTTTATAGAGACAAGACGGACAGATCCAGTATTCTACCTTATTTTGGGAGACACATTCTGTATGGTACCATTTTTTTATGATTTTTTATTTTGACATGAAATAAGGTCGTCAACGAAATCAGGCTGTCTACAATGGCACCATAATTGTATATCTATCTATCTATCTACTGATACTGCAGCACCACTTCTCGGGGATTATGTGCAATATATGTATTGCCTTTGGATTAAAATAGGAGAGTCTAAATTTCTTCCACGTGGTTCTTTTGGAAAAGGTGTTATGCGTCCCGTTTCCAGATATTCAATTAAATGAGGACGCATTGCAGGTACATTATAAACATTTCGGAAATAAAAGGAAAGTGGAGAGTGACACATCTCTACTATATTCGCGATCGCGTATAAACCGCAATCATAAGATGAAACCTAGGATATTTTATGTTGATAAATGTATCACTTGAAGATGCATATGCTGGCAAATTGTTGACTGATTTGTTATTCCTCTTCTGACATTTCAATATAAGATGGAATAACGAAGTAAATTTGAAAACTTCAAAGTGTATATAATTAGATCTTTAAGCAAGCAGATTTAAAGTGAAAATGACAGTGAGAGAGACACCAACGAAAACAAAAAATGATGTATTAAATAATTTTCTTATAATGTATCTCTAATGCTTGGTAAATTTATTTCCAGGATCATCATTGAACATACTTGGTAGAGAACCATCAGCTAATGTTACAAGCAATAAATACTGGATAAGAAATCCCTTGGCAGCAACGAAACAACAGAGAAAGTGGCAGACTCGGTTTTACTGAGTATGTTCATGAGTAATAATATAAGATGCAACATCTCTCACGCCCTCTAGCACCGGCTTAAGTGGTATTCTACTTTAAAGCCCCCAAGATTGGGCTGATAATCCCAATTGACCAGTAAGTAATTAAGTAATAACACTACTGATTTGTAGTCGATGCGACTTTTCACAGTCGTCACTCAGCACTAAGCAAACGCTAGTATGAATGTCAGTGAATACGGAAAAGGGGATCCTTGATGCAAAGCTTCAATATTTTATTTACTTTTTTCAATCAAAGGAAATTACTATCATAAGGGACATTACTTCTAATCCGATGTAGCTGATTTTCGAATGGATCCATCCATTCATTGATTTAAAACATCTTACCACGTTCGGATTAACGATCAAGGCTAAAGACCAAATCGTTTAAGGACGACGGACGAGAGACGAGTTGCCATCTTATATATTATACATTGGCTTTCACATTGGCTGTTTAAATCCAATTCATAAAATACCAGTGTGTGGTAGGGGTTATTTTCTTAGCAATAAGATGTGACAGAGGGAAAAGGTGATTCTACGCATATAAATGTGGTATTGTTTATGTCAGGTGTATCGCACGAAGAGTTATGCTTTCACATAGGGACGTGTGTATTATACTATATGAAACAATGCCTTTGGAAATTGTTGAACCAAACCAAACACATTAAAGCGTCCCAATCGCTGAGTATCAATGTGTATTACAACGTTACTCGCACCCCCTGGCGACAGCTATTAAAAGCGGGAGTTAAAAGTGACTACCTCCCTTTATTTTCCTCCAAAATTCTGTTGCAGAAGAGCCTTTTCATGTTGTTATAGTGAAATGTAAAATCCGATAAGCAATTTATTTTATTTCAAAATAACGAGTTTCCATAACAAGAAATAACGGTGGCCTGATTCTAAATTATTCAAATTGAACACGTTTTATTCTTATTTTCCTCAAAATGTACGGCACAGTATGGCCACTTATAAATGACTGATCTGCTTACTTTTAGAAAAACACATTCTTATAAAAAACAAACACCATTAATTCTCAAAATTAGCGGCACGCCACTAGATTTAGAAAACAAATTACAAAATATTAAACTAGATGTAGTCGATGGTGAGAAGTGCATTTCAGAGGTGCATGGATTATCTCCCCTAGATCCGTTTTCCGACATTGCATTAAAAGTTCTCAAAAGTCTCAATGCCATGTACATCCCTGGCCATATGCCAATCAACCCCCAAAGTTTGTATCTGCCATACATCATGGTAAACAATACCATAGCTCCTCGAAACAGTATTCGGAAAAGATGTCCTCAAAATATTTACGTTTCACTTCATATACTGAGTCCGAATAGATCACTATTTAAAAAGTGCAGGGAAATAAAAAGCTAAAACGAATCACTATGAATATAGTTTATGTATCATTTAATATATCGTACATGGTGACCATCAGTCAACAAACAAGTACAAACCGGCGTTATCTGTCGCGTTTTTTTTTTAAAAGTTTATTTTTATATCAACACCGGTAATTCCCATAGCGGAAGATTGCCGAAGGGCTCCGAATGAAACTCCATCGATACCAAAATACTGTCAGAAAAATAAACCCAATATGCTGACTTTGAAGTCTAATTAAATAATAAGTACAACTCGTAATGGTTTGAACTTGGTATCAATACGTAAGAAAATAGTTTTTTGAGTGAATGCAGGCTAATATTGAAAATGGTTTCTTTGCACGTTCGCACTATTGGGTGCGCACAGAAAGTGTCGCGTTTGTTAATGGGAAGTCAACATTGGTCAGCAGGAGGGAGGTTATAGAGTAGCAGCAATTGTTAACTCCTCCTGTACGCAAGGTTATGAAAACAAAAGAATTCATGATCTGCAATACCATAGTTTCCTGGCAACGGAAGAATCATGATAAACAAGTATTTTACCTTTTGAATCCTGGGGCGGGCCCCCTTGTGGCGGAGTCAAAAATAGTGTTGCTTTTGCACGTCGTTATGATGTGATGAAGTACTACATTAAGTTTGGTTGAATTCATAAGACATAACAAAAAAAGAAGATTTGAAAACCCCACCTCCCCCCTCCCCACCCCGGCCCCGATGACATTCTCCCAACCCCCGGTCGCACATCGGAGGTTGAAATAAAAACACCGTTTGATACGTTGTGTATCTTATATAGATGGGTATAAATACCAATTTGTATGTAAAAATAATAAACAATAATAGTGTAGTTTAATTTTTAGTGTATTTGACCTTTTGACCCCTGGGGCGGGCACCTTGGGGCGGAGTCAAAAATAGTATTGCTCTTGCACGTTATCATGATGTTGGAAGTCATACACTAAATTTGGTTGTATTCCGCCTAGTGGTTTAGAAGGAGTTACGCAACGTTACACACGGACGTACGGACGGGCGGACGGACAGGATATACATGATCCCCACTTTTCCTTGAAAAAGGGTGGGGATAAAAATGCAATTTCAGCTCTTTGGATATGTTAAGAAGAATTAGAAAGAACAAACGATGCGGGAAGTTTTTTAAGCACTGTTCTCAAGATGTCCATGTGTTTCTTTAACAGTAAAGATAATTCATATATGTAATTATTTATGAATGTCGATTAACTAATACAAGTGTTTCATTACCCAAAAAGGATTCATTATTCAATTTGAAGGAAATAACCCACGTATTGTAAATCTCCTCATACCTCGAACTGTACATAGTTATATCACTACCGATATGAAAGGATGCGAATTATATGACAATATTATAACATTAAAGCGTGTATGTAATGGTGGTAATAAATGCTATTCAGACATAAATTGCGCTGTACAATCTAGGATAGCCACTTAAGGACTGATTTCGATTACATGTAAATTATTACCCTAGAAATAATGAATTATAAATTGGATAATGATTCTTTGACGTTATTTCCTCATGTTTCCGTGAGTGTAATGATATAACTGCAGCTGTTTTTGATTCCAGGATGATGTATTTGATAGTATGAAAAAAAACGCTATGCATAAGAAAAAACAGGTGGTGTTGGCATTATTGATTAAATATGGCGAGTGCACAACTCTACAACGAGTACCCCAATAACGGAAATGACTGTGCACAACATGTGCGTTGAGACTCCAGATTTCGTGCATTACCGAATATGGTATATTGACCGGTATATAATACATCCTTTTGAATGCGTGTTTTTTGTCGACTGCGTTCTGTGATAATTACGTTTCCTGTTTGACTTATCTTATTCTATTTTTATCTATTACGGCTGAAGGCATGCGTCCGTTCGTCCATCGTCCGTCCGTCGTCCGTAAACTTTGATCTTGTTTACAAAAGTAAATAGTTTCCAGTTTTCACCAAAATTGTATTTAAAGCTGACTTTCCTTCTATAGTTTAAAATTATGCTTTCCTCTTTGATTGTGCAACGACCGGACGAGCGGCGGACTCTCTGTCGTGCCCTTAACGGTTTTCCCCTAGATGCTCTGACTTCAGAAAAGTCATCGAGTACATGTGAGATTAGCTTCTTAGGTTTAACTTATTTTTTGATACATTATATACATGAACATTTCTGTGTTTTTTCTTATTACACCTATCTGAACTTTCTCAAATGTAAGACGTTAGGGGACTATTTTTATTTACACTGTACTGTTGTTTAGGGATGATGACAGGGTAAGAGTGTGGTTTGGTGCACACTTGAACCGGTTTAACTCCCCGGTGTTCCCTTTTGCCACTGACCGTTCCAAGGTGGCACCCATGTTGTCAACCCTTATATGTTTGGGATGTGCTTTTTTACTGAATGTGTTTGTGATGTACATTTTGAATAACCTTTTAGTTGCAATACTTGTTGGAGTGACAGTGTTCTGCGAATGCTACTCTTCCTGTCGTTTGCATTTTTTATTACTTTTGCCTTTTCGTTTGTCTGTTTGCGTGTTTGTTTTTGTGTTTTGTGGTTGACTGTCGTCCTTGAATGCTGCTTTCCCTGTCCGATATTTTTATCCTTCTTTATAACCTTTTCAATACAATCTCAGTTTGTTTGTTTGAATGGTGTTTTACGTCAATTTTAGCCATTTATGACGTTCGATACAATCTCAGACGAGTTTTACAATACGCAAATGTGAAAAAATCAAAGATAACATTACATATCGATTTCACTAGTTTCAGTCGAAATAAGAGAATGTCAGCTCGTTTGCACAATAAATTTAGTAAACGGCTTCTGTTTGTCACCAATTTTGAACTTGGACGAGTGTGATAGTGAGCTAAATCGAAGAACGTGTTGTTGCCCGCAATTAAGTCAAATGATCGCCTTCACAATTTCTAATAAAACCACTTCAGATAGCGAGTTGAAACCTTAATATTTATCGGAGATCACACTCACTTTCGTTTACTAATGCTGTGAAGCTGCTGTAACGAGTCGCCTCAACTACGAATTAGTAGTATTATTACTTATTGATCCTTTTTCATGGTGCAACGTATGACCTACGCAATATATGACTTGAATCTTATAACACCCTATTAGTTTAAACATATTTATTTTACATCGATTGCGAAACAAGTTCTTGCAACTTAGATTAATCACTCTCGGTGGCTTCCTGTGTAGAACCAGTACTGAGCAGGGGATTAATTATCTTGCTCAAGGATAAATAACGTGGCCGCGACGAGGCTCAAACCCACGACCTTTCGATCTGCGGTTCGGCGCTCTACCACGGGACCACGCACTCCACAACGCCCTATTGTCAAACTGTTTATGTTTGTGATTGCACATGCCTTGCTTCTTATTAACATTGTAATTTTGTTTGCTTTTAATAATGCGTGAGTTTGGTTGACTCAGTATGTCCTGCGAAAGCTACATTTCCCGTTCAACTTGTATGCCTACTTTGTCTAGTCTTATAACACGGCAAAGTTACATAAAATGTCGATCATGTCATAGTCTCGGCCAGCTAGACCGTATCATGCATATGTCTTACTTGCAGATATCGGTCTGGGCAGATTAGGCCAATTAAAGCGCACACTAGCGATTAACACAATTTATTCGCGCGTTTTTTTTTCACGCTCATAAAGTCGACGTTTGCGTGACGTCATGTTGTAAAAACAAGTACAACGTCAATTGTTGATGCAGCAGTTAAACTGTTTAACGTCACTTGCTGCTTCTCATAACAGTCAGGACGCAAGTGGTTATTTTCTTGCGCATCTCCACTCACTTGACAACTGTATAGCAACGTTGAAAATAGTTCCCCACGGAGTACCTCATTGAAAAAACCTTGAAAATCCGCCATTTTGTTGGCTTGAAATGACCGAAAAAACAGAGAAAAAATCGAAATTCTTTTATACGCAGACATTATTGCCACTACATCCTCAACTTCGAATTATTTATACCAATGAACAGAATGTCATAATTCAAAGAAAACATCAAAATATTTATTGAGTGCTTTCAAATCGAGCTTCAAGCATGCAAAAATACAGCGATTTTTACGCCGATGTTGTCAATTCAGTCAATTTCGAAAGACTAGCACGTTAATGTTTGAATGTAATGTTATATATTCTGTTAACTTGCTATTTCAACAACTTATCTTGTGTCCGAATCCAATCTTTAAAACGGCTAGAAAGGCAATATAATCAACATAGTTTGTATTTTCCGTTGCTAACAATTCGATATTGACTCAGCGCAAACACGTTACAGGGGTATTCTCAACGTTATTATTACAGATGATTATGACGTAACAACTAAGGGAAGTAACCTTGTTTAACAAATTCAAGTGCGGATCCAGGGTCGGGGATGGGGGGATTTTTAAGGAAGGTACGATGTAAGAAGTTTGGGATTACGGTGCACCAGACCGCCAAATAAAAAGCATATGTTGCAAACATGAATGGAAAGCCAGCGTACACTTCATTTATATGCAGAATGGGTCCATAATCCGCAAGACATAGAGTTTTCAGCACATTCTATTGTGTGTTTAAGTAAATAAAAAAATATAAAAATTATATATAAAAAAAATATAAAAATATAATAAATATATTAATAAAAAGGGCTCATTTCAACTATTTTCAAATACTGAGATCCTCATATTTTTTTAAAATTATTTATTGTAACAAATGGCCTTAGAATGTTTCGACTTTAAAACAACAAAAAAAACAAGCTCTTCATATGCCACCCACTGAATATTTAAATCCCGCTGTCCTATTTTGAACTGCCTCTCTATTTCTCCCACAGCAGACCGGCCTTTTTTTTTTTGAACCAAGTCATGTTAAATTAAGCCTTTAATGTTCGACATGATCATGACCTGCGAATATTATGAAAGAAAAAATGAAGAACACCTCACCATCTCCATACATCCGCCGTAAACCGGTATCGAGCGCTCTTTTTTTTTGGCCAAAGAAAGGTTTGTGTTTCCTATTTTATGCTCTTAAAAAAATACGGTAGGTCGGTAGGCTTTTTTTTTTTGGTGGGTGGGGGCGGGTGAGTGTCTAAAATCTGCAGGACTGAGTTTAAAGCATTCTACTTACAAAACTCAGTTTAAACTTGAGTCACGAAAACTAAATTATTTGTAATGTGCGCAGCTCCGATTACTGCCCCCACCCACGCCGTCACCATTTCAAATACCTATCCCAATCAAAAAAAAAAGTGCTCCTTTCAACAACAAATAGTGCGCCCCTCTGAAGAATGAAGAAAAACTAATTTATTGTAAACATCCGCCATGGCCCAAAAAAAGAAATGATTTTGTTTCCTATTTTATGCTCAAAAAAAAATACGGTAGCTCTAAAAAAAAATACGGTAGGTCTGTAGGCATTTTTTTTTTGGTAGGGGTGGGGTGGTGGGGAAGTGTCTAAAATCTGCAGGACTGAGTTTGAAGCACATTCTTCTTACGAAACTCCGTTTAAACTTGAGTCACGAAAACTAAATTATGTGTGATGTGCGCAGCTCCGAATCTGCCCCCCATCCACGCCGTCACCACTTCAAACACCTATCCCCATCAAAGAAAAAAAATCCATAATGAAAGTGCTCTTTTCAACAACAAATATTGCGCCCCTCGGAAGAATGAAGAAAAACAAAGTTATTGTAAACATGGCCTAAGATTGTTTAGACTTCAAAAAAAAAAAAAATAGCACTGCCACCCACTGATGATTTAAATATCGCTGTGGTATTGGAACTGCCTCTATTTTATATTGCGCATCAGGTCATGTTGACGTAAGCCTTTAATGTTAGAATGGTCTGCGAAGGTTTTGAAAGAAAATGTGAAGAAGACGTACATCCCCCATCTCCATACATCCTGTGCAGACCCACCCCTTTTGTTGTGGGGTGTGTAGGGGTGTGGGAATGCTACCTCGTGCTTAAAAGGATGTTGACCCCCATCGTGTTATCGCTTTTATCCCCACCCCATCCTCCTATTTTGAAATCATAATTTTCGATATCAAAGTGTGCTCTTGTTAACTATTAGGTAAACATTATTATATGAAACGGAGACTCCCACGGGTCACATTTTAAAACAAGTATCCGTTATAAGTCGTATATATATAAAGTACAACTACATTATATCTTAGATGTACTTTTATATAAAAATACAATGCTTCCAGATGACGATACAAGTCTGGTGATCTAACCCTCCATAACATCGCAAGACGTGTGAACATATGTACATGCATTCCAAAAACCAGACCAGATTTGAAAGAAGAACCCAAACTTGCAAACAAAAAAAATGGTTTCGTGACCCCGTAAAAAACAACAACAACAAACTCAGCGGGCTAAACTTGTTTTTGCTCGTTAATTACTCATTTCAAAAGTTACATGCCACCCATTACTAATATCACTAATCCTCGATCCGCCTCTGACTTCTAGTTCAGTTATTAAAACTTTTCAGACATATAACAAAGAGATGTGAAACTGTAAAGTTTATTATATTATTTTCAAAACTAAATACTTTGAGCAAATAAGAATTTCGAAAACTTCACTTGGTAAATTGAAAGGGTAACCACGTGATGTTTAGCTACTACACCGTTTGATCGGAAGTTTCCTATCTCGTAGTTATTAGATATGTGTATGATTTTAAATAAAATATGCAGAATCGATGCAGGACTTGAAAGTTTCTGTATACTTTGTTGAAGAAACGATTTTTTTTAAAAATAGAGTCCCGATCTTTCAGCCACCATCTAATCAATACAAGCATAGATCCCCTAAAATCAGGAAAGTTGGTGATTTGCCCTGAATAATGGTGTGAAAATCAGCGTCTTTACGTTCCCGGCCACGGAGGCAAATATACTTTTTTTTTTTAATACTTATATTTGAACAAACTGTATAGTCTATAGCCAAAGGCTTGCATTAATTTATGATAGACTAGACATATAGAGAGACGAAGAGATAGTGTTATTATGTATATATAGTAATGGCTCTTTACTATAACATATACAATAAACTCATATGCTCTATATCCTTCTTTACTATCGCAATGCAAGCCTGTGGGTTGGCATTCATTAATAAAGAAAACATGTCGATATAATTATGTTCAGTGGAAGTTTTTTTTTTAATAAGGTTTCGACCTTTTATATCAATAGCCGCCATAATGGATGTCGCGCTGACCCAATTTAGCAACGACGGACGAAGTGTGGTCCCAATATGGTTGTCAGCTTACAACAAAAAAGCGACCCGTCAAAAACACACAAAAAACGTTCAATGTCAGAGTTTTTCTCGTAAATTATTTATTTCAGAAGTTACGCAGCACCTATTCCCAAAACCTGAATCCGCTTCTGGATTGGCCTAGAAGTAGATCAGTGGGTGCGTTCAGGGTTCTCGCATCGGTTACTCTCACCGTCGGTTCGCCGATATAACCAATCTTCTCGCAACTCTACAGCTGAGGTAGTATCAAATATTACCATCGGTGGTCATAGGTAACCCAATGTTAACCAACGTGGTTGCCCATGGGATATCCCTGAACACTGTGTAAGCTGGAAGCCTGGGTATTGTGATCATTTCTGCTCGACTAATTGCAAAATCCCTTTATGCATGACAAAGTTACAGCCCGGACAAGATCGGACTGCATGGACTGCATGACCTCTAAGTGTGACATTTTATCTGGGACATGGGTATTGTGATCATTTCTGCCGAAGTAATTCCATTTATGCACGACAAAGTTACAGCCCATACAAGATCGAACTGCATGACCTTTAAGTGTGACCTTGACTAAGCTTAAAATCAATAGGGGTTGTTGTTTTAACATGGGTACTATTTCTGTAAAGTTTCTAAACTGTTGGACTAATAGTTACAAATTACAGTGCATGTTCTGAATTCACTGTGTGGAAGCTGTATTTCCATATAAGGTCAGTGTGACCTTGACCTTAAATCTACTGGCCACAAAAACAATAGGGCTTCTCCTTTTACCTAGGGCAATGTACCGATGAAGTTTTATGGTGTAGGTGTTGCGGTTTTGAAGTTATTGTGCAGAAAGCATATTTACATATAAGGTCACTGTGACCTTAACCTTTGACCTACTGGCCCCAGATGTGATAGGTTTCCTCCTCTCACCTAGGGCAATGTACCTGTGAAGTTTTATGAGTGTAGGTGTTATGGTTTTGCAGTTATTGTGCGGAGTGCATATTTCCATATAAGGTCACTGTAACCTTAACCTTAAAAAGACCTCTCAACTAGGGCAATGTACGTATGAAGGTTTATGAGTCTAGGTGTTACGGTTTTAAAGTAAATTGTATGGAATGCATATTTCTATATAAGGTCGCTGTGACCTTTGACCCAAAAAGAAATTCAACAAGCGCAATGAACCTAAAAAGTTTCAAGTGTAGATGTTACGGTTTTGAAGTTACCGGTCCCAAACACATCAGGGTTTCTCCACTCACCATGATAAACCTATGCCATTTCATGAGTGTAGGTGTTATAGTTTGACGTTATTATGCAGAATTCAGGTTTCCATATAAAATGATTGTTACCTTAACCTTGACCTACTGACCCCACAAGCAAGAAGATTCATCCTCTCACCTAGGGCAATGTACCTATGAAGTTTCATGAGTGTAGGTGTAAAGGTTTCGATGTTATCATTAGAAATGCATCTTTCTATACAAGTTCATGGTGACCTTGACCTCAAAAACAATAGTGATCCTTCTCTCACTTCGGGCAACGTATTAGTGTAGGTGTTATGGTTTCGAGGTTATCATCCAGAATGCATCTTTCTATATAATGTCATGGTGACTTTGACCTACTGATCCCAAAAACTACATACTGATCCCAAAAACTACAGGGATCCTCCCGTCACTTTGCGCAATGTATCAAGTTTCAGGAGTGTAGGTGCTATCGAAGTTACCGTCCAGAATGCTTTTTTCTATATAATGTCGAGGTGACCTTGACCTTTGAACCCAAAACAATAGGTATCCTCTCACCTAGGTCAATGTACCTATGAAGTTTCATGAGTGAAACTGTAAAGGGTTGGAAGTTATCGTCAGGAATGCGTCTTTCAATATAAGGTCATGGACCTTTGACCTCAAATACAATAGGGATCCTTCTCTCACTTAGGGCAATGTAAGTTTCATGAGTTTAGGTGTTATGGTTTCGAAGTTATCATCCAGAATGCGTCTTTCTATATAAGGTCACAGTGATCATCTGCTCATGTTGGGCAACTTATCTATGAAGTTTCATGAGTGTAAGAGTTATAGTTTCGTCGAAGTTATCGTCCGGAATGAGTTGTTCTATATAAGGTCACGGTGACCTGGACGTTTGACCTACTGATCCCAAAAACAATAGGGACCCTCCCCTTGGTTTTGAAGTTATCATCCAGAAAGCGTGTGTCTATAAAGTCATGGTGACCTTGACCTACTGACCCCAAAAACAATAGGAATCCTCTCTCACCTAGGGCAATGTACCTATGAAGTTTCATGAGTATAGGTGTAATGGTTTGGGATTTATCGTCCAGAATACACAATTGTTTACGGACGGACAGACAGACCTCATACCATAATATGTCATGTTTTTCAAATGGGCGTAAAAAAAACAATCCACCTTAAAACAAAACCTCGGTCTGAGGGTGTCTCGCCAACCGCGGCAAACCGCATATGATTTATTTTTTAATTTGTGCTTAAATGATGTCCACCAGACAAAATCATTCCATACTGATCATTTTAGAAAAAGTCCCATATCAATATCACTTAATAGTTTTCAAGAAGTACTCGCTACAAACTTGTTTTTTGAAAATCTATTTTTAGCTGTGGTGGCCATCTTGAATTTCCAACCAACCTGAAATGTTGCTAGGATAATAAAGAGCAACATTCATGTGAAGTTTCATGGAAATCTGTCGAGTAGTTTCAGAGGAGTATTCACTACAAGTTTTTACTAAATAACTATATAAACAAAGATGACCGCTGGCAGCCATGTTTAATGTTGAATCAAAACGATTTTCGACAAGGACCAACATCATGTCATGCTGATCATTTTAGAAAAAGTCCCATAACAATATCACTTATAGTTTTCAAGAAGTAGTCGCTACAAACTTGTATTTTAAAAATCTATTTTTAGATTTGGTGGCCATCTTGGATTTCACATCAACATGACTTTTTGCTAGGATCAACTAGACTTCATGAGCAACATTTCTGTAAAGTTTCATGAAAATCCATTCAGTAGTTTCAGAGGAGTATCGCTACAAAAAAAAAATTACGGACAGACGGACGATGGACACTGCACCACGCCATAAGCTCTGCTGATCTCTGATCAGTAGAGCTAAAAATAACCACTGGCAGCCATGTTTAACGTCGAATCAAACTAATGTTTGACTAGGATCAACATCATGTCATGCTGATCATTTTAGATAAAGTCCCATATCAATATAGTTTTCAAGAAGTAGTCGCTACAAACTATTTTAAGCTGTGGTGGCCATCTTGAATTTCTGGCCTACCTGAAATTTTGCTAGGATCAATAAGACATCAAGAGCAACATTCCTGTAAAGTTTCATGAAAATCCGCCAAGTAGTTTCAGAGAAGAAGTCGCTACAAGTTTTAACTATATAACTCAATGTAAACAAAGATGGCCACTTGCAGCCATGTTTAATGTCGAATCAAACTGATTTTTGACAAGGACCAACATCATATCATGCTGATCATTTTAGAAAAAGTCCCAATCAATAACTTATAGTTTTCAAGAAGTGGTCGCTAGAAACTTGTATTTTAAAAATCTATTTTTAGATTTGGTGGCCATCTTGGATTTCACATCAACATGAATTTTTGCTAGGATCAACTAGACTTCATGAGCAACATTTCTGTAAAGTTTCATGAAAATCCATTCAGTAGTTTCAGAGGAGTATCGCTACAAAAAAAGTTTACGGACACCGCACCACGGCATAAGCTCTGCTGATCTCTGATCAGTCTAGCTAAAAATGGCCACTGGCAGCCATTTTAACGTCGAATCAAACTAATGTTTGAATAGGATCAACATCATGTCATGCTGATCATTTTAGATAAAGTGTCATATCAATATAGTTTTCAAGAAGTAGACGCTACAAACTTATTTTTTAACAAGAGGTCAATGACCTTGAAGCTCTACTGATTGATTTTGATTTCAGGAAGTAGTCGCTACAAACTGGTTTTTTGAAAATCTATTTTTAGCCGTGGTGGCCATCTTGAATTTCTGGCCGACCTGAAATTTTGCTAGGATCAATTAGACATCAAGAGTAACATTCCTGTGAAGTTTTATGAAAATCCGTCAAGTAGTTTCAGAGGAGTAGTCGCTACAAGTTTTCATTATATAACTCTATGTAAACAAACATGGCCACTGGCAGCCATGTTTAAAGTCGAATCAAAATAATGTTCGACTTGAATAACCATCATGTCATGCTGATCATTTTAGAAAAAGTCCCATATCAATATCACTTACAGTTTTCAAGAAGTAGTCGCTACAAAGTTGTATTTTGAAAATCTATTTTTAGCCATGGCGGCCATCTTGAATTTCCGGCCGACCTGAAATTTTGCTAGGATCAATAAGACATCAAGAGCAACATTCCTGTGAAGTTTCATGAAAATCCGTCAAGTAGTTTCAGAGGAGTAGTCGCTACAAGTTTTCATTATATAACTCTATGTAAACAAACATGGCCACTGGCAGCCATGTTTAACGTCGAATCAAACTAATGTTCGACTCGGATAACCATCATGTCATGCTGATCATTTTAGAAAAAGTCCCATATCAATATCACTTATAGTTTTCAAGAAGTAGTCGCTACAAACTTATTTTTTAAAAAATTATTTTTAACTGTGGAAGCCATCTTGAATTTCTGACCGATCTGAAATTTTGCTAGGATCAATTAGACATTAAGAGCAACATTCCTGTAAAGTTTTATGAAAATCCGCCCAGTAGTTTCAGAGGAGTAGTCGCTACAAGTTTTTACTATATAACTCTATGTAAACAAAGATGGCCGCTGGCAGCCACGTTTAATGTCGAATCAAAACGATTTTTGATAAGGACCAACATCATGTCATGCTGATCATTTTAGAAAAAGTCCCATATCAATATCACTTATAGTTTTCAAGAAGTAGTCGCTACAAACTTGTATTTTGAAAATTTATTTTTAGCCGTGGCGGCCATCTTGAATTTCCGGCCGACCTGAAATTTTGCTAGGATCATTTAGACATCAAGAGCAATATCCCTGTGAAGTTTCATGAAAATCCGTCAAGTAGTTTCAGAGGAGTAGTCGCTACAAGTTTTCATTATATAACTCTATGTAAACAAAGATGGCCGCTGGCAGCCATGTTTAACGTCAAATCAAAACGATTTTCGACAAGGACCAACATTATTATTCACATCCATTTTGAAAGCATGAACTATTTATAGCAAGTGTTTACTCTGAACGAGTTGCTTTTTACTCATTCATTGTGAATCTGACGAGTAAATACTCTGACATTACAGTCAAAAATTATCTACAGCTCTGGGTTAACATGTCCATTGCAGAATGCATCCTTTTTAGACTAATCACTATGAAATTATGATAAAAATACCCAACACCTAACTATACTAAAGGAAACAAGAAACGCAACTCAGGAATTTCTTATATATAATGTATATATATACTGCACACTTAATTCCATGTAGTATTTCAGAGAAATCCTAAGATGTTTGGTAAAAAAAAGGGCTGCAGCTAGTTAGATAATTTTTAGGCGAAAACTGTGCTGTTGTAGACTTTTTAATCACAGTTCACTTTGTAACACGAATACGAAAGGAAAGGCCTAAGGTAACCATGTACCATTCAATTAAAAGCAGCATAGTATATACATACAATATAGTGAAAATTTCCGGGTTGTGTTTCTTTTTTCCTTCAGTATATATCCTAGCCTACAACATACATAAGAATTCCACATCCATAGCCTAAGAAATAGCAATAACCACTAAACAGATAGATATATAGCCTAGGTATAACATATCCAAGTTCAGTTTTACTGCAGAAGCCTAAAGGATCCATCAAGCCCTCAGAACATCTGCATTCCTTACTAGTTCTGTTTTTAAATTGGTAAAACTCAACTTTGGATTTTTGCACATAGGTCATTTAACAGAGCTGTAGATAAGATAAGCTGATTTTTTGAGTATTTTACTCATACTTTTTTTACAAAAACCCTCAGTTTTTTAAAATTGTGAGTATCATTACTCATCAACTTACTACAAAAACTCATAACTTTTAAAAATCATGAGTATTATATGTGTATGACTGTATGTATTGTCATGTGGAACAGTTTATGCCATATTTACATGATGTAAATTGTTCCGAGCATGTGTCTAATATTAAGTCATACAGTGTTTCCTTTGTTATTACTTAACTTCCTTTAATCTGAATAGTTGTTTCGTTTTATTCACATCCATTTTGAAAGCATGAACTATTTATAGCAAGTGTTTACTCTGAACGAGTTGCTTTTTACTCATTCATTTTGAATCTGACGAGTAAATACTCATTACAGTCAAAAATTATCTACAGCTCTGGGTTAACATGTCCATTGCAGAATGCATCCTTTTTAGACTTATGACTATGAAATTATGATAAAAATACCCAACACTTAACTATACTAAAGGAAAAAAGAAACGCAACTCAGCAATTTCCTTTATATAATGTATATATATATTGCACACTTTATTCCATGTAATATGCCAGAGAAATCCTAAGATGTTTGGTAAAAAAAAAGGGCTGCAGCTAGTTAGATAATTTTTAGGCGAAAACTGTGCTGTTGTAGACATTTTAATCACAGTTCACTTTGTAACACGAATACGAAAGGAAAGGCCTAAGGTAACCATGTACCATTCAATTAAAAGCAGCATAGTATATACATACAATATAGTGAAAATTTCCGGGTTGTGTTTCTTTTTTCCTTCAGTATATATCCTAGCCTACAACATACATAAGAATTCCACATCCATAGCCTAAGAAATAGCAATAACCACTAAATAGATAGATATATAGCCTAGGTATAACATATCCAAGTTCAGTTTTACTGCAGAAGCCTAAAGGATCCATCAAGCCCTCAGAACATCTGCATTCCTTACTAGTTCTGTTTTTAAATTGGTAAAACTCAACTTTGGATTTGTTGCACATAGGTCATTTAACAGAGCTGTAGATAAGATAAGCTGAGTTTTTGAGTATTTTACTCATACTTTTTTTTACAAAAACCCCCAGTTTTTTAAAATTGTGAGTATCATTACTCATCAACTTACTACAAAAACTAATAACTTTTAAAAATCATGAGTATTATATGTGTATGACTGTATGTATTGTCATGTGGAACAGTTTATGCCATATTTACATGATGAAAATTGTTCCGAGCATGTGTCTTAAATATTAAGTCATATCGTGTTTCGTTTGTTATTACTTAACTTCCTTTAATCTGAATAGTTGTTTCGTTTTATTCACATCCATTTTGAAAGCATGAACTCTTTATAGCAAGTGTTTACTCTGAACGAGTTGCTTTTTACTCATTCATTTTGAATCTGACGAGTAAATACTCATTACAGTCAAAAATTATCTACAGCTCTGGGTTAACATGTCCATTGCAGAATGCATCCTTTTTAGACTAATCACTATGAAATTTTGAGTTTCTGAGAAGTTATTTGAAGCAAAAGTTAACGACGGACAAAGAGTGATCCCAATAGCTCACCTTGAGCCTTCGTTCAGGTGATCTAAAAATACCAAACATTAACTATTAACAAACATTAACTATATACCGGCCTACAACCTATCTACCAGAGTAACACATCCTAAGCCTGAAGAAATAGCAGTAACCACTAAATAGATATATAACCTAGGTATAACATATCCAAGTTCAGTTTTACTGCAGAAGCCTAAAGGATCCATCAAGCCCTCAGAACATCTGCATTCCTTACTAGTTCAGTTTTTAAATTGGTAAAACTCAACTTTGGATTTGTTGCACATAGGTTAACTGTCTATTGCAGAATGCACCTCTTTTAGACTAATGACACAACGAGATAATGATGAAAACACCTAATGCTTAACTATATACCAGACTACAACATACACAAAGAGTTCCACATTGGTAAAACTCAAGGACACAAAACTCAACAGGTCACTGAAACAGCTTTTTTAAATATATGATATATCCGAGTTATAGTACATATAGTTAAACAAAAGGTTTACGGAAAGATGTTCAGACGAAGCACCATCACATAAGCTCTAGTGGTCTTCAACCAGTAGAGCTAAAAACACAAGAGGCCCATGAGGGGCCGTAACTCTTTCAAATATCGTTCAACTCTAACATGGTGATGATATACGCAACTAGAACCTTTAAGGGGTCACAACTCTGCCAAAATTCATTCAACCAGAACACGGCAATGATTATAGGTGCAAAGAGGCTTGGTACTGATCATCTTCATCAAGATTCGTTGAAATCCAGGAAGGAGTTCAGAAGAGACTAATCCGGACAACGTTTGTCTATTAAAACCTTTAAAGGGCCATAACTCTGCCAAAAATCATTCAACCCAAATATGGTGAAGATATACATAACTAGGCTTGTTACTGATCATCCTTGTCAAGTTTCGTTAAAATCCAGCCAGGGGTTAAGGAGAACTAGCCCGGAAAATGTTTTTGTATCAAAAACCTTTAAAGGGCCATAACACAACCAATATTCTGTTAACCGTAAAGCGACGATGATATGCACCACTATGCTTGGTGCTGATCATCCCTGTAAACTTTCGTTGAAATACGGGGAGACGTTAAGGAGAACTAGTCCAGACACAGTTTGTGTATTAAAACCTATAAAGGGCCATAACTCTGCCAAGATTATTCAACCGAAACACGGCAAAGATTTGCACAACTAGACCTGGAACTGGATCATCCCTAAAAAGTTTCGTTTAAATCCGGCCAGGGGTTCAGGAGAACGAGTCGGGACAAAGTTTGTGTATTAAAACCTTTAAAGGAACATAACTCCTCCAAAATCATTCAACCGGAACACGGTGACGATAGGCTTGGTACTGATCATCCCTGAAAAGTTTTACTGAAATCTGGCCAAATAAAGGCCCTTTCTTCTTAATACCATATATCAGAAAAACAAGGGCCATAACTCCAGTGTAAATGGTCCAATCTGGCTGGTTTTCAAACTTGTCCGAGCTTTCATTGATATTAACAATCTGGTAAAGTTTGGTAAAGATCGGATGAAATATGAAGGCCCTATCGTCTTAACGAGGTAAAAGTTACGGACGGACGGACAACACACCATCCCATAAGCTTGGCCAGTAGAGCTAACAATTGCGAAGTCTTTTAACGCATTGTAAAAAAAAATTGCCTAAAATGTAAGATCCTTCAAAATTTAAATGTAGACCACCATCTCTAACTGCAAACAAGTGTCTAAAAGGTTTGCCATCTTGTTTGTTAACAAATGGTCGAAAAGAGTGCAGAAAAGAATAACCCATAAATTTACAAAACTTTTGCATATGTACATTTGTCTGCTTTACTTTACTATTTGTTATTTCAAAATCTACTGGTCTTGGAAGAATGGAAGAAAAAAGTATCTGAACAGAAGAATTAATTGTTTTAATTTCAAAAAAAAGATCACTCATGTTGGCGGTAATTTCTTCGGGACTTAACCTATGTATGTCATTGGTGCCAACATGAATGATAATGTGACTAACAGTTGAAATTTTACGTCTTAAGCTATTGCTTGACTTACACTCACCTGTTAGACGTACTGCCGTGAAACCGGGGAAAGGCATAACTTCCATCCCGTCCACACCAGCCACATACTTACATATGCTATCGCTAATAAGCAAAACAGTGGGACCTATTTTAAAAAAATATAAAAAAATCAACTGTTTTGTACAACTCATTGACAAATTAAAGGCACACACGGCAATCTTGAGGTCTGTTTAAAACAATATTTTCACATAATTGTGTATACCTTAAAATACTTCCTGAGAGTGTCCTGTGTTCCTTTAATATGTCACACAAGCATGAATAATGATGAAAATGATGAATGAATCAATTAATTATTAATAATTACATTATTTACAACAGTCCAGTAGAATGCATATTCCGCAGGATTGAAGTAATTCATTTATTACTTAGTTATGGTCCTTAAAACTGGTAAAACATTTGTGAAAAACAGTCAGTACTGTAAGCACATATATATTTGGGAGATGCATTTACAATTTTCTAATGGAAAAAAACATTTAAACATACATAATGTTTATACTCATTAGTAATATGTTTACCAAGTAAACTGAGTACTTACTTGAAATGGCAGCCATTCTTTCATGAACTGCAGAAAAATAAAGACTAATGTCAATGAAATCTATAAGTAACATTTAAACGGACTCGGACCAGTAACATTTTCACGTTTTAAAATGCAGAAATAAAAAGTTTAAATGCAATGTTGATGCAATATAATCAACAGTTTGTAATATGCAAACAAAGTTTGCTCCAATCTATTCTTATTATTAGAAATTAAGACAGAGATTTTTTTGGTTCTCAGATACTCCGACTTCCTTGATTTTTGTAAAATTTAAAAAAAAAGAAAAGAAGAAAATGTTATGCATATGCATGAAACTGTCACACGAGGGTCAGAATTGTAACCAAGGACGCCTCGAGGCCATGGATAATCTTACGATCGATTATTTTCTACCATTATGCGCTTAGTACAGGCATACAGACTGTATTTAATTTTACGCTAGAATTAGGCGATATCACCAACGGGTCATGACGTTTCATGTAAGAGTAACGTGTCATGTAAGATTATAAGAACCTTTTATGGGTATCCGGTGAAGATCAGGAACTGGGAGATGGAATTTCCATAAATGAACCGGATACCCACGATCGATTCTATTTCTTGCATATCATTATGCACACCGACGTCGCCAATTACTGTCATCTATTTTCCAAATGAAAGGCCCATAACTCCAGCATTAAGGGTGCAATGTGGCTGGTTATCAAACTTGACCGAGATAATATGCCCATAAATTTGTCCCAAGTTTCATCAAGACTGGATTATAAACGTTAAAAGTTATTGAGCGTAAATCGCAAAAAATGGCAATTTTCAAAAAATCAAAGGGCCATAACTTTGGCGTTTCTTGAGCAATAGCATGGGTTATCGAACTTGACAAAGCTATAATTGTGCCGTAAACATTGTGTCCAAGTTTTATCATTATTGGATTAAAGCTACTCCAGTTATAGAGCAGACACTATATTGCCGGCTGTCGCCCGCCCGTCATGCGTGATCACATGTCCCATCAGACGGACGTATAAAAAGGTCATTAAATAAAAGCAACCCAATATTAACAGCGTTTAGAAACATTCATATAGAGTCATGGTAAATCGTGTTAGATCAATTTGCCCGTTTTTCAGAAGTTGAAACAAGGATTAATACAAACATTGAATTAAACCAGATTATGACAAATTGTGCCGTTTCTTTGCAGACATGTTTTAAATTTTGTTTCCTGATAAAATCCACAGTAAAACTTACTTTTGCCAGGTCCAAAATAAGAATGATGTGCCATTTGTCAAGAACACTATCATGATCAATAAAGGCTTGCATGCAAGCCTGCAATGTAGTGCTACATATATATCAATCCTGCATCGACTTTGATCATGCAAAGAGCATCCTTATTGGACACAAGTAGGAAAAAATGGAGAAAAGGAAAACAATTCATGCACAGGAAGATTAAAGGAATGAAAACTGTTATCACAAACCTAATAACAAATTAAAAATAAATTATATTTATTGTAATTGCTTTATATACATGTTGTCAGAAGATAAAACTAATTATACATTTGACTGTGGTTGCCAAAGATTCTAAAATCCACTAAATTCACATTAAATTGTGTTCCTTTGTGAACACTTATAATAACGTAAGATCATGTGATAATTAACAACTGTAGATTTACAGAGAAAAAAAAGACTACAACTGGTCTTCATTAACAGTATTAGTATCATTGTAAGATTCAATGTCTCCATTAGCATCTTCTACTTCACTGTCACTACCTTCAAGCTCACTTCCTAAACCTACTTCAATCGACATGTTATTTGCTGCTACTTCTAATACCTTATTCTGACAAACACCACGGCATTTTAAACAAGCAGGACCGCAATACTTATTTTGTTTTTTACAACCACAGGTTTTATTCATACACATTCTACTACATGAACAACCTTTTGTCCACAATTTAACATTGGAATGAACGGTTTCAATGTTTTCTGCAGTATCCCAAATTATTTCTAATTGATTTCCATCGACCTTCCAGCCATATTCCTTAACTTCTGGAATAATTACAGAATTTAAGTTGCACTGATTCCATAATTGAGCAACCCAACAAGACCGCTTCCAATGAAAGAGAAATGCTTCATATGATGGTATATAGTTTTCTTCTGAACCCTGACGATATATTAAACCATCTCTGACCTTTTCTAAAAATAATTTATGGTTTTCTGTTTGTGTCAAGGTTTCATTACTGGTTGATAGATACAATGACTCGGGAGAAGTTAAACCAGTAGTTGGACTGGAAAAGGCGTATCTATGACTTTTAAGATATTCACAACAAATGAACCGTATGAAAGCATTAAATCCCTCCATATACTGCGTCTCTAAATAACAACCCAAATTACCAGAACAGCCATTCTCAAACTTCTCATTTATAAACTTAAAATGATTTCTTAGAGTTTTATAAAAAGACGCTTTTCCGTGACCAAAGAAGTGTGATACGTAATCGCATCCTGTGCATATGTAAAACATCTGCAATACTGACATAATGTCACAATCAATCCCCATATAAACAATGTCTTCCTTTATTTGTTGGCATAGATTATTCATGGAAATGTATTTTCTTTCAATTAAATCCGTCAAAACAGTAAAAACCTTGTCGGGATAGTTTGAGATCTTGGTTAAACCAATATGATAAATATCATTGTCAGGAGAATATATTACTATTTTTGTGTATGTACATTTGAATGCAAAAAAACACACAAGACTATCACCTTCATCAATATTTGTCTGATATAGACACATTTCCTCAATAATACCATTCGATACTCTTTTGCAAATAGAAGGATCATAAAATCCTCCTCCAATTATAAGATTCAATTGTTTTTTCAAATATTTCGCACCTAAAACTAGAAATTGTTCTGAAATGAAGTTTATCAGATTTTTTTTATTTAATCTGTTTTTCAAAAACAGTAACCAGTTTTGTGGAAGGCTCGTAAACTTTTTAATGTCGTCTACTGTTTCTGAAAATTCAGAGCCATCTCTACTTTTTCTAGTGAATACCTTTGGTGTGAGTTCAAAGTCACTTTGACAGTCGAAAGCTAAAAATATTGCCTTTAATCCTAGATTGAAGTATGTCATTACATATTTTTGAAATAAAACTTGAACATACTCAGAAAATGTAGGGTAAACTCGAATCGGAGGTTTATTAACTAAAAACATGGCATCAAATATCAAACAATCACCAGATTCAAATTTAAGTCGGGAAGGAAAGCAGTCTGGGTATTGTGTTTGATACAATTCCTTAACCTTGGATTTACTACCAGGATTATACATATCACCAGCACTAGTAGCAATTGCTCTCGGTATGGAAATAAACTGTTGTAGGTTCTGTATAGGAACATTTTGACTCTGAGACCATTCAATCATTATTTTCATCATTTTTAATTCCTGTTGTTTGTCTTTTAAAGTGTTCTTTAAGCCAGATGACGTTTGCTTTTTAACACCAAATCCAGTAAGTTTCAGAACTTTTTGACGAGCAAATGCATATTCTGAAGATTTAATACAGATTGAAACATACTGTTTAAAATGCGCATCTGCTATATCATACAAATTTAAAAGGTTTTCATTTTGAAGCTCAGAACCAACAAGCTTTGAATTAAACAAATGGTTTATACGCCGAGTCTCGACTTTTTCAACGTTACACCGCAAAATGGATGATTCAATTTTATCCATATACTTCAAGATATTAAGCTCCACTTCTTGCAGCATGCTTAATGACATATCATATCGTCTGTGTTCATTCATACCCAAGAAATCTTTTATGTTTGCCAGAGTTATAGCACAAGAAGGCATATAGTGTATAAACTTTGAAAGTGATGCCTTTGACATTGTATTTAATACCTTCTTTATATCTTTGTTTATGCAGGACTCGTGTCCTTCATCCAGAGCCTGTGAATGCCAATTGTAACCTTTAACATTCATAGTAAACCCACCAGATTCAAAATGATCAATAATTTCTTTAGGGAATAATTCAAGGTCAGTTAAATGTTGCGGAAGGAGTCTGTTATAATATGTAGACCCCGTAACCTGAGCCATTCTGGCCATATACTTGAGGCACATATTTCTTAAATTCCAATTGCCACTTCTCATTGACATATAGTGTGCTATGTATATAAACATATCTTCGTGCACAAACTGATGCCATATTTTCCAAGTAGCATTATTTTCACAAACAGTTTTAAAATAAGCTTCAAATTCTGACTGTATTCCACGTGTTAATTATTTTAGAGTTGAAAACTGCTCGTCAAATGAATGTTCAGTAGTTATTGCGAAACGCTTTATAATATCAAACACTTCAGAAACATCAGGCATTTCAACACTTTTCTCATTTTTTCTATTTTCAAAGAATATATTGAGTTCAAACCTAAAAATACACTCCCATACCTGAAGAAAAAAGCTATGAGTTTTCTCAAAATTACCAGCAGTAGAAATTATTTTTGCTAGTGCACCCTTATGCATTAAATCAATCAGTTGTTGAAGGCCAAGGTCAAGGTATTTTTTCATAATAACAGTCTGGAAGTTCTTAAAAGTGTGCCAGTCGCCAATAAAAGGCAACATCCACTCTAGTTCATTTTTCCATTCTGATTTTAACTGTACTAGATGGTCATATGTTTTGCCATCACCAACAATAACTAAATAATTCAACCTTTTATGGATTCCTAGTGAGCCATACAATTTGAAAAGCAACTGCTGAATTGTATATTTGTTATCAGCATTCTCTTCTAGCACATATAAATACTCAATTTTGCTTTGATCAGTTTTAAGCTCGTGCCTTTTTGACTGAACAGTTTGAAATCCTTCTAACAAGTTAATCTTTATTTCATCATCAGTATCCTTATCTACTAAATATTTTCTACAACAATAAACAAACATGTCATCCTTTATTTCACCTTTTTGTGCCAACTGACTTGGGCTAAAACTGGTTACATTTTCTATTAACTGACTCTGTAAAGTAGCATTTCCTACCGATTCTGTCTCTACATTCACAGCCATGGGCTGATTAATAGCCATATCAAAGAAAGAGGACTCCAAATCACATACAAAATATCTGCTTGTTAACTTTGGTACTAAGCGTGTTTTATTTAGTGTACAAAGAACTGCATCTAATGTTACAGGCTTTACTGTTTCATCAGTATCATGATTAAAATTGTATATTTGATCTAGAGAAAATATGTCAGCTGAAATAAATGATACTGTTTTATAATAATGATCAAATTTTACAATTGGTATCACACAATCATTATCTGTCAATAAAAAATTAAACTCATGTCTTGACTTGCTATTTGGTTTAAAATATGAAACAGTTTTATTCAAAACATCATCCACGTTTTCAAACAAAGCAACATCACTGCCTGTAATGTAAGATAAAATGGCAAGTCTATTTGACAGATTAGACTTGTATTTACAAGTTACCAGCGTATCCGATTGCTCACCAGTATACAGATTTATTTCTTTTTCAATTTCACTGACAAGAGATTGTTCATTAATATGCATTGATTTATTCAAACAGAATCCATCAAAAGATCTGTCCTGAAATAAAAGATCATTTGATAACAACATTACAGCTGAACGAAACAATGATTTACTTTTACTACATGGCATCTTTTTAAAAAACTAAACCACATTCAGTTGTCGAAGAATTTTTAAAAAAATCACCTTTTTCATTTTCATGCAATATATTTAGTTGGGGTTTCGGATGAACAAGTTGAACAGATGTACCATCAAAACCTCGCGTTGTATCAGAGGTTTTAACCATCGCATTTTTGTAACGCACATTTATATTATCCACAGACACATAACAAAATGTACTGGAGGAAATTGTTGGCCCAGCAACCGATCTTTTAGCAGCAATTACACTTTGGTATCTTTGAAATGTATCTTTGGAAATACAAATACCCATGTTATTAAGTATCTGTAAACACTCTTTTGATGAACCAGTATACTTATCAACTACTTCTGCAATCAGAGTGTGCACTGGCATATTGCATCTACTGTCTATGCAGAACATTAGAGAGCTTATCAGATTTAAGCACCTCAACACACTATGTGTATTTGTAGTAGTTGTGCTTGGTTGTGGTAGGTAACATTCACCATCTTTTACAGCACAATTTGGATTTATTAATTTGTAAAAAAAATTCCATATAACTGAATCCATGTAACTCGTGACAAAATCATATGGATTAAAGGTTTCCAGAGATATTTCGCCAATATTTTGTTTATCAATAATTAAGCAGATTAAATCGTTTAACCTTTGTCTTAATGTTGTCCAACATTTGTTTTCTTGAATTGTATAATTATCTTCCCCTGTAATTTTACCAGCAGTGCTAATTTGACTTTGCACATCACTAGCTGACACAGTTTTTGTACTGTTTTTATTTAGTGCATTCAGCAAGGCAAACATGGCATCATTTTTTCGGTAGTGCAAAGCTGTTCCTAATTTTCGATTTGCATTTGATGAATATGTTAATAAATTGCCTGAAAACACTTCTGACAATTTAGTTAAAATGTACCGCAAAACATTTTTCTTCAATTCTGACAGATCTTCGTTTTGCCAGTATGAGCAATACAAACATTGATATTTGGCAAAAATGTCATATACATCATTCAACAAAACAGCATTATCAGACAAAAACTCTTTACACAAGAACACAATGCAATGGGATAAAGCATATATATTGCTTCTATTTGGCTCTTGAATATCTCCTTTACTTCTCCAAGTATTTATCAATTTAAGTAAAACACTTTTTTTTTCAATATTTGCAAAGCATTCTTTGCACAATTTATTTTCTACAGATAGACTACCAACACATACCGGTGATGGTTTATAACTTTTGCACAATTCAAAATCAGAAATGTTTTCTTTTGTCAATTTGCATAATTCAACACTATTGCTGCATACAGCACACATTTTTGTTTTGGATTTATACAGCTCAAAATAATGATGATCACATATTGGAATGTTTTCTTGGGTTTCAAAGTTACATTCATCATCTAGATTAAAAAAACGTTTCGTTAACTGCAAAGGCAAATCAACATATCTTGTTGATTCTGCAATACAATTTCTGTATTTTGATAGAAAACAAGCAGGTTTGCGAATTTTTGCAGACGATGGCATTGATATTGTGGGACTTTGAACGTCTGTGGTAAATTTTCTTACACATACCCTACAAACACAATCTTTTTCAGAGAAATCAGGTTTGACATTTGCAAACTTGACAAAGTCTTCATTGCTTTTTTGAAAATGGAAATACCGATTATAATAAACACCGGAACCACAAATGCTGCAAGGGCCACATTCTTTCTCAGGATGATATTTTTTGTTTTTGCTTGGACGTACACCCCCTTTTAAGCTTTGGACAAGGATTACATTTTTATGCAACGAACATTGTAATTTAGAATAAGGAGGAAGTTGCAAACCTGAAAGGGTTTTTAAATTGTGTTCAGATTTTGGTATGCCTGTCCTCCGTTCAACAAACTGTGACAAATCTTTAACTAAAACAACCTCCTTGCAGCTATTGAATGCAATTACAGAGTTTACGCAATAAACATAAACCTGAAACGGAACTTCAATTTTACAATCATTGTGAAGGGCGCATGTTTTCACTTCATCACTAACACATTTCTTGAAGTTGTTGTACTCAGTTGCAGATTCAAAGTAATAACTAGATTTGATTTTCTTAGACTTGTCTTTACATTTTCTATAGGAGTTCTTTCTTCTCGACTTTTTAGCTATCTCAAGAGTCGAATGGAATGGGACCTCTACATCACACTCAGAATCATCATTTTGGTTCAAATCAACTTCTTCAATCTCTAACAATTCAAACAAATTATTATGGAAGTTAACATTCGAACAATGCCTATCATCAATTTCTGTGCACGTTTTAGTTAAAAGATTTTGAGTTTTCCCCGCACCTTGCGTAGGATTTTTGTGTGATTTGTTATATATGAAATTTCTTATTTTTCTTTTACTTTGTCCTATGTAGACGGTGTTATCGTAATGGTACTCGTTTATCAGAGTTTTCCTTTTTCTCTCTTTACTGATCAAATTTCTGGTTGCGTTACTTTCAGAAGAACTTGTACTATGTAAACCATGTGAAATGTGAATTGAACTCCTGCTAATCTCATCTGCTTTTGGACATATGCGTGGTTCACTTTTAGGTAATGGTGGAAAATCAAAACAATCATCCAAATCAAAATTAACTTCTCCAAACATCTTGATTTCCTCTCAGATTTTAACAAACGTATCTTTAAAGCAAATCACTAACAATAATATCAATATCTACCTGAAAATATTTACTATCAAGTTTACTAATACTATACAACAAATGACTGGCTACTACTTCCAAATACAGCTAAACAACAAACACTAATCAATTAGGCCTATATATAGTTTCTGGAATGAAAACTTACAAACAGAAAAATATTACAAAAATCAACGCAAACAAGCTACTCTAGCACAGTAACATTCAAAGAATCCGAAATAACAAAATGTTAATTTTCAAACTATTTTCTAATTGTAAAACTTGCGAATTTTGACACTGGCTATAGCATCTGCAGTAAATGAACATTAAAACAACAACAACAATATATTGTAAATTATAAATAACTACAAAAATAATTATAAAACAATACTGATGTCAAATTTTAATCTAAAGTAGATCTATAAACAAGTTTAATGAGCAGTCTCCACCAAAATGAGGGGCGAAAAAATGTTGCAGCTGTGTGGAATGTAAACAGAACTGTGCACCGCGAACGTACTGTAATAACTGTGAGATGCCCCCTAACACGACTACACCAACTGTTTTTAAGTTATTGCCAAACAAACAAATATCACGTCAAAACAATCAAAATAGTACTTATATAAATCGCAAATAAATATTGATGTGTTTTTTAAAATCAAATATTTCCAAAATGAACTGAAATATCCCTTTTTTGACCAAGAACAACGGAAATTCGACCCAATGTGAAAAAACCGGCTAACCTTACAGGCAGGCAGGAGCAAAGAGACCGATTTTTTCAATTTTAGCGCATTTAAAACTTATTAACCAATCGTGAAAAACTATATAAATTTCAACCAATCAACGATTTGTAAAATTTGCGCCTTTTTAATAAAAATATTCCGCGAAAAGCCTCCCAAACCGCCCATTTGGGGTTGCACCTCCGGCGGCCAAAATTCCTTCGATTTTAACAAAATCAGCTGTTCGCAAATCCGTAATTTAACACCAGTTACAACGAAAGTATCCAACATAACATGATACTTACCATTTTATTTTGCTTAAACTCCTCATTATAACACTTTATAAGATTCCTTGTAGGCCATATTCTGATAAAATCCTCTCAAATTAGAAGGAAACGCTGACCCGAAGTGTCACTTTCCAAACAAAATGGCGTCTTCCTTTCCTGAGGTTCCGCAGGGGATATTTTTCAAATATCGTATACGTTATCAATAGATAACCGAAACACTGTTAGTTCGATTGTTTTAATTGGGTGATATGTTAAACAATATTGTTTAATAACTCACACACTGTTGGGCAGTTGAATCCCTAATTTCGAGATCGTCAATTTACATGGTTCAGAATGTTCACACCGCATATTTCAGCCATTTGGGCTGATTAACGAACTTTCCGTTAGTGAGGTTGGTTCATTTTGTGCGCCCATTTGGTGTCATCACAGATTTTCCTAATATTTTCAGAAAACGTAGTCGAGGTATCGGACTATCTAATTCCAAAATATTAGGAAAATCTGTGATGACACCAAATGGGCGCACAAAATGAACTTTTGACAATAAAATGGATTTAAAAAACGTCAAAATTTAATAACGAACGGCGTTCATCACAATAATGACAAGTAAAGAGTTTTGAGATATTTATTCAACAACTACATCAAAGAACATTATATAACACATGAACATGCACACTTTTGACGTTTTTAATACAGTCACTTTCGATTTATAGTGTGTTTTATAAGGTCATACACATTTCAATTAAACAGCACGTGACCCGATAATGGGACTATTTTGCGTCAAACTACTGTGGTGAAATGAGTAGAACACTTAGGTCTATGCACGTGTTTACGTTCCCGTGCGTCCTGACTGTAAGTTAAAAATAAAAAATATGTTTAAATTAACTTAAAAACATGTTTTTGAAAATCTTGTTGAATCTCTAAAAATCTCACCGAAATCGCCCAAAACGAGAGGGCGATTTTAAACGTCCTATTTTCGCCAGGCCCTGGTTCTGGATCGGTGTAGCATAGTGTAACGAAGAAATAGAAGCGGGTCGGGTGACCGAGGCTAATCATGTCATTGAATTATGTAAAGGTTTGTCAAATAGCGGGTTAGGTGACATAAGCTTTCAACGCAATATATGAGTAGCCGTGCTATGCGTCGTATACAGCCATTTCATTATTTGTTTTTCAACGCGTTATATTTGTGATGTTAAAATATTCAATTTTATTTCGTTAAATGATGGTAATTGATAATGTCTAGGCCGGTTGTCTAAAACAGTACGTTTACAATTGTCTTCAAACGTCTTCTCAGCAGAACTCGTTCAGCCAGCGGTGTACACGCATGTATTACTGCCGTACATTTAGTCTTAACAAAAGTGTGTGCATGACTATTACATGTACATTGTAAACAGACACATTTAAGGGTGCCCTCTGGTGACGAATTAGCGTGATTTGCGCATATTTTCGCGCAACGCGTATGAAGTGGGAAGATGTTCCAAAATCATTAGTCATATATCCTTGATACTTAGTATATATGTTCGCAATCATGAACCCCACACACTGATGTAGGTTCGATAATTATAGATTATTATATGTCAGTTTTCGTAAAAGCAACTGTATCATCCCTGAGACCCTATATGTGCCCGAGGGCTTTAGCCTCGAGATATAATTCCTACACATAATTTCTCTAAACTTTGGTATATTGTGCGACATATCAGGGTTAAAGGTTGATTTATTCATAATAATGGTATGCACACTTTGCCACATGTTTAAGATCATATGGGCAGGAATTATATCTTGAGGGCTGAAAACACGACATGCTTCTGATTGACAAACTATTGTATATTGTGTGATATATCACATTTAGAGATAGATTATTTGGATTTGATATAACATTGTGTTAACGTTAATTTTAATTCTAACATGACAGATGCTATTTTCAGTACGTCTGAATAAACTTCAGACCTGGTAGGATGAAAATGGTTTTAAATTTTCTAAATCTAAAACTAATTGTATGCACTTTTATCAACTACGTAAACATCATGAAGACCCTCATCTAACACTGGATGGGTCACCAATACCAGTAGTGGATGAAACAAAATTCCTTGGTCTTATTTTCGACCGTAAATTAACGTTTATACCACACCTTAAATACTTGAAGGCCAAGTGCCTTAAAGCTTTTAATTCACTTAAAGTTGTTGCAAACACTAATTGGGGAGCAGATCGTAAAGTTCTTTTACAACTTTATAGATCTCTTATCAGATCCAAGCTGGACTACAGCTCAATAGTATATAGATCTACTCGCAAGTCATACTTGCAGATGCTCGATCCTATACCTAATCAAGGATTACGACTCGCCTTAGGTGCCTTTCGTACATCACCAGCCGAAAGTCTATGTGTTGAAGCTAATGAACCATCACTGTCTCATAGACGGGACAAATTAGCCCTTCAGTATGCCAATAAATTAAAATCTAACCCTTCAAACCCAACGTTCGTTAATGTTTTTAATCCTAGTTATGAACCGCTTTTTGATCGAAAACCGAAGGTCTTCGTATTAAACCAAACTTTGGTCTTCGTATTAAACCAAAATTAAGAGACACTGACATCGACCGAAATTTGATTGCCAAGTACAAAGTACCACAATTTCCACCGTGGACTTTGGAAATCCCAACAATTATTTTTCATCTTTGTAATAGTAACAAACACAGTACAGACCCTACTTTCTTAAATCGAAATACAGTAACTTTCAATATAGCTGTTGGTCACAAACACAGCATAAAAAGCCGCCTGCCTGACAAGGCCTCTATCTTTTCAGCTGAACTTAACTTGCCTTAAATTATATTCAGAAATCTGATGATGACCATTTGTAATATTTACTAATTCCCTTTCATCTCTTCAAGCACTGGGTAATATGAAACATGATAACCCAGTTGTGCTTCAGCTTTTAGAAAAGTACAATTCTCTTATAGTTGATAATGTTATTAATTTCTGCTGGCTTCCAAGCCATGTAGGAATACGTGGTAATGATAGAGCTGATAGTGCTGCTAAAGCAGCATTAGCTTTACATATATCTAATGCTAAATTACCTTATACTGATTTTAAAAGTTGTATTAACACATGTATTTGTAACTGTTGGCAAGCCGCTTGGGATTTGTCAGTTAACAATAAACTCCATTCAATTAAGCCGTTACTTGGAGAATGGCGTTCTTCTAGTAGACCCATTCGTCGGGAAAAGGTTGTTCTAGCCCGGTGCATAATAGGGCATACACGTTATACTTATTTATTTCAAGGTCAGCAATTACAAGAATGTATACCCTGCTTTGCACGGTTTACGGTCAAACGCATCGTGTTGAAATGTGTAGACTTTGATCCTATGCGTCAACAGGTACTACAATGTTAATACTATGAAAGAGTTATTTGATACTATAGATTTTAGTCTTGTTTTAGATTTTCTGAAAGAAATCGGACAATATGAATCATTATAATGTGTTCTTATATATATTTACTTGTTTATATACCCGTTGACCGGCATTTGTTGATTTACATATATAGTTTTTTTTACTACCATATCATTCCTTATTTGTAAATAGTTTTTTTTATATATGTTCACATTAATGTTTTAATTACTATTTCATTTCTTCATCTTTCATCAGTTTTTGCGCACAGTATGACTCGCATATGTGTCGACGTGCCGTAAAACACCATTCATGCATTCATTTTTTGATTCTACGCATATAAATATGGTTTTGTTTATGTCAGGTGTATCGCACAAAGAGTTATGCTTTCACCTAGGGACTTGTGTATTATACTATATGAAACAGTACCTTTGGAAATTGTTGAACCAAACCAAACACATTAAAGCGTACCAATCGCTGAGTATCAATGTGTATTACAACGTTACTAGCACCCACTGGCGACAGCTATTAAAATCGGAAGTTAAAAGTGGCACCTCTCTTTATTTTCCTCCAAAATCCTGTTGCAGTAAGAGCCTTTTCATGTTGTTATAGTTCCATGTAATATCCGATAGGCAATTTATTTTACTTCAAAATAACGAGTTTCCATAACAAGAAACACATTTCTTTAACAGTAAAGATATAATATATATACTTAGTTATGAATGTCGATTAAAAGTGTTTTATGTACATAGTTATATAACTATCGATATGAAATGACGCAAATTACATGACAATATTATAGCATTAAAGCTTGTATATAATGGTTGCAATAAATACTGTTCCGACATCTACTGCGCTGTACAATCTAGGATAGTCACCCTAGGACTGAATTCGATAACGCGTAAATTGTTTTTTTCTAGATATAATGTATTTTAAATTTGATAATAATTCCTTGACGTTATTTTCTCTATTTCCGTGAGTGTAATGGTATTTCTGCAGCTTTTTTGTTTCCAGGATGATGAATTTTATAACTAATTTTGAAAATAAATATAATTTTAATGCAATCTGTGCATGAGGGGAAAACATATTGTGTTGGCATCATTGTTTTGTTGTGACGACTGCACAACTCTACAACGAATAAACCAACAACATAAACGACATGTGCGTTGAGTTTCGGGATTTTGTTCTTTACCGAATATGGTATATTGACCGGTACGTAATACATTATTTTGAATGCGTGTTTTTGGTCGTTTGCATTCTGTGATTACTGCGTTTCATGTTTGACTTATCTTATTATATTTGTCATTCTGGCTGAAGGCAGTACCAAACACATTAAATCGTCATACTCGCTGAGTAACAATGTGTATTACAAAATTACTCTCACCCACTGGCGACGGCTATTAAAATCGGAATTTAAAGTGAGAAAAGGCTACCTTTCTTTATTCTGTTGCAGTAAAAACCTTTTCATGTTGTTATAGTGCAATCTAAATTGTTCAAATTGCACACGTTTTTTTCGTTTTTTTCTCGAACTGTACGGCATAGTATCGCCACTGATAAATGACGGATGTACTGTTACTTAAACAAAACGCATTATTATAAGAAAAACCCATTATTTCTCAAAACTATCTGGACGCCACTAGATATATTAAACAAACTTAAGCAGACGTTTTAAAAAAACATAATATTAAGCTCTTTGGATATGATAAGACGAATTAGAAAGAACAAACGATGCGGGAAGATGTGTAAGTACAGTCCTCTAGATGTCCGAGTGTTTCTTTAACAGTAAAGACAAATGTATATATATAATTACATGTGGTGTATTAACTGAAAGGGATTCAGTTTTGACAGAGTCCTTATATATAAGGAACCTGGTTTTGATGGAAATAACATAAATATTGAAATTCTCCTCAAACCTCGAATTGTACATAGTTGTATCGCTACCGATATCAAATTAAGCGAATTATATGACAATATTGTAACATTAAAGCGCGTATATTATGTTGTAATAACTGCTATTCCGACATAGATTGAGCTGTACAATCTAGGATAGCCACTTAAAGCTACAGAGTCTATGTTTTAACTGGTAATAACTCATGAATACGTTTGAAGTAGTTTCAAATCGAGAACACCCCAATAGTCGGTATTTAAGGCAGAAATCGATACGTAAAATATCAAATTTTTATTTAACCTTCGTACAGGTAACATCGATAAATATACGGCTTCAGATCATATGTGATAAAAAAAGTACTTGCCCGCAAGGGGATTTGAACCACAGCCGTTGCACTGTTGAGTTTTGTTGGCCGCACATTTAACCACTAGGCCACGGCGATTTAGTGATATGTTCTAGCATTATTAGTACTAAAGAGGCATTACGTAATAACTAGTGCAAAAGCGCTAAATAAGAAGTCGAGATATGGTTATTTTGAGGCCGAATATTAGTTTCATGTTGATAAGATCCGACAAAATGGATTGTATATTTATGGATTTGTCTTCAGTTGCGTTCAAATATGTTAAGTTATTTTGCCTCATAATAAATGGTAGATTGTATACCATTTTCCAAGAAGCGTGATAGCTCAGTGAATAGAGCACCTGACTTGACATCAAAAGGTCGTGTGTTCGAGTCCCGAAAGAGGCCGGGAGTGGAGTTGTGGAGTGGAGTTGTGGAGTGGAGTGTAGTCGCCTCCAAAACGGTAACATTCACTCCAAAAAGTGGAGTGGTGGAGTGGAGTTTTAGAGTGGAGTGTAATTGACTCCAAAAGTAATTAAATGAAGATCACAAAGTGTATAATGGTCTGGTTTATGTAACATGTAAATATATCTGTACATTCCTGAACAATAGTGATGAACAATATCACAGCATTCAGATGCAGATTCAGGCAGACTGGTACCCTGTAAAAGCCCCACTGAAATTACAAATACAAGTACCCACTCTCCAAACACCAAATTACTGCACTTTAGTGACTGGTGTTTATTATCTTGCTGTTTTGGAATAAAACAAATGTGTCGTATGACTAATGATACTTTTCTAGCGGCGATGATGGCTCAGTTTCTCACAACTAGCGTAGATTAGATAAATCAAGCGTGTTTATAGTTCAGTACTATATAACCCTATATGGGGTAGTACAAGTCATACAGGTACTAATATATTACATCTCTTTAATCCACGTTTTTACTAGTCATAATGATATACCTTGAACTAAACTGTTTCTCAAAAGCTTCATGTATTATATCAACCAGTTTGAGTTGTATTTGAATGTGGGATGTGTATCTCAATGTCATGTCGTCTAACTACATTTGACCATGATCTTTATATTTCCAGGACAATGTTTGTATATTATGTTGTGATAATTAATTTACAAATTGCCGGAGTTTATGCGTATTTGAAAGTCGGTAATGAACGGCACATTAGTGCGTTTTAGTAAATTTTATATTCTCCACGCCCAAAATATGCGAATCAGTTCTTAAATTTACATTGTTTCTAGTTAAAGTACCAACACTAACGTACCTTGGGAGGTTGGTAATGATAAATACGAGCTAGAAAAATAAATATCGTCAGTGACTGTTCAGACTGCGGAAAAGCTATTTTCTATTGAGGTATACCGGATGCATGCACAATTAGCTCCACCTACCACACCGAATGCGTACACATATTTAGCTCTACCTACCGAAATTTGAAGTTTATTCGAAATTAGATGCTATTTCTTTTTACCAGAAAGTATCAAGTTAATATAAATGTATTTGTATGAAATTATCCAAGAAGGGTACACATGTATAACAGGGATATAAACAAGAAACACACCAGATACAGTAATTTTTTCACTTAACCTTTTTGAAACTGTATACATTATTTGTGTTGTGTTTTGAAGTCAATACATACATGATTTAATTGATTTAATATTTTGGAGTCGACTCCAAATTTTGGAGTTTACACTACTCCACTCCACCTCTCCAATCCACCACTCCACTACTCCATTCCACCACTCCGCTTCACAACTCCACTCCACAACTCCACTCCACTCCGCTTTTTAACACATGCCCTAAAATAACAACACCATAGTTAGGTGAACATCATCATTGTAATGCCTTTATTAGCGCACCTGAGCCTTTCGTCTAATCTAAGGCACAACTGACCTATTGTAAACCCATTTCGTCCGACATTTGCCGTCCGTTCAACACCTATGGTATGATATTAATATAAACAACTTTTAAAAAAAAGTATGATAACTGAATTAATCATATTCAGGTTCATTTGAGTAAAACCCATTCAGCATTCAAGATGACCGGTATTACAATAATAGTCCAAACCTTGAACACATATTATTCCCCAAAACAAATGAACTGATTTCGACAGGTCTTAACGAATTATTGATGAACAGGTTCCAACTTTCGAATCTAGCATACATTTTGTGAGCAACTATCAATGAAGACAGAAGTACCCTTGACCTGTTTCGTAAACAAGTAAAAACTGTCTTACATGTCTTATTATCCCATTTTTCTGCTGATATTTCAAGTGGAAAGCTATTTTTCTATATGAAAATAACATTGCTGCATTATCCATACTCGATTTGAAATTGCAGAGAATGTGGCCTTTTAACAAGATTGATGTCAATAGGGAAAGGCTTTGTTGGTTCATGCCTTCACCAAAAGCCGTAGTTTATACACGCCATTTCTGGTTTGGTTTTATTTAATTATTAGCCGTTCAAATCCACTTGCATGGTTATTTATATTTCTGAAATTGCTACACTTTGATTTTGTTGACTGAGTGTGTTTCTGGCCAAGTACAGTTTTATCTTGACGAATTGCAATTGATCTGAAACCCGTAAGTTTATAAAACTGTAATGAAATTTGGGACAGCCTTCAAACGTTATTATATTAAGCTGTTTTCATCGTTCCATTGGGAAATTCCAAAAGTTTCTTTCGAGTCGAGTAAAGTACACTTCGATTTAATTTCTGATCAAAGAATAAATAACCGCGTTAGACCATGCAGTGATTGCAAAACTGGATACAATTTTGTACTTATTTTCTCAAGAAAACGGAAGTTTCGCGCATTTACCAAATTGAATAAGAGACCTTTCGTGATGCTTTACGACAATTTAACACCGAGGGTGCATTAATGCGTTGGTTTATTGCTCGCTAGTGGGTAATGAGTAGTGATAATAGTATCAGATATGCAAATCTCAAAACTCCCTCGATACACCAGATGACTCTGCTGTGAAATATATACAAACAATTATATATATATATTCATGTTTATTCTGTCTCATTTTCATTTCATCTGAGAATAAAGATGATATCTTCAGCCAATGTTTTGTTACAATACAAACCACATCCGAGGTTTATGTTTATTTCTGTCTCCTTTTCATTGCATGTAATAATAAAGACGATTTCTTTAGCCAGTATATATATGCTTCAGACGCGTAGTGTTTTCCTGAAGCGGTACTTCGGTTATTGTGTGACCCCGATACGCAGATCCAAGCTGAAAGCAAATAACTGTGATTTCCTTGTTTAATAAGAATATGAAATGGAAACCCATTTTTCTCAGTTTTATTCAGCGCAGGGCTTTGTCTTACAGAGTTCGTAATCAATTTAAAAGAGATCGTTCAGATGCTATGTTATAGGAACCAATAAGTTGCACATTGTGGCATTTGTTTGCGCAGTCGGTTACAGCGTCGTCTACTATGTGTTTACTGAACCAAATGTAAATTGTTAAGATATTTCAAAAAATATTATACGAAACTACTACGGAACAAATCTGATTGGTTCTGACAATTTGACATTTGAGTACTCTGGAAAGGTTCAATATCCTAAGGATATTATAAACAGTTGCCTTTCCTTTGATATTATTCTAAAATCTTTGCCAGTATGCTGCAAAATGATGCTACCTACATTCACAAGAGTTAATTGTGATTCTAAGAATCTCACAGGGTAAGACATTGGCATAACTTGAATATGAAATAACAAGCTATTAGACTTAGCAGCATAGCCTGTTGAAAAACTTAAAGCAATGTGCCTAAACTGAAATGGAAAACAATCCTTTCCTGCTTATGTAGATACATAGACGTTGAAGTTTTTAAAAAATAGCCAAGTCCGTAAATCTGTGAGATCATAACGGTAAATCGTCCCGCTGGTCATTTTCTGAAGTATACTGTTCAGCAAAGGTTGCGTGTGCTTGTCAAGTGATGTCCACACCACTACGATTTAGTACTCCGGCAAAGTCGTCCAACGTATACAATATTCCACTAAGTAAAAAGACAGGAGAGAAGGTTCATCTCCAGCTTCGCCGGTCGAAATCCCATTAAAAAGAACAAGCTTAAACTTAGCATGGATTCCACAATGGAAGAGGAAACCACTCCGCAGCCTGTGTCAATATCTGATGGCGATATCATGAAGATTTCAGCCAGTCTGAAATCTGTGCTTAGACCTGAGACTGAAGAAATCGTGATGTCGGCTATTACCTCGGCGATATCCTCTAAGCTTAATGATCTTATCAATGAAAATGCCAGGCTCGCGTCTGAGAATTAAGAGCTTCACGAGAGAGTTGTTAAACTCGAACATTGAGCTGAGCAGTATAGTCGTCGGAATTGTCTGCGCATCACAAATGTTAAGGAATTTCCTGGTGAGAACACTGATAACATCATTTTGGATGTCGCAAAAGCAAGTGACGCCAGTATTACGCTGGCGGATATAGATCGGTCACACAGATTTTGGAAGCCACGCGCTATTATCGTCAAACTTATTAACTACCGTGCTAGGGAGCGTTTATACACCACGCGATCCAGTTTGAAAGATAGTAAATACCACGGCTGCTTCATAAACGAAGATTTAACAAAAAACAGAAGCAAACTTTTGTTCGAAGCATGGTCTCTAGTTAGAACGAACAAGCTCACCGGAGCTTGGTCGTCCGATGGGAAAATACTTGTAAAGGACACTTCAAGTAAAATCATGAGAGTATTTTCCTCCGAAGATTTGGAGAAGTTCCAATAGTGTGCTATACTGAACCGTGGTTTTTGTGCTATAGACTATATTTAGACGCCGTACTGCATTATCGGCTTTAATATCGTGGAACATGAAGCGTTTATTTTCACTGACAGCTTGCTACATGGACTATATAACTCTTCCACGCTGAAATGTGTATGACGATTTTCGACTATATATTATATCTCAACGGACCGGTCAAGTCTCCAGCAATATGTTTTATACTATATTCCTCTTCTGAGGCCTTGAATAGTCTTATGTGTACAGTATGTGGTATTAATTCCATATAAGTGAATGACTATAATAGCATGCTCATATGTTGCCGCTTGTGCTTTGCGTGCTTGTAACCACGACACTTAAATACGCATTCGTAGTTAGTGTACACATACATCACTATTTTGTTGTCTTTATTCATAGATGGTACTCGTATCAATTTGAACATGTTAATGTGCGAGTCTATGCTATCGCTCTTGAATGCGTTCGTCCTTTCATAGAGTGTCGCTAGTTTTGCTTTTAAGATGTGCGTGTGTGAGTGTGTTTGAGTGCTCTCCCGTAACCACACATCATAGCACATCTAAGTATTTCCCGCTTATTTCTTATATGCTTTGTTTTTCAAATACATTATCCTTGCACGTGTGTTACCAGACATGTAAAATTGTTATTGTATATTTAAGGAAGGAAATTATAGAGCTGTTAATTAGGTAAAACGATTCTGCCAAATTGTTTTGAACCTTAGCGGGCATTATTTATTTTACTACTGCTAAAAGATGTAATCATCGTACACATAAGTTTTTGATTTACATAATTTACATGATTGATGAAACGTATATTAAAAACGGGAACTCTTTATGCTTCTAGCAACTAAAACGATTACTCATTTTTGTTTGTTTCGAATTTGATCTTAACTGGCATTACTTATTCTACCATTGTCAAAAGATGTAATCACCATACACATAAGTTTTGATTTACACAAATTACACGATCGTTGATATGGCCTTACTCATTGCATCACTGCTGGAAGAGGTTATATTATATTCACTAGTCTTGACTAATACAATCTACATAAGCATGCCATGTTTTTTCAGAAAATAATTTAACACACTTTATCTACATAAGCATGCCACATTTTTCAGAAAACCATTTAACACTCGAATTGTTCCTCTCGATTAATGTCAATGTCACTTACCCTGTTTGTTTGTGTGTTTTTTTTATTTATCCCTTAACTACTTTTTTTACAAACCAATGCATACATTTTTGTTTTTGGATGCCGTTTATTTTTGTTTTCCTTGGACACTATAGTGGAGTGACGGTGGGATGTGATTGGCGGAATAGGTGGCACCACCGTGCCAGGATCATATGTTTGTTTATAGTTTCTTATAGGTGTGATAGCTTGACGGCGGCAGAGCTGTTCCTTTTGTTCCTATTGGCAATTACATGATAACATTTAGAATCTGTTCTGCCGCTGCCATGTCTTCTTACAAATGTTATCCCTATCAAGATCTCCAGTTTGCTTACTTTCTATACTCTACCATGTGTATTCCACACCACATTCCGCAAACCAAATAATATACCCACATAGGCAACTGATGCTAGGTAATCAGTACCGTGCAAATGTTCTATTCACAAAACGCATCGTTCTTGTTGGAATTGAATTAACTATTATTACTTGGTTAAGACTATTGCTGCTGCAATATGGTGATATCCATCCTAATCCCGGCCCTCCAGTGCCATTGAATTCATCCTTCGACTCCTCGTTAACTAGCAATAATTCGTCAACCACGATGTCTGATACCTTAGATTTTGCACATAACCTGTCCATAGTGCACTACAACGTACAGAGTATAATTCTTAAATTAGATTAGATTTTCACAGAACTACACCACTTTGACATTCTAACGTTCTCTGAGACTTGGCTTAATAGTTCAATGTCGAACGATCAACTCATTAGTCCTTCTTTCCATACTCCTGAAAGAAAGGATCGTATCGGTTATAGCCATGGCGGGGTAATAGTTTACGTCAAGGATACCATTCATTATAAACGAAGAAATGACCCTGAGTTAAACATTCTTGAATGCATCTGGGTTGATATTATATTAAACCACAAACACGTGCTACTAGGTGTATTTTACAGACCTCCAAACGCAGATGCAATTTACAATAACATGATTGAAGATTCTATTAATCTTGCGGTAGATACAGGTATTAAAGATATCATTGTCACAGGCGATTTCAACTACAACATGTTACATAGTCAAACGTCGAGTAGAGTCGAATCCCTTTGTTATCAATTTGGTCTTTATCAAACTATTGACGAACCAACCAATTTTACCGAAATACTTCGTCACTTATTGACCTATTACTTGTTAGTGACAAGTCTAATTTTGTTACGAGTGGAGTGGGCGAACCTTTTTTAAACCAAGAAATACGATATCATTGCCCAATTTTTGGCATCTTTAAGTTCACAAAACCAAAATTCAAATCATACTCTCGTAAAATATGGCGATACAACCAAGGTGACTATGACCTTTTACATAATAAAGCCTCATCAACAAACTGGGACGAACAAGTTAACAACGACATTAATATATACGTGAAAACCATTTCCAACACAATATTATCGTTAAGTGCCTCATGTATACCTAACATAAACATCCGAGTTAGACCTTATGAACCGCCGTGGATAACAAATATAACAAAAAGACTAATCAGAAGAAGAAAAAGAGCATACTAGAAGGCAAAAAACACACATAGTTTACATCACTGAAGTACTTTTAGAAAACTTCGAAATCAAATTATACTTTCAATACGCGAAGCAAAGCAGTTATATTACGACAACCTGTCAAATAAACTTAGTTCTAAAACGCTCTCTCCTAAGGATTGGTGGAAGACACTTAAAACATTCCTTTCATCAAATGTCAAACATTCCATTCCTCCACTGAACGACGACGGCTCAATTATTTACGACGATTTTAAAAAGGCAAATCTTCTAAACGACATTTTCCAAACCATGACTTATTTAGACGACGCGAACATCGAACCACCTTTAGTCCAACCGTTTAATAGCTATGTATCATTACAATTGTTTACTCTTACGCCAAATGAAGTTCGTGAAGTCTTACAGTCCCTTGACCCTGGTAAAGCGTCTGGTCCTGACGAAGTTAGCAATCACATACTCCGTGAATTAGCATATGAACTTTCTGTTCCGCTATGCGACTTGTTTAATAGATCTGTAACATCGGGCAAGATTCCTGATATTTGGAAGGAGGCTTATGTGTGTGCAGTTCTTAAGAAGGGCGATCCATCCTTAGTAAATAATTATCGTCCTATATCGCTACTTAGCACCGTTGACAAAGTATTCGAAAGACTCATGTTTAAATATATTTTAAACTTTTTTAGAGATATCAATTTCTTATCTGCCTTTCAGTCTGGATTCGTTCCCGGCGACTCAACAATTAGCCAGCTGGTCTTCCTATACAATGCCTTTTGTAACGCTTTGGACTGTGGACAAGAAGTGCGGGTTATATTTTTTGACATTAGTAAAGCTTTTGACCGAGTTTGGCACAAAAATGGGATATAGGGTCCTATATAGCCCTGCTTGCTAAATTGAAAGCTGCGGGGATATCTGACGACCTTTTGAAGTTACTCTCTGACTATCTTAAAAATAGAAAACAACGTGTTGTCCTTCCTGAAACTAAATCAAATTGGAACTCAATTAATGTAGGTGTTCCTCAAGGTTCTGTATTAGGGCCCTTACTCTTCCTTGTTTACATTAACGACATTGTTGCTGATATTGATTCCAACATACGTCTTTTTGCAGACGATACTAGTCTTTACATTATAATTGAACATAATAATGATATTGTTACTTCTGCAAATACACTCAACACTGATATAGCAAAAATTACTGAGTGGTCCAAAAAATATGGCTCGTTACATCCAATCCCACTAAAACTGAATCCCTTCTTATCTCGCGTAAGCGTAACAAACCTGTTCATCCGCCATGAGCAAATTACTGATGTTCCTTCACACAAGCACCTTGGTGTTTTTCTTTCAAATGACTGCAGTTGGCACTCGCACATTGAATATACTAAGGCTAAAGCCTGGTCTAGAATTAATATAATGAGGAGGCTAAAACATCAGCTTGACAGTAAATCACTAGAAATTATATATATATCATTTATACGACCTCTCCTCGAATATGCTGACGTCATATGGGACAATTGCACTAACTACGATAAAGCCGATCTCGACAAAATACAAAATGAAGCTGCCAGAATAGCAACAGGCGCGAACAAATTAGTATCTTTAAATGAATTAAACAAAGAGATTGGATGGGAATCTTTGGAATCGCGAAGATATAAACACAAACTTACCTTATTTTATAAAATGGTTAATTCCTTAACACCCCCACATCTTGCTTCGCTAGTACCTACAACAGTTAGTGCAGAATCAGACTACAGCTTGCGAAATTCAAACGATCTTCAAGCTATTAAATCCCGAACACCAACTCCTTCCTTCCTTCGGTTACTCGTGAGTGGAACAAACTTCCTTTCGAAGTAAAAAACTCTGACTCCATAAATGCACTAAAGCATCACCTTAACCGTAACCTTAATTACACGTCTAAGCATTATTACACAGGCAAAAGACGTGCACAGCTACTTCATACTCGGCTCCGCACCAAGTGTAGCTCGCTTAACCACCATTTGTTCATAAAAAACATCATCGACTCTCCTTTATGTCGATGTGGCGGAATAGAAACTACTCAACATTATATATTTAGCTGTCCATTGTACGACAATGCTCGTGCGGATATGCTGGCTATACTTCAACCACTGTGCACAGCTTCACTAAACATAATATTATTTGGTGATTCCTTGGTATCACACGATAATAATGTCACTATATTTAAAATTGTTCAGAAGTTTATTTTGTCAAGCAAACGTTTTTAACATGTTTCAACTTAAGAGAAGCTGCTACACCGCGTACCGAGAACAATATATGTTTCCTGGGTATGATGCTGTTGTCTTGTGTCCGTGTAACACTACCATACCCTTTAATAAGTAATAATAATATTTCAATAACAAGTAGTAGAAGTATATCACAGTTAATAGTAAATGACCATTATTCTACATTTTGGGATTTGCTTCTCAAATAGCAGATATTATATAAGCTTACTCAGGTATACAGGGTAGGCGGAGTATAGCGTTGATCCAATTGAATAAATGTGTCGAAATCCAATAATATTATGGCACGTGCATGCAGGTATATATTGGCATGTTTAAATAGCAGGAGAGAGTCTGTGAGAGTCAGAGGTTGTTAGATAGTGCATGCAGGTATATATTGGCATGTTTAAATAGCAGAAGAGAGTCTGTGAGAGTCAGAGGTTGTTAGATATTGTCTGAGAATGTAGAGATTTGATGAGTAACATCTGTTAGAATTAATATAAACACTATACGATCAGAAATGGGTTAGTTTTAAAGATTATTAAAACGTGTGTTTAAAAGTCTGGACTTGTTAATTATTAATGCCCTGGTGACATAGAGTGTTACATCCGCCGGTCAACCCCACTGTTGCCCCACTATCGTGTCTGTTATACATTTGTTATTATAATATTCCACTAAATTGAATTTTCGTGTAATTTTAAGATAATCCAACTATATTCAAATGCTTTGCTTTATTATTTCTTTTTCAAACTTGTTTTGGTCCCTATAACTAATCACTGTTAGATGTATAGCTATATTACATTGAACACTTATAAAAAAAGTCCACTGTGCAGTTTTATACGCCATTGTTATATGTAATTTATATGATACCTAGGCAAGGAACTCTATAAGCAACTGCTTTCGTTCCAATCCTTTTTCACATTTTGTATTATGTACATTTTCACAGATTGTATAAATATGGGAAATAAAATAAGTTTAAAACAAGAGTTTTATTCATTGCTAATGAATATTTTTCCAATCGAGCTAATTGAGATAAACACCAACAGAAAGATATTATATAGGTAGTATATATAATAAAAACATTTCAGTATTAATTGTATCGATTTGATCGAAAATTCGGACGGAAATAATTTTAGTTACTGCTAAAAAATTGATCTTAAATGGAGACTTTAATTTTGTTATGAACACTAGATTAGACAAAATAGGAGGAAATTTAAACAGAGGTATTGACGGCTCAAAAATATTTATTAATATAATAGATAAAAGCATTGATTAGTTGATGCTTTTAGATATTTATTTCCTACCAAAAAGGCTGTAACCTGGGCTAGAAGAAATAGTTCAGAAAACAGTAAATATTCCTATATAGGCTGTAGATTGGATAGATTTTACGTTCCAAACACACTTAAAGATGCTGTAGTTATTTCTGAGATTTTACCATATTCACATTTTGATCATGATTTTGTTACTTTAAAACTGCTGTTACTTTAAAAAGTAACGTTAATAAAGGTTTATCTTTTGGAAAGTCTTATTGGAAGTTTAATGATACATTACTAGAAGATAAAAAAATATATACTTTTGAATATTATTGGGATATTATTAGTAGGACAGATACTATAACCTTAGAATGGTGGGATGCAATTATTATTAAATACTTTTGTATCGATTACAGTAAAGATAAAACAAAGAATTACATGGAGAATACAAAAAACTTGAAAAAGATTATCAGAACTTAAACTTAGTTCAAGAAAATACATTATATTTAAAAGAACAAATTAAGTCAAGAATAAAAGTTACTGAAAACAAGTTACAACCTGGGTCAATCATTAGAAGCAAAGCAAATATCTTAACTTCAAAAGAGAATCTTACAAGTTATTTCTTTCACATTAAATTAAACCATAACGAATATTAAACATAATGATGTTAATTTTCAGGATTCAAAACATATTTTAAATTGTTTTAGATATTTCTATAAGCAATTATATTCAGAAGAAGATGTTGTTATAACACTTAATGTTACTTTTCTTTCAAATTTACCACAGATAAGTGGAATATATAATATTTTATTAAAACGTAGTATTTCAAAAGATGAAATTTTGCATAGCCTTAAGGACATATGTTACCAAATAAATCACCAGGCAATGACGGTTTAACAAGATGTTAACTTGAAGTTTTAATATTTTAGAATCAATTGTTCAACTTGTTTATGATTTTGGGGAAATGTCAGAGTCCCAGAAGTTATCATATATTACTTTAATATGCAAAGATACATCAAATGCATCTAATATGAAATTGTATAGGCCAACTTCCTTATTGAATGAAGATAAATATAACTCTCCAAAGTTATATGTAAATGTTTAGGAAGTGTATTATCTAAAATTATTGGCATCAGTCAAACTTAACAGCAGTTTTATCTCCATGGACCAAGAAAAGGCTTTCGATAAACTATCTTGGTCATATTTATATGACACCTTAAAAGCTTTTGATTTTGATGATGAATTTATTCTTTGGATAAACAATGTCAAGTCGTCTGTGCTAGTCAAGAATCAAATTTCTGATACTTTCGATATACAATGAGGCGTAGGGCAAAACTTGTCCTTGTCTCCCTTTTTGTACGTAATATGTTTCGAATCTTTCACTAAAAAAGTTCAAGATGACCCCTCTGTATAAAGCTACCTGGATCTCATTTTGAAGTAAAAATGTCAATGTACGCGGTACACGGGAAAAATATCTAGGTACGAAATTCTTCTGTTTTACATATGTGCCACATATGTATTCTACATATGTATTTCATATTAAAAGAACACATATATAATGAATATGAAAAGAATACATATGTAATAAATAAAGGTATATTGACCTGAAAAACGTATATTGACTTTTGTATATTGACCTGTGAAAAATAAGTATGAAAAATTCAATTTCCATGAATATTCAAAATTCCAAATTCCAAATTCCAAAATTCCAAATTTCAAAATTCAAAATTCAATATTCAAAATTTAAAAAAAAAATTCAAAATTCAAAATTCAAAAATTCAAAATTCAAAATTTTCAAAATTCAAAATTCACAAATTTCAACAAAGTTCAAAAAACCGAGGCGATATCACATTTCTCAGGTCGATAAATACACATCGCCGAGGTCGATATCACTTTTCTCAGGTCGATAAATACACATATCGACCGAACCTAAAAGGCAACAATTATTTTATTATTAAATCAAATTATTCATGGAATTCTGAATTTTTGAATTTTTGAAATTTTGAATTTTGAAATTTATGAATTTTGAATTTTGAAATATCGAATTTTAAATTTTGAATTTTGAAATTTTGAGTTTTGAAATTTTGAATTTTGAAATTTTGAAATTTTGAAATTTTGGAATTTTGGAATTTTGAAAATTTGGAATTTTGAAAATTTGAAATTTTGAATTTTGAATTTTGAATTTTCTTCACAATTTATATAAACACTATATGCATTGTATTTATATTAGTTTCATATGAAATACATATGTAAACAGTTCATATGTGTCACAGGTGTATTACTTTGATGTGTAAAAAATATTTGGTACATATGTGCCACATATGTATCATTTACATATGTGGCACATATGTAAATAATATTATGCACATATTGTATTAATATGAAAAAATCATAAGAAAGGAATACATATGTGTCACACATCACAACATTTTTCCTGTGTAGATAACACTGGTGTTTTGACTTCTGAAATATCAATGAAAAAATATTTTGATTATATATATTTGTTTCAGAAGATATCTGGATCCCGAATTGATTAAAGGAAGTCTAATTGAATGTATTTTGGAAAATGGAAAAATCGGTCTGATCATCCCTTTGGAATTTCATGGATTAATAGCACTAAACGTTTAGGCTATTATTATGGTTACCATGTTGATCCAGATCAAGTTTGTTCAAAATTATTTTCGAATTTTCATAAGACACTTAATCTTTGGAAATCTAGAAAACTGTCTTTTAAAGGCAAGTCTACCGGTCTACATTCTCTAACTTTAATTGAAATAGTATATATCACTGCGGCTAGCAATATGCCAAGTCACTATATTAACATGTTTTAAGGAGCAGCCTTTAGATACATTTGGGGGTCTACTTTAGAGCCCGTAAATAGGAAAACGTTATACTTACCTTTTAAGGAAGGAGGCTTTAATGTACCAGATGTTGATATTAAGTGCCAAGCACTGTACTTATCCCATTTACAGAAACTTATTAATAGTCATAATGCAAGCTGGACATATTTAACAAAATACTGGATTGGAATTTAATTTGAGGAAGCACAATCCTTCATTTGCCAGTAATTTAATTACTCATAGCGAATTTGCTCCACCATTTTATGAAAAGTGTTTAGCTGTTTATAATAAACTCATGAAGCATTATCCCGATTTTTCGTTCAAAAAGACTGCAACTTAAGATTTGTATAACGTATTGTTAAATATTGACCAAACTAAAGGTAGTTTCCCAACCATTGATTTCAAACAAGTTTTTAAGAATATATACCCACCTTGTGTTGATCCAGATGCTGGAGAATCTGTCCTGATGTATTTCATGTAAACTATTACTTAGACATCTTAATGTTAATAAATGCTGTACCTTTTTTTAATCAATAGAAACCGTAAGCCAGTTGTTTATAGAATGTAAAATTATTCAATCTTTTACATGGGGTTGTTTTGAATTTGTTAATACTAAAAAGAGCAAGCTGTTATGGTATAAAACACCAAAGTTGCGTATCGAATGTATACTTCCGGGTGAACAAACTACCGCGATAGCAAAGAGGATATTAAAACGTCAAGATCGAACATAGATTTGGAAATGCAGAACATGAAACAGCAGCAACAGAAAACGAAGATGGAGGCTGGAGTAAAACGACGTCGAACACGCTCACCAAAACATTCATACATAAAAGGGGAGGATACGCCTGACAAGGGAGTTAACAATGAACAGTTGTGCATTTTGTGGAAAGGCTTTTAAACGTAGGGATAAAATGTTGCGACATAAACAAACAAAGCATGGGGTGAAAATACTCATTAGGACAATGACTCCATGGAGTCATTAGCCGATAGTGACACTGATTCGACGGAAATAATAACCGAAAGGGACGATATTGCTGATATATCCGATATTTATACGTCGGAAGAGGACGATGATACTGACAGCGAAATGTTTTCTGATGAAGAAGACCCGTGGGACAACATTGTTCATAAAGCGTTTCACAAGTGTAAAGAAAAAATCAAATCTGCAGTACAAAACATGACAGATAGTGAGGGATGGGATGAGGATACGTCTCGGGCGCGAACTTCTATCGATCTAAAGTCCGCGTATCGGAAAGTCATATCAAATGATTGCATGGTCAGACTAACATGGTTTAACCTTATGAAGAAGGACACCATCTTTAAGGCAATACAAAATACGGCGATTGAACTCCGTGACCTCGAAGACTTTGATCAACAGGAAGCATGGCAAGCCGCATTTTCGAAGCGGAAATTTCATTTGGATAGATTTTTAAAGCAATACGAGCCACCTGAACTCTTTCAAGTTAAAAGAAGTGGTGAAGATTCATAACTATGTTTTTTGTAAAAAAAAAAAAACAGAAAAACTGATAAACGCGGATGCTCGTACTAGACTTCATCTGCTTCAACATATATCTTCGAGACAAGTCGACGCAATCGTTGAAATAATGAAGAGAATAGCGAGAAGATCTATCGTTCTCTTACGTAGGGACGTCCCTACGTTTGAAAGTAAAACGGACATCATCCGAATGCTGACTTCAAGTCGAGTGAATCGACGGAGGAAAAGGACATTATTACAAAGATCTAATTCGCTATTGTCGCGAGTGCTTAGTGAAGTGAATACTGGGCAAATCATAATGGACGAAATTAGAAAAACTGGAGAGGAATAATAACGGTTGTTTTAATCTGGAGAATAAAGCTGATCAAAGTTTCGGTGCGCTGTAAATAACTGGAGTATACACGGTGATATTAAAAACGCGTATAGTTTTGGATACATGGTTACGCAGCGCTTGAAGCAGACAAAATACTAACTGGCTATAGCGTATACATAAAAATAAATTGAAAAAGTTGAACAGGAATACATACTGTCGGTAGCGCCTACCAAACGATGGGGTTTAAACCCCAGTGTTCGTTAAACCCTACCACCCTTATATATGCACTGTAGCCAGTTAGTATAATTTTGTCTGCTTCAAGATTAAGAACAGATTCAAAAAGGTTTTTTCGGGGCCATTTTTTTACTCAACCCTGCCCTTTAATGTATATATTCATGACAAGTTTATGTGAAAGTGTGCCCATCATAACAAAATCGTATGAGTGATACAAATAATTTCTGATTGATTCTTGGTTGTTTTAAGTACTCTATGGCCGACCATGAAAAATGTTGGTTTGCTGTTTCCCTACCTTTCCACGAAAAAGGGGCCCTACCCAAAACTTTTTATAGCAATTCTTTAACATATTTTTTTTTACTATTTTTAGTATATTTTTCTTTCATTTCTTAAGGTTTTTACTGTCTTCAGCAAAAAAAAAATACCTACCTACCTACCCACTGATATAATCCATGGTCGGGAAACAGCAAACAAATGTATTTTTAAGGGTGACCTTGTATGTTGTTGTTTTTTATGGTGTTTACACAATCACCTCCAGGATAAATAACCAATTGTTTGTTAGTTACATTAATAATTTCCCAATATGATTGCTTTGTTGTATAAAATGATATTTGCAAATTATTTCCAATCCGGCTACTTTCAACTTTTGTATTTGCAATAAGTACCCTTTTTTCTTTCCCTTATTACATAGACTGCAAAACAGGAAATAATAAATGATGTATACTTAAGGAAAATTTAGAGATTAGAATTGTTTTAACAAAATAAAATGAACTGTTTTCATCTTCAATTTGATTACAATTTAAGCATAATATTTTTTGGCGGGGTAATTTAGGTCATACAATACTAATTATGTTCACAAACATTACACACTAAACATTACGGAATATTTACTATTAAAAGCAAGATTGTTGACGAAATTCAATCGCGGTACAAAAAAAGAAGAGAAAAACAGCTTCGTGCGTTTGAACTCGCAGCCCGAATTAAACTTACACTCGCAGAAATAATAGTGAGCGTGAAATAGAAGACATCGCTGCCGACTGAGCTAAGCGGGTTATACATATTACGCAATGCAGACTATGTAGAAAATGGAAATCACGTGATCGCAGAAAAGATAAATAAAATGGGTCCCACATTATTTACATATAATAATTAAAAACACATTTGCCAAATTCACGAATGTATTACTACAGACTTCTTAGGGTCAATTTTCATGTTTACATGTATACATTTCACTGAATAAAAGAGTATGAAAATGGACCTTTGGAAACAGCCGAACACATTTGGATCTGCTAAATATCTGCTTACTTACGGACAGTGTCCCTTATTCTAACTTTTGTAAGTTCTTGTGTTATTGTTTTTGACAGACCAAAGGTCAAGTAAAGTTGCAGCTCAAAATCGTTATAAATTTTTGAAAAAGGATAAAGTTTATTTTCATGTAGTTTGCTTCTTAACGAATTTATTTCATTAGATATTGTGAAATTGTATGAGGTAAATGTTTTAATATGCACTTGAGTATTTATTCAAAGATGTCGATTAGCTGGAAGCTGGTTTATTCAGTAATTAAGAAATGGATAAACCTATATATGTGGTTATTAATAATTTATAAACACAAAGATCAACATAAGATTTTACACAAACCTTACCTAGGACATCATTCATGCACTTCTAAATTTTTGGCCGACAGACGGATATAAAGGATTACTTAAAATACCTTTGTAACTCTCCTGCGACAAGGACTAACACAACCTGACTTCTATGGTTATGTGATTTCGTCAGATTCTTGATCATGATCACTTTCATACTATCTTTGTTAAACTTGTTAAAAGGTTTATCAACAGAGGTTATGACCCTATCATTTTGCAACGTACTGCATGCAGTGGTGGACCCTTTTACAGTTCGCCACTATGCTTTCCTCTTTAATAGTACAATGACCGGACAGGCTATGGACCCTATGATGACGCCTACCTAAAGCCCAGTAGGACGGTGGCGTTTGATGTTTGTCCGCGGTCTTGTCTTGCCGTGCCCTCAATGGTTTATTCTCTTGTTGCTCTGGCTTCTGCCAAATCATCGAGTACCTTCATTGTGGCTTTCTGGGCTTTTTGTTTTGTATTTATATATACACGAGCATCTAGGTATTTAACTTATAATGCCTTTTAACGCTGCCTTGTTGGTTAGAGAATATTTCATGGCGGGTATTTCTTTATTTACACTGTCCTGTTTAATTGGGATGACAATAGGGTAAGTGTGAGGTCACTAGGCATATGTCCTTTGAACTGGATATTACACTGAGATAAAGTAGTGTATTTATAGTACTACTGGGTTCGTTCTCTTAAATTCCACAACAAAAATGAAATATTTCCGGTTATTTATACCCCTGAATTACCACACATTTTGGATACTGGCATCTCTGACAATATCCTTGTTACAAAACGTTGTGAAAATTATTTGAATAATTCTATGCTTTTAAATTTTCTTGTACGCCATCTGTTGTTATTCGCCCATAATCCATGAAAATGATTCTTGAGAATTCGGAAAGGTCTTGCTGCAAACCAGATATGAGTGAATGCATATCCCTTAATTTTAGCAGAAATAACACTGATTTTCTTCAGTTTGTTTACGGAAATGTTATAATATCTTTTAAATGTCGTAATTATTCTCATAGTATTAATATGTTTTCATATATTTTTTTTACAAATCCTAGTCCTTCAGTGTTTAAATTTCATAATCAACACATTATTGTAGAATTTTGTACAATGTTTAGTGAAAATATTGATCATCCTAAAACGCTGTTTCAGAAGACTGCCCTTCCATTTAATGTCCATTTATCATTAAATTAATTTCACACGTTAGCTTAAAATGTTAGTTTCTAAGACAATGCCTTGTTTTTGTGTTTTGTGGTTGACTGTAGTCATTGACTTCTACTTTCCCTGTCCGATTTTTTTTACTGTAATGTATGCTACTGTATACTGTAGCCAAAATTATATTACTGTAAATGGTCAGGTACTGTAAACCATCTACTCATCATACATCATGTATACTGGCGTAAGAATCATGAAAATATCTAGCGCTGTACAAGGCTAAAAACTAGTGTATTAATGCATAATCAACCATGATGTGGTCAATCACTTAACTGCATTTGCTGTAGAATAAAAAAAGATCTCTCGGGTGGCAATACAGTAACCCTTTAATTTCTAAATACCGTTACCAGTCGTTGCCTGCTGTAGCTCTTTGTTTTTAAACACAAGTATAGGTCTATCCATTGTTTTTAAAAACTGAATTTAGTCATAGGCATTCTGTACGGGTGCACTTGTATCTAGTGGATCCCTGTGTAACCAAAACCTAATGTGCCTCAATCCTATTTATATTGTTAGTTGTACCCTTCTGTACCCAGTCATTCCCTGCATAATGTAGCGCTTTGTAGCCATGTATCAAGAACTAAATGGCCTCAAATCTAATAATATTGTTAGTTGTAGCCACTTAACACAGTTAGTACCTGGTGCAGCCCTGTGTATCCATATATATATTCAAAATTGATCTGCCAAAATCTCTTTATATATTCTGTTGTACCCACTTGTACCCAGTTGATACATGTTTTTAAAACTAGTGTGCCCAAAATCTCTCAATATATTCTGTTGTACCCACTTGTACACAGTCGTTCTCTGCTGTAGCCCTGTGTCAACTCTAATAGTATATTCAGTTGTATCCACTTGTATCCAGTTGTTACCTGTTGTTGCCCTGTGTAACCATGTATCCAAAACTAATATGCCCCAAATCTCATAATATATTATGTTGTACCCAATTGTACCCAGATGTTACCTGGTGTTGCCCTAGGTGTGTAACCATGAATCCAAAATTGATGTGCCTCAAATCTATTAATATTATTAGTTGTACCCATTTGTACCCAGTTGTTACCTGGTGTTTCCCTGTGTAACCATATATCCAAAATTGATCTGCCTCAAATCTATTAGTAACCATCTGTACCCAGTTGTTACCTGGTGTTGCCCTGTGTAACCATGTACCCAAAATTGATCTGCCTCAAATCTATTAATAGTATTAGTTGTACCCACTTACCTGGTGTAGCCCTGTGTAACTTATCTGCCCTAAATATATTAATATTATTATTTGTACCCTCTTGTATCCAGTTTGTACCTGGTGTAGCCCTGTGTAACCATGTATCCAAAATTGATGTGCCTCAAATCTGTTAATATTATTAGTTGTAACCACTTGTACCCAGATGCTACCTGGTGTTGCCCTTTGTAACCATGTACCCAAAATTGATCTGCCTCAAATCTATTAATATTTTCAGTTGTACCCACTTTTACCCAGTTTGTACCTGGTGTAGCCCTGTGTAACCATGCATCCAAAATTGATGTGTCTCACATCTATTAATATTATTAGTTGTACCCACTTGTACCCAGTTTGTACCTGGTGTAGCCCTGTGTAACCATGTATCCAAAAATGATCTGCCTCAAATATATTAACATTATTAGTTGTACCCACCTGTACCCAGTTTGTACCTGGTGTAGCCCTTTGTAACCATGTACCCAAAATTGATCTGCCTCAAATCTATTAATATTATTAGTTGTACCCACCTGTACCCAGTTTGTACCTGGTGTAGCCCTGTGTTACCATTCATCCAAAATTGATGTGCCTCAAATCTGTTAATATTATTAGTTGTAACCACTTGTACCCAGATGCTACCTGGTGTTGCCCTTTGTAACCATGTACCCAAAATTGATCTGCCTCAAATCTATTAATATTTTCAGTTGTACCCACTTTTACCCAGTTTGTACCTGGTGTAGCCCTGTGTAACCATGCATCCAAAATTGATGTGTCTCACATCTATTAATATTATTAGTTGTACCCACTTGTACCCAGTTTGTACCTGGTGTAGCCCTGTGTAACCATGTATCCAAAAATGATCTGCCTCAAATATATTAACATTATTAGTTGTACCCACCTGTACCCAGTTTGTACCTGGTGTAGCCCTTTGTAACCATGTACCCAAAATTGATCTGCCTCAAATCTATTAATATTATTAGTTGTACCCACCTGTACCCAGTTTGTACCTGGTGTAGCCCTGTGTTACCATTCATCCAAAATTGATGTGCCTCAAATCTATTAATGTCATTACTTGTACTCACTTGTATCCAGTTGGTACCCGGTGTTGTCCTTTGTAAAAATGTATCCAAAACTAATATGCCCCAAATCTCATAATATATTCTGTTGTACCCACTTGTACCCAGATGTTATCTGGTGTAGCCCTGTGCAACCATGTATCCAAAATGGATGTGCCTCAAATATATTAATATTATTAGTTGTACCCAAGTGTACCCAGTTTGTACCTGGTGTAGCCCTGTGTAACCATGTATCCAAAACTAATGTGCCCCAAATCTATTAATAGTATTAGTTGTACCAACGTGTATCCAGTTGGTACCTGGTGATGCCCTATGTAACCATTTATTCAAACCAATTCTGCCTCAGATCTATTATATGACATGCTGTATCCAGTTATTAAACGGATGTCTTTAAAATAAAGCTTGTACTCAGTATCCAGGTAACAAATAACATACGCTTTGGAAACATTTGTTTTTTTAGGACATTAATTTATTCAATGTAACCAGGGTAAAAGTAAAGGTGATACTGGATATATAAATCGAGACACCCATTTCAAACACTTCAAGATTGCCGTGTGCCCCTTTAACAACAAGTTGTTAGCGTCGGTTGAAAAATAACTGCATGCAAGACGCATAAATGATACGAGGGCAACATACACCACGCATATTCGTGGCAAGTGGTGTATTTTAACTAGTGACAGTAATGCAGAATCAATTATCGTCACCGGACCCGCATACATGCAATGGAGAGAAACAAATCTCACAAGGCTTTTCTAACAGTATGCTGGTGAAATAGATGCTGATATCAGCAATGCATATATGTCAAAAACATCTACCCCGACTGTGGCATGACAACATGCACCTTCTTCATCACCAGTATCACGAGTAGAGACACAGGATGCACAGCCCGAGTCAAATCAATCCTTAATATCTGGGTTCAGCAGTCAAGTTGCAGAACTTCAACAAATTAGTAAAAACCTGCAGGAACAGCTCTGTTGTATAAACAGAAAAATTGACACGTTAATGCATAGATCTCTGGAAGTATACAAGTCTCACTCAGTCCATGAATTATCAGAGACCACCCTTGGTGATGAATATTTGACGATAAACGCAACCCAAGTGAGGACCCTAGGGTGAATCCAGGTGGTGCTCCATGTATCTACAGCGAGACTCTTACTAAGATCCAAACAGGGTCAACACATTCAGGAACTGAACAAAGTAAAGAACTGAGAAACCAAAATAAAGGTGACACAACTGATTCGAAATTGATGAAAACTCAGAAGAAAATACAACAAAACCAGGCCACAACTCAAAAACAAAGCCGACCATTAAAAATTGGTGACTCAACTTATCCGGTGTAAATAGAAAAGGCTTAAATGATAATGTTGAATGTCAACCCATTCCTGGTGCTACTATTGACACTTTTATTAACAAAATTCAAATTTTCGAAATGACAAAATGTTATAACATTGTAGTGTACGTTGGTGGCAACAATACATCAAGACATATAGACTTATTTCGAAGAAAAATATGACCAACTTGTTGCATACATAAAATGTCAAAACTCAAACTGTGCAATATACCTATGTACGTCATGTCCGCGAGGTGATACCGACGTCAAGGATGTCAATGAAGTCATTACACAAGTCAGTCATACAACTAAAACCAAGATTATTGATATCAATTCAGCTTTATATTACAAGCAACAACAACTGAGATCTCATTTCTATAAACCACGTGACAATATTCATCTATCAATATCCGGCATCAAACGTGTACTTGGAACTATAAACCAACATCTCCATATTGTGGACAACTTTGAGAAATCGGTCTTCCCCATCAGTCAATATGCCTGACCAGTTGCAAGTAATATTAACGACCAAAGAAGGACGGGAAACAGTAGCAGTTATTTGCAACAGACCAATGAATCACGTCATTTAAGATCCAGAAATTATTTAAGTGAAGATAGACAACAACAACAAAATGGAGACCTACAGCTATCAAACAGACAACATCAACGAAAACATGAAGGCAGAAACGAAAATATGGATAATTACCAAAACCAGTACCACAGGTATCTCCGTCCAAGTCACCCTACTGAATATCAACTGGAGGAGCGATGTATGAAATGCGGCCTAACAAATCATACAACAGCAGAATGTCGACACCAAAACCAAGTTCAGTGTTTTAAGTGCAAGTTCTACGGCCACAAAGATTCATAGGGTTTGTGTTGGAAGAAATAGGACATAGGCAAATATGCCACAACTGACAGTGGAACATTAGATGAAAGTTTTACGTCAAATAGGTACACTGTATTGGACTGTATATGTGATAAATGTGATCAAACAAAGCAAAGTGTTTTTGTATGTCATTAAACGATGAACACATTAATCAGTCAGAAAGAATTTGCATTTTGGATACAGATAGTACTGATAATGATAGAACAATAATTGAAGAAGAAATATTTGCGATCAAAATGACCAACACGACCATTATAACTTATCAACACTGTATGACACTTCTTATCAACATAACAGTAACATATACCATGATATAACACTTGATGAATATTTGAATTACGATATTACTTCATCCATCACTACCCAAAACTCTTTAAATTTAGGGTTAACATGCAAAGGCTTTAAAAAAGACCACATTAATATTCAAGGTATACAAAGAAAATTGACCAAATTGATACAATATTAAATAATGCAAATAATGGTATTCATATGTTTGGACTAAGTGAAACAAAACTTAAATGTTTTCATCCTGACAACTTCTTTTAACTAGACAACTATCAGTTATTTAGAAAAGACAGAGTAATTTTAAAAGAAAAAAATGAAAAAAGGGGTGGAATTGTTGTCTAAGTAAGGAATGAAGTTAAGGTTGAGAGAAGGAGTGATATTGAGACGAATACAATTGAAAGTTTATGGTTAGAAGTGTGTGAATGCAACACATCAAAATGTTGCTATGCTCCAGCAGGTCATGTCATCACTGGTAATTTTGATATTGTTGATAAACGTATTCGGCATTTGTTTTCGAAAGGTCCTAAATATAGATTACCTTCAACTATTGATTTTAATGCCTGTCGTGACCAGATCGCCCACTCCATTGAATATTTTAGTATAAAATGGTGTCGTAGAAAACATGCGGACCCAAACTCGCTTTCTACTGAGAAAAGGTCAATTCTTAAAATTATAGATACACGTATTAACTTTTATAATGCTAACCCCTCTTTACTACCTCCGAGACCTAGGTTTTCCTTTCGTAATTTAAAATCGGGAATTCAGGAATTTCATAATAAATGTGTTTTAGTTCCTGCAGATAAAGCAGCTAAAAATGTAATTATTGTTTGACGCCTACATTACGTCAATGTTTTATCTCTGGAACTCGGCAGCATCAATTCGTATACTCCAGTTAATTCTACTGAGGATGATGTTGTTTCCGCACGTATCACTCGGTGCACTACTTTCAAGGCTGGTGTAAACGATAAGCAAAATAAACAGCCTACCATGTACTGGATTCCTAAATTACATAAAAATCCGTATAAGGCTCGCTTTATTTCTAATTCTAGTGCCTGCACCACAACAAACATCTCCAAACGTTTAACTTCTTGTCTTACTGCCGTTAAAGATCACGTTAAACTATATTGTGATAAAACTTATGAAAACTCAGGGATTAATTGTTTTGGTCCTTAAAAAATTCAGGAGATGTTCTTGATAAAATTTTCAGTAAAGGTCAAGTTTCATCAATAAGTACTTATGACTTCTCTACACTATATACTACCTTACCACATCATCTTATTAAAGACAAGTCAATTTCTCTTATTCAAAAAACGATTGCTAGAGAAAATACTACATGTTTGGCATGTAATAATATTAAAGCGTTTTTTACTAACGGCAGTTTAGACAATTATACTATGTGGACTTGCTATGAAGTTTGTGAAGCACTCATCTTCCTATTAGATAATATTTTCTTCAGGTATGGTACCACCGTTTATAGACAAATTGTTGGTATCCCTATGGGTACGAACTGTGCACCACTTGTCGCAGATTTGTTTTTATTTCACTATGAAAGGGATTTCATGTTGAGTCTTTCAACAGATACCCAGGCAGATGTTATTGAAGCTTTTAATGACACCTCTCGGTATCTGGATGACATACTGAACATTGACATCCCTTTCTTTCCAACTATGGTTGATAATATTTATCATAAAGAACTTCAGCTAAATAAAGCTAATATATCTGATAATAACGCTTCTTTTCTTGATTTAGATCTCTCGACTGAAAATGGTGAAATAATTAGCAAAATCTATGACAAGGGAGATGATTTTAATTTTGACATTGTTAATTACCCCCACTTGGATGGGGATGTTCCCCGAGCAACTTCTTATGGGGTGTATGTGTCTCAACTTATTCGTTTTTTAAGACCTTGTACTCGAGTTGAGGACTTTAATATTCGTAATCTTTGTATAACTAAAAAGCTACTCAATCAGGGTTACCGTTACCATAAACTTCGTAAAACCTTTGCAAAATTTTATTATCGTAACCCTGATCTTCTTTCCAAATATAAAAGTAATTTAAGGACTCTTCTGCGACAAGGACTATCACAACCTGACTTCTAAGGTGATGTGATTTATAAACTTCGTAAGATTCTTGGTCATGATCACTTTCATACTATATTTGTTAAATTTGTTAAAATGTTTATCAAAAGATGTTATGACCCTATCATTTTGCAACGTACTGCATGCTTGGTGGTGGACCCTTTTACAGTTCGCCACTATGCTTTCCTCTTTAATTGTACGATGACCGGACAGGCTGTGGACCCTATGATGACGCCTACCTAAAGACCATTGGGACGGTGGCGTTTGATGTTTGTCTATGATCTTTCCTGTCGTGCCCTTAATGGTTTATTCTCTTGTTGCTCTGGCTTCTGCCAAGTCATTGAGTACCTTCATTGTGGCTTTCTAGGTTATTGTTTTGTTTTGTATTATATTTACACGAGCATATTTGTGTTTTACTTATATTGCCTATTGATGCTGCCTTGTTGGTTAGAGATTAGATCATGGCGGGGATTTCTTTATTTACACTGTCCTGTTTTAATGGGATGACAGTAGGGTAAGTGTGAGGTTTGGTGCACCCTAGAACCGGTTTAAACCCCCAGTGGCCTGTGTTGCCACTGACCGTTCCAAGGCGGTAGCCTTATTGTCAACCCTTTTGTGTTTGTGATGTCGTTTGCATTTTTTTTATTACTTTTGCCTTCTCGTTTGTCTGTTTGCGTGTTTGTTTTTGTGTTTTGTGGTTGACTGTCGTCCTTGAATGCTGCTTTCCCTGTCCGATATTTTTATATTTCTTTCCAAAAAGTCGAAGAGCTTTCTGGTAGGTTTGATTTACAGGCATCCAAATGAAACTATTGTATGCAATGAAAATTTTGAAAATTTAAGAGAAAAGGTACTAGAATCACAAAAAGAGATGTACTTGTTAGGAGATTTTAATAGGGACCTGTTAAATGAACAGATAAAACAAAGTCATGGTTAGAATATATGGAACCATTTGGTCTATTTCAAAAAGTAACTAAAGTAACCAAAAAAGCCACAAATTCAAAAACCCTGATAGATCAAATGCACCACGTTGCGGTATACAATAGGTCGATCCTTGAAAGTTCGAGAACACAAATATAATGCAAGTAATCCTAAAAAGTTAACGTCAATCTAAATATCATGGTCTTAGGCTTAATGGTAACATCAAACGTAAATCGCGTGTAATTATTTCTGTCGCTGATTTACATACTATTTTTAAACAGTCTGGTAAGCACTCTGTGTGCTTTTCACGGCTTACGTCTTTGTCCGTTTCTTCACTAAAGTTGATCGACGAGGAAGCCGACAAAATGTTCATTCGTACAGATCCCTTGTATAACATTGCTTCCATAGTTCGAAGCTACAAACAACATGTTTTCCGACCCCATATTGACAAGGAGTCTGATCACGTCAGGCATTTTCTAAAACTACTGTATATTAATAAAGGTATTGATTTCATTGACATGCCCAGTATTTTTCGAGATACACATTTAGTTGATTCTATCCCAAAATATTTCAAAAATTCCGAAAGTCCTGTAATTTGTTATAAGTATAAAATGCCTATTAGAAATATTATTTTCAACTACAACAAAATAGTTTCTGACCTTGATATTGTACATAATATTCCTAAGGAATGTGAATGCAACACATCAAAATGTTGCCATGCTCCAGCAGGTCATGTCATCACTGGTAATTTTGATATTGTTGATAAACGTATTCGGCATTTGTTTTCGAAAGGTCCTATACTATAGATTACCTTCAACTATTGATTTTAATGCCTATCGTGCCCAGATCGCCCACTCCATTGAAGAGTTTAGTATAAAATGATGTCGTAGCGAACATGCGGACCCAAACGCGCTTTCTACTTGGAAAACGTAAATTCTTAAAATTATAGATACACGTATTAACTTGTATAATGCTAACCCCTCTTTACTTCCTCCGAGACCTAGGTTTTCCTTTCGTAATTTAAAATCGGGAATACAGGAATTTCATAATAAATTTGATTTAGTTCCTGCAGATAAAGCAGCTAATAATATAATTATTGTTTGACGCCCTACATTACGTCAATGTTTTTTGTTGCTCGGCAGCACCAATACCAATTCGTATACTCCTGTTAATTCTACTGAGGATGATGTTGTTTCCGCACATATCACTCTGTGCACTACTTTCAAGGCTGGTGTAAACGATAAGCAACTATGTACTGGATTCCTAAATTACATAAAAATCCGTATAAGGCTCGCTTTATTTCGAATTCTGCACCACAACACACATCTCCAAACTTTTAACTTCTTGTCTTACTGCCGTTAAAGATCACGTTAAACAATATTGTGATAAAACTTATGAAAACTCTGGGATTAATTTATTTTGGTCTATAAAAATTCGGGAGACGTTCTTGATAAAATGTTCAATAAAGGTCAAGTTTCATCAATAAGCACTTATGACTTCTCTACACTATATAGAACCTTACCACATCACCTTATTAAAGACAAGCCAATTTCTCTTATTCAAAAACATTCGCTAGAGAAAATACTACATTTTTGGCATGTAATAATATTAAAGCGTTTTTTTTACTAACGGCAATTTAGACAATTATACTATGTGGACTTGCTATGAAGTTTGTGAAGCACTCATCTACTATTAGATAATATTTTCGTCAGGTATGAAACTACCGTTTATAGACAAATTGTTGGTATCCCTATGGGTACGAACTGTGCACCATTTGTTTTTATGTTGCTATGAAAGAGATTTCATGTTGAGTCTTTCACCAAATACCCAGGCAGATGTTATTGAAGCCTTTAATGACACCTCTCGGTATCTGGATGACATTTTGAACATTGACAACCCTTTCTTTCCAACTATGGTTAATAATATTTATCCTAAAGAACTTCAGCTTAACAAAGCTAATATATCTGATAATAACGCTTCTTTTCTTGATTTAGATCTCTCGATTGAAAATGGTGAAATAATTAGCAAAATCTATGACAAGAGAGATGATTTTAATTTTGACATTGTTAATTATCCCCACTTGGATGGGGATGTTCCCCGAGCAACTTCTTATGGGGTGTATGTGTCTCAACTTATTCGTTTTTCAAGAGCTTGTACTCGAGTTGAGGACTTTAATATTCGTAATCTTTGTATAACTAAAATGCTACTCAATCAGGGTTACCGTTACCATAACCTTCGTAAAACCTTTGCAAAATTTTATTATCGTATCCCTGATCTTCTTTCAAAATATAAAAGTAATTTAAGGACTCTTCTGCGACAAGGACTATCACAACCTGACTTCTATGGTGATGTGATTTATAAACTTCGAAAGATTCTTGGTCATGATCCCTTTCATACTATCTTTGTTAAACTTGTTAAAAGGTTTATCAAAAGAGGTTATGACCCTATCATTTTGCAACGTACTGCATGCTTGGTGGTGGACCCTTTTACAGTTCGCCACTATTCTTTCCTCTTTAATTGTACGATGACCGGACAGGCTGTGGACCCTATGATGACGCCTACATAAATCCCATTGGGACGATGGCGTTTGATGTTTGTCAATGGTCTTTCTTGTCGTGCCCTTAATGGTTTATTCTCTTGTTGCTCTGGCTTCTGCCAAGTCAATGAGTACCTTCATTTTGGCTTTCTAGGCTTTTTTTTATTATTATTATATTTACACGGGCATATTTGTGTTTTACTTATATTGCCTATTGAAGCTGCCTTGTTGGTTAGAGATTAGATCATGGCGGGGATTTCTTTATTTACACTGTCCTGTTTTATTGGGGTGACAGTAAGGTAAGTGTGAGGTTTGGTGCACCCTAGAACCGGTTTAAACCCCCCAGTGGCCTACTTTGCCACTGACCGTTCCAAGGCGGTGGCCCTATTGTCAACCCTTTTGTGTTTGTGATGTCTTTTGCATTTATTATTACTTTTGCCTTAATTCTTGTTTGTCTGTTTGCGTGTTTGTTTCTGTGTTTTGTGGTTTTGTGGTTGACTGTCCTCCTTGAATGCTACTTTCCCTGTCCGATCTTTTTATATATTTCTTTATACTGCAATGTGCAAGCCAATAATAGCTCTAAATATCCCTCACACTTTCCTATATTTCTTAATCGAAAAACAAATTGTGCACAGCCTAAATTGTCGCATCATACTAAATCATACCGGTCTTACAAACATTTTAATGGGGACAATTTCATGTACGATCTGCAGTCTGCACAATGGGATTTAATCAAATTCATGACACAAACGAAATTGTAGACACATGGTCATCTATGTTTTTGAATATTTGCCCATGAAATCACATAGGGTCAGGTATAAACAACAGCCAAAGTGGATAACTCCTGATATTATTGATGCTATAAAGACAAGAGATAGATACAAATCATTAAGTAATGAAAATCGATACAAAATATGGTGAAATAAAGTTGTTACACTTATTAAACAATCCAAAAAAGCACAATATTCAGCTTTGATAAAAGAAAACAATAATAAACCTGGTAGTGTATGGAAATTATTCAAAGAAATAGGAGTAGCAACTCAAATATTCCTTCACTTAAAATTGACGAAAATGAGATCAATGAATGCAGCAAAAATTGCAAATGAATTTAATAGGTTCTTCGTTTCAGTAGCTTCAAACATAAAAGAACCTGTTATAAGGTCGGAATTTGAAAAAAAACTTAAATCTTTCTGTGATAGCAGGGTTCCTGAAGAAACCTTATTTAAAATTACAGAAATTGCAAGGGAGAAAGTTGAAAATTTCTTAAAATGTCATTTTTTTTTTGCAAATTGTATCTGTATGAGAAGTCCATGTCAAGTTATTGTCTATAAAAACACCAAGTATTATAAAACTTACATTCGACCCCAAATAGATTTATTGTAATATTGTATGGGGAGGTGCATCACAAATACACCTAGATAGAATTTATCGTCTACAAAAACGCGAATGTAAGATAATTTTGGACTATAATGTTGAGGATGTAATAGAAAGCATGCAATAATTAAAAATATTAACAGTATTTGACCGATTATATCTGCGAAAAGCAAAGTTTATGTTTAAAGTATACAGATCTGAAACCCCTCAGTATGTAAATGAAATGTTCAGACGTCGAATAGCAAATGAAAAATGACCTGTTTTGAGATCAGAAACAACCCATACTTTTATCCCCCAACAACCAAAAAAAGAAATATTCAAGCAAAGAGTTATATATTCTGGATCAATCATTTGGAATAGCTTAATTGCCAGACAGCTTGAAAACAGTTGATTCTTTTCATTGTAACTTCATAAAATGGATAAAACAAACCTCATAAAGTTATTAATGTATTACTAAAAACATCTAGACCGATATTAAAGATTGCGACTAATATATCTAAATCTGAAATTATTTGAGTTCAGAATATTTAATTTTCGATTTGAACATTTTATAAATAGAATACTAGAGAATATAGGGGAGTTAGATATGTACATCAGACAGTATGATTGTATGTAAGAACGTTGGAAAGTGTTAGCGTTTGGCTTTGTTTGCTTGTTTGTGTGTTTTGTTATTATTGTTTTTCAAATGATTAATATCCTTTTTTTCTTTTTCTATTTTTTCTTTGTTTTCAGGAAATACATAATGTTATGACGTCATCATTTTATTTTATTTTGTGCATGTGTTTCTTAATTATTCTTATTATTATTTGTGAGTTTGAGTATTTTGAAATATAATGTATGAGCAGGCCTGTGGACAGAAGCTGAAGGGGAGGGGCTGCGTATACAAGGGTGTGTGAGGCTGGCTGCTGATATCTTATTCATTATGTTTAACCAATTTGCCAATAATATTGTAAATGTGTAAATAATAGAGGGCCACGTGGAATATTAATTTTGTAACTAAATGTGTATTACCCTCTATAAATAAAGTATATTATTATTATTAATAAATTCAATAATGAATGAGTAATCATGTAAGATCCTCTATATAGTGGTCTCGTCCGCTGTCATAGTGGTGGATCGTCCACCTCGCATGCGGGTCATATCGGGGAGTAGTAGATTCATTCCACGCCGGGTCATACCACCGATTTTCTAAAAATGGTACTAGTAGCTCCCTTGCTTCACGTTTAACATATAAGGGTATAGTTTTACGAGTGTCAGGATACCGTCACAGGCACGGTGGGGGTATCATGCGTGGTATTCCAGTGTGTCAGCTCACATACTTATTAATGTGGTCAGCTCTATAAACTTGTGCATTGAACCAAGGATTTGTCAATAAGTCCTTGATTGAACCACAGACCTAATAACAAATTTATAATATTAATATGTCTGTGATTGAACTCACTGCTACAGATTGTTAAAAGCGACGTAAAATCTCATACATGCATATTCCCCTTAGCTACGCGTTTAGTTAGGATATATAATCAAAAATAACGTTAGTTTTAAGAAAGTTATCCCCCCTTTTGTTTAATAATTATTCGGATTACTTTGGGTATCTAGGTGTGAGTGGGGATTGGTTGTGTTTCTGCTTTTGTTTAATGTGTCATGTTTAGTGTTGTTAATACGTGTTTTATGCTTTAGGTTTTATCGTTGAATAGGGCATAATGCCGTGGAAATAATATGCATAGCCATATTAGGCACATTATTCACAGTACAAATTATTTAATTTATTCATTGCATGCGCAGCGTCATGAGCATGGTGATTCAGAATCATGTTTATAAATAGGGCCAACTCTCGTGTACGAGGGTTGTTCAGAAAGTTTTGAGAGTACATTGATCGAACTTTTATTGCAATCGTAATGTATTAATACACAAAATATATAAGTATCTTAATATAAAAATATATAAGTATCTTAATATAACGTTACTGGTAACTTATCAATTTAAATTTTTCAAAGTATTTACAGTACAGTACAGTATAATAACAATAACCTGGCGCCGAAATTAACTATTGCTTTAATTAAGTATTTGATTAGCTTAAGACTCAATCTTCAGCTTGTCAGCATTTTCCAATGAATAACCATGATAACACGAAAACAAATAATAACAAAGTTTGTTTTCGCATCTGATGTCACTTTTTCTGTCATGTTTTGAAGAGATATACCAATACAATACAAGAAATATTTTTATATCAATCAGTGAAATTTGTGGTCTTTTATCTTGTGGTGTCATTAGGAGGCAGTAGGCGGAGGTTTCACCCTGTTATTTTGACTGGTCTACCCAGCTACTATGAATAATTTTACTAGTATTTTATACAAGAATTAATCAAAGTATCCAGCTACTCTGCTCTGTGGGCCGCTTATTGATTATGTGGGCCGTTTATTGATTATGTTAATGACACGCCTGTTTACCATGCATTACTATGGTGTCCATCCCAATCCAAAATATCCTCATATTTTCCCCCCCAAAAAAAAAAAATCCCCAAAAAAACGTTTTTTATTTTAATGTATCCCTAAAAACAATGTATTTGTTGCAGACTTGTATAAGAGCTTGATTTTGAAATTATTCCAAACATTTTTAGTGCCTTACTATGTAATATAGTAGGATTATTATTTTTCCCAATTTCTAGATTTCACACGCATTTTTCCCAATTCAAAAGGCCCCCTGGCCCCACTTCCAAAAATGCAGAAAAATCCCTGAGTGAAGCCTTTAGTTTGATTAATCAATTACCATTTTTCAAGATCAACTTTATTCGGTTGTTGAAAAATATTGGCTTGAATTATTTCATTCTCTTGTCTACTAAAATGAAATTATTTCATTCTCTTATCTACTAAAATATTACAGTTTTGCAAAAAGTACCAGTAATCACTTATGATATCTCTAGGGGGTATCACATCTTATACTTCAAATAAATGCTGGTCAGTTTCATTCAGCTGCTTTATTACCAGAACATGCTTAAAACGAGGGCTGGCGTGGCGCGGCGGATTTGTAACCGGAGGCCCCGGGTTCAATCCTCCGTGGTACCACTGAGTTCCGTCGGTGTGTTCTTGGGCAAGGCACTTTCCCTCAGCCTCGTCCGTTGGAAGGGGACGTAAACCGGGCGGTCCGTGTATCGGTCTATCCTCCGAGCACGTAAAAGAACCATAGGAATCTATTCGATAATAAGAGTAGGGAAGGTTCCCGGATTCCTATGTATCCTTCCCCTCTCTCTGGGGCGGCTCTAAATAACCTATACTGTGTTGATGAGCCGTTAAACAACATTCAATTCAATTCTTTTCTTTATTATAGTCTGAAAAAGGATTACACTTGACGTGTTATATTTAGCAGCCATGTTTAATCGATTAATGATCGATCATCGGTCAGTTAAATATTCTGATTATCAGTCATGGCAGGGCTCAGATTTAGCGACAATTTGGACTGGCAACATTTCGCCAGTAGCATCTTTTTGTAACTGGGAAAAGGAAAAAGTTACTTGCAATTTCTACGTTCGTGTATGTGTGGGAGTACAAATACATGTATGTGACAAATAATAGGTAAAAAGCACAAGATGACTCATCATTATATAGCAAACATTCTAGATACTCTAGGATCTGATTCCATATGTGTCATACAAATACAAACACATATAATTACCAGGAAAGCTTAAAAACATTAAAACACCATTGATATGAAAGCATGTTTCAAAAAAGGCAGACATGGTATTCTAAATTAAACACGTAAGGTATTTCAATGAACTTGCACATTTTTGCCAGTACTTGAAATGTTTACTGAAAATATCACTTGCATTTTGCCCATATGCCAGCTTCAATATGAGCCCTGCATGGATTTCCAGCCGATTCCAAACTCTAAGGAATACCAGTTCTGCATTAATTTGATGTAACGGCTTATCATAATGAGGGACTACTCCGCTCCAAGCGCCAAGCTTCATTTAAAAGTCAAAATACATATTACTAACATAATTGCGATTGTTAGAACTATATATTTTGCATACTAATGCGTAAAGCATACAATTATAACATGTTCTAATATACCTGCACTATATAGTCTATTTTAAAATATCTCGTTATATTCAATGATATATCACTGTAATTTTTGCAACGTTAGGAGAGTAAGCAAAGCAATGCGACATATTTCAGTTGTGTGCACTATTTTTGCATTTTAGGGATATTTGAATAGAAATAGAACATCGTCATCGTTTACGGTGAATTATCGTATAATATATCGCGGTTTGTCCTTAAATTGTAAGCAATAATTCCACTTGCCCTTTGCACTCGTGAAATTATTGTTTCACAATTAAACTCCAAACCATGATATATTACACGATAATTCACCGTAAACAATGTTCTATTTCTTAAATAATGAAAATTTAGTTTATTTCCTTCAGCTTATTATCTAATGCGGAACAATGTCTGAAAACTTTCTGAACAGCCCTCATACATGTACCTGATGAACAGCTATTATTTATTAGGTCTACAACTGAGTAAGGCGATAATAAAACAGGTTGAATGACGCGTTTTGTTGCGATGTGCTGTTTTCAATAATGGACCTTAAACATCTATACTGGTACAAATAAGTTTAGCAAGTAAATAACGTATTTAAACCACGTTGACCAGATTCTAGGATATGTATAGAAGCGGTCATGGGCAGTATAACTTACATAACTATCAGTTTTATTAAGGGCATAAGTCTAAAAAGAAATATGCGAAAACAATAGCAACATATGGTAATCTACATGTTTTACAGAAATGATAATTTCGCTCTTATTTCAATGTAAAAGGAGGTAATTTCACAAATGGTAAAATTTGGTTCCCTATATTTTTATAACGGCAAGGAAATTGTCGATTGTTTTAGCGTTTTATATAACTTGAGACCCATAACCAGTCAGAGCTCTAACCTTAAACAGTTACAAGTTTTATAACTGCTGGAAGTTATTAAAATGCCAAAGTATTATCTCCTTTTGGTTTAGAGTAGGAGTTACTTTTCCCTAGTAACCATTTGTAACCTAAATCAGTTACCAAGATCATTTGCTAATGAATTGAAATAGTTGCCAAATGTGCTGTGTTTATTTATGTCTGAATACTTACTATTAAGGATAAATACATCTTCATCAAGATCCAATTAGCTGTTGTTCACTAATTGTCATGTTGGTCGTACAAAATGATTTTTAATGAATTTTATTGCATAACAGTAGGTATCTTGAGAGGCTTTGCTCATTGGCTTTTCATCAATGCTCATAGAATTTTATTGCATGGTTGTAAAGTTGAATAATCACTCTACCTGGAGAAAATTGTCATATATGTAGGAAAATTCCTGTACAGAAGATAGAATGCATCTAAACTGGAGTGATTTTGTGGTAGTAACTGATTCTGGTTACTATAAGAGTTTTAGGTCTTTTTTAAATAACAGTCACAGGTTATGAAAAACGTAACTGTTGAAGGTTAGAGCTTTGACTGATAACAGTTATTTATAATGTTTAATCATGCTATTTACCTTATTTGTAGTTTTAAATGTGAAATAGTATGTTTTATCTAAATTGGAGATACTTACACTGGATACAAAAAGTAAGTGAAAAAGAAGATCAACCTACCGGTAAGTCATACCGATGATTTAAAATACTTCACAATGTAACCTACATTACATTTATTTAAGCTAGATGTGCATAAGGGCTTGCTAAACTTTATTTTTTTCAGTATGCTCTTTGTCCTTGAATCAAACTTGCCTCTGAGTGGGAAATTAATTGACGGTTGAATATATATCTTCCTCTCCTGGAAATTGGCAAAATTGTTACTATGTGATGGGAGGCAATCCTGTGATATTCTTTCAATCATATATGAATATAGTGCGTACAAAATATATGACGTTAACCCATCAAACGTGCTGGTACCACTAAATAGTCGCTGTTGAATCATATATTTAACACTGGGCAGGTACCAGGAGGTTTCAGCAACCAGGAGCTTGAAATGCAGAGAACCAATAACTTGTTCGACTCAAGGGCAAGTTATGTTCATGAGTAATGTATTTTCTTGACCACAGTAGAAATTGTATGACTATTGAAAGGTTAATTTTAAATTAACTTACTGATATTATAGATCTAAATACTGACACGGAATTGCTGAGGATATACAGAAGAAATGGCAGAAGAACCTGAAAACCAAGACATGCAAGCAGATCCACAAAGATCAACTTCACCAAGTAGTGGACTTCTTAGTCAACTTCAAGACTTTAACAAAAGCCGTCTTAAAAAAACAGGTAAATAAATTACTATAATCAGTCAGGGGTGTTAACTTGTTTAGTTATATTTTCAAGAACAAAATTATTTCCAATTGACACAGATTAAGAGTTCATTCCTAGCTCTTACTTTTGTTAAAATAACTTATTTAGGATACCTTTGTGAAATATGATGATGTCTCAATAAAACAAGTTGCTGCAGTAATAAAGCCCAAGCAATAAATCCTTTCAACAGAAAACTTGACCATCTGATTGAATAATGATGGCACCATTAGGTATGATTGCCCTAGAGTCAGTTAATTACCAATTTTGTTATATGAAACAATGTACGTAACATCTGTAAGAGCTTGCGTAAAAGATTTCTACACTTTCCATAAAAGAAGTAAGGCAAATCAGTTAACAACAAAGATAAAAGAACCAGGATAAAATATCGTAAGTTACAGGAAAATTCTTGTTTTGATAGAAAAGTGATTTAAAAATAGATGAAAACTAGAGCTGTCGTTTTTTAAGGGCGACAAATATACCTCCGCTACCAGTCCACACCCCATTCCCGACCCTACCGTTTGAGTAAAGATTGAGTGGAATGGGATATTCATGATCAGGTAATGGTGGCCTTGACCTTTGACCTACTAACCTCAAAACCAATAGGGGCCATCTTTTCACCACAGGCAGTTCACCTAAGAAGTTTCATGAGATTTGCTTCAGGGGGAGAGGAGTTATGGTGCGGACAAGGTTTTTCAATATCGGGTCATGGTGACCTTGACCTTTGACATACTGACCTCTAAATAAATAGGGGTCATCCTCTCACCTAAGGCAGTTCACCTATAAAGTTTCGTGATATTTGCTTCAGGGGGAGAGGAGTTATGGAGCGTTCAAGGTTTTTCATTATCGTGGTTTGGTGATCTTGACCTTTGACCTACTGACGTCAGAATCAATAGTGGTCATCCTCTCATCACTGGTAGTCCACCCATGAAGTTTTATGAGATTTGCTTCAGCGGGAGAGGAGTTATGGAGTAGACAAGGTTGCGTCTACAGACGGACGGACGGACGGGGTGACGCCAGTATATCCCAGTATATCCCACTAAACTTCGTTTAGCGCCGTTATAATGAATGCATATCTGAAAACAACTTGTTGCATTTTTTTTCGAAAAATACACCCAAAACTCCAATAACCTAAGCAAAAATAACTTGAACAGGTTAAACTCTGACATTAGCATCTAATAATATACGGAAATTAAACAAAAAAAGTCATGTCAGCATATCATGAATTAAGGTACAGTATGAAACCACCAATTATTTTCCCCTTGACACCAATGGGTGCCTTCAGGGTTATCCCATTGGTTACCGAAAGCACTTTAGGTAATCATCGGTAACCGCCGGTCGCCGTCGTAAGCTGTTGGTTCACCGATAGGTAGAACGTTGGTATCCAATCTTGTCGCGACTCTACACCTGTGGTAGTACTGGTGGCCTCGTTGTTACCAAATGTTACCATCGGTGGCAATTGGTAGCCCAAAGTTAACCGACGTGGTTGCCAATGGGAGAAGCCTGAACGCACCCAATGTTCAAATGTCACATATTAATGATTTGCTGCAACTTCAACTCAAGTTCAGATGTCGCAGTATAATTTTCATGTAGAAAACTAATTTTCCACCTGAAAAATCTCCAGAAAAGGTGGGGTCACAAGACATGTAAGAAAGTTCAAGGTCAAGGGTACAGCTGTTTTCATTGATAAGTGCTCACAAAGAGTATGCATAGATTAGAAACATCGAAAATGTTCGTCAGTTATCCAGTAAAAACTATTAATACGCTTCTTATACATACAACAACAAAATCAAATAGAAATGGGCAGTTTTCCCCTACTTATAATGCCCATTGCCGTCAAAAAAGGAGGGATTACTTTTTATTATAGGAACTACATTCGATTACACCTCAGAGGTTTACATGCAATTGATGGTGGTAAACCTTAATGATGCCTTTGAAGGCATGTCAGATCTGACTATATTAATCAGTTGTAATAGTAACTTATTGATAAAATCCCTTTCAATTAAAGGGAACTATTTTCAAACAAGATTTATTTAAAAGGGCTGTAAAAACTTGAAAAAAAAAGCTGAAAGAATTACCAAAATACCATGAAAAATAAAGGAGAGTAACTGTTGACCTATTGAATATTTGCAAATAATAAAATGGATATAATATAAATTAAAAATGTATACAATGTACGCTTATTTTCAATATGCATCGATTTTCTGTGGTAATAAGGCGCGATGCTGTCATTGTTCCAAGATGGCCACCTCCATTTATGTTTAAATTATTTTTGTATCATTCGGCGAAAACAACAACAGGATGGTCCTCAATGTTTCTTATGTACTTAGTGTTAGTTTTGAATTAAATTATATTTAAAACAGGGTGGTAGACTTCGATTGACAAAGTAAAAGGTGGGTGGGTGGGGGTGTAATAACATCAACAGCATCATCATGCACTTCAAATTCATCTACCCTTATCATGGTTTGCTTACTATATACGAGCATTATTTGATATTACTTTTCCTCCCAATTTCTCATTACAGAAACACGAATAACAACAGAGGATGGAAAGCAGATTGTAGAAAGTCATGACGAGTATGGCAACATTAAATCCACACTAACCAATGCAAGCACCTATGGCTTTGTAGCTGATGTTATGATGGATTTTCAAGTTGGGGAGATCCTACCTGGACTAATAATGGGTAATCCTTTGTTTGAATGGTGTTTTACATCATTTTAACACATTTAAGGCCATATATGCCGATCGTTTTTTTGTGGTAGAGGCAGACCACCCCATTTTTTCTGAGTAGAACAAGTACTGTATACCACCTGCAATCCCTAAGCATCAACACGTTCTCACAAGTTGAGCTCCGAGTGGGATTCAAACCCGCAGCGGTGAGAGGCGAGAAGGTTTACAGCATAATGTCATTAAACCCTCAACCACGGAGTGCCTTTGGGTAATCTTGGGTTTTATACATTCATGTTTTATACATGTTTACTATCAAGCTTGGGAAGTATTATTGACACTTACATGACCACATTGTAATACTTAGTAAAGAATATTTTTGGACACTACATTAATGTCAACATTTAAAAAGTTGTTCAAGCATTTTGTGCCCATAGGCCATTAATATTTTATACATTTTATACCCTCCTACGATAAAATGAAATTATGATTTTATTTTTCTTGAGGGAATTTGATCATATTTAGCTCAATTTTTTTAATAAAACGCAAACTGTTTTATTCGCCCTTGCATCACCATTACCGTAACCATTAGTTAACGTTTTCGGTAAGCTCATATCCCACAAACCGCCTCGCAGTACTGAATAAAACTTCACATGTGTATTCAATATAAGTATGTAACATGCTACACACAAGTCACATAATTCTGCAACCTATTTTGACAAAGTTTTGCCCCTTTTTGTACCTATCAGTTTCTTCATTTACTAGCCACCATAGTCGAGGGGTTAACAATGTTGTGTTGTAAACCTTCTCGCATCTCACCACTGTGGGTTCGTATCTCACTGGGAACTCAAGTTGTAAGTGAGAAAATGAAGTAAAACACCATTCAAACATCAACACCTTTTTTGGTCAGTTCATATCTCAGACACTGGTCAACAGAAAGTTTACACATGTATTCATTTTCATATGAGGAACTCATGCAAACAAGTGCCATAACTCAGTTTAATTGAATTTCCCAGTTTTATGCCACTTTTTTATGCCACTGTCCTCCGACAGCATTTGTTAGTTTACCTTTCCCAAATTTTACTTAAACATCTCATTTTCTTTTCCTTTGCAATTTTTTTTAGTTTTTTTCTAATTTAGTTTTTAATCCAGGTAGCCGGTAGTAAAGGGCAAATTTCGTGAACACTCATTATGGTAAATTTGCCATTCACTGCCGGTGCTTAAAAATGCATTAACACCGAAAAAATGTTAATCAGCTCTAATATAATAATTTTATTTATTTTTTATTGTCAAACACACCAGGGTATTGGACAGAACCCGGTACCGATATCCAAATATAATGGGAAGTGGGGGGTCATTGATAAGCACCATTAGGTCAAACAGTCGTTTATTATGAGGTCAAACAGTAGTTTATTATGAGGTCAAACTGTAGTACTAGTTTATTATGAGGTCAAACAGTAGTTTATTAATTATGAGGTCAAACAGTAGTTTATTATGAGGTCAAACAGTAGTTTATAATGAGGTCAAACAGTAGTTTATTATGAGGTCAAACAGTCGTTTATTATGAGGTCAAACAGTAGTTTATTATTAGGTCAAACTGTAGTTATTCTCTACTTTCACTTTTGTTATAGATAATAAGTACTACAGTGAATACGCGGAAGTAAATCAGCAACCGAAAGGTGGTATATAGTAGTCGCACCATCTGTCCGTTCGTCCGTACAATCAAGTCCGGTAAATAACTCGGACAATAATGTATGGATTTTCAAATAACTTGGCACAACTGCTCACCACAACAAGATGACATGTTGCGCTCCCAGGTTTGTGGCTCCAAGGTCAAAGTCCCACTTGGAGATCAAAAGTCAAACAGTCATTTATTATGAGGTCAAACAGTAGTTTATTATGAGGTCAAACTGTAGTTATTCTCTACTTTCACTTTTGTTATAGATAATAAGTACTACAGTGAATACGCGGAAGTAAATCAGCAACCGAAGGGTGGCATATAGTAGTCGCACCATCTGTCCGTTCGTCCGTACAATCGTGTCCGGTAAATAACTCGGACAATAATGTATGGATTTTCAAATAACTTGGCACAACTGCTCACCACAACAAGATGACATGTTGCGCGCAAAGTCCAGGTCCATCGCTCCAAGGTCAAGGTCACACTATGAGGTCAAACGTCAAGAAGAAGTAATTTCGTGTCAGACAAATAACTCTTGACATTCATGGAGGGATTTTCAAATAACCTGTCACAAGTTTTCACCACAACAAGATGACGTGTCATGCACACAATCCAGGTCAGGGTCAAGGTCACACTTGGAGGTCAAAGGTCAAAAAGAAGTTATTTTGAGTCCATATTTCATGTCCAGTAAATAATTCGGACATTCATGGAGGGATTTTCAAATACCTTGGCTGAAGTGTTCATCACAACAAGACTGTGTCTCGAGTAAAATCCAGGTCAGTAGCTTCAAGGTCACACTAAGTGGTCAGAAGATGTCATATGTCCCTGTATTTGATTGAAGTCATGGAGTCGTGTCCGGTCTATAACTTTGTCAGAACAAGATGATGTGTCATGCGCAAAACACAGCTCCTTAGCTTCAAGGTAAAGGTCACACTTAGAGGTCAGAATATGCCTTATGACCCTGTATTTGAATGAAGTCATATTGGTTGTGTTCGGTGTATAACTTTGTCATCGGTCGCCTTCAAATTTTTCTGAACTTTTATCTGATCTTACCATTATGCCCATGAATATTTATAAACTTATGATGTTGTCACATTTTGAGCTGTGCGCATAAACATATTGTTCATATATTCACAAAACACTTCGGGGGCATTTGTCACGTACAGCGACATTCTTATCTGTGTTGGAAATTATTAGCACAGTTTAGGACTAAATTCTGACTGATATGTAGTTGTTTTACTGTTATTATTTTCTGAGATGCCAGTTCTTTGAATAATTATCGAAATGCAAATCTCAGTTACAATGGCAATGCTTCTAAACAAAACCAGGCCATTCCGTCATTGATCTCGGATTCAGTCATAACAAACACTAAATTTTGAAAAAGTAAAAAACAACAAAGAATTCGCTTTACTCATCATAAAATGCCGACAAATTGCCATAATCGCTTAAGTGCTATACTTGTTATTTTGCACCAATAATATATTTAAAAATTTGGGAGAATATATAATCTTTATATACACATAACAACTTATCAAAAAGCGGGGTATTCATCAGCTTCAGTGATAGTTCTAGTTCCAGCTTGTCGAGCAGTAAATATAAAGTTTATCTTCTTTATTTCAGCTTCTCAGGATGTTGCTGCAGAGTTACCAATCCTTGAAAAGTACAGAGTAACACATATACTCAATGTGGCCACCCATGTCAACAGCTTCTTTAAGGGCAAAATTAAATACTGCAAAATCATCATAAACGATATTCCTGACTTTCATATACTTCCATACTTCCAGAGGGCATTTGACTTCATTGATGAAGGAAGAAAAGAGGGTTGTGTTTTAGTTCACTGTAATGCTGGCATAAGTCGGGCTGCCACCATTACTATAGGCTATCTGATGAAGACCGAGGGTATGACTTTAAAGGATGCTTTCGCTCATGTGAAAGAAAAAAGACCATCAATGTCGCCTAACGCGGGGTTCATGGTCCAGTTGGAAACGTACGGAGAAAGATTAGCAATAAAAGATGCGTCAAAGAAGATGGAAGAACTGAAAACTTGTTCTTAATTGAGGCTTAATTGCCTTTGTCCGACGTATCCTTCATGTGATTATTTAAAAAATGGAGGCAAAGAACCTCCAAGGGTAGTTTCAATAAAATAAATAAAGAAAGGCACTCAAAGTTCATTAAAAAGGCTTTATAATAGGTTAGTGTTAATAGATTTGAACTAGACTTTGTGAAGTACTTTAGTTGATAGAATAACCACCAGTGTACCTTTTTTTACCCAATTTTAGAACATAATACAGGATATTTTATTTTTTCAATGGAAGATGCAACTTTATTTCATCTGGTGAGAATACTGTTTTAGGAATGGCATGCCACTGGTGAGATTACTGTTTTGGGAGTGGGAGTGGCATGTCACTCATGAGAATACTGTTATGCCACTCGTGAGAATACTGTTTTGGGAGCTCACGAGATGAAATAAAGCTGCATCTTCCATGCCACGCGTGAGAATACTGTTTTGGGAGCTCGCGACATGAAAAAAAGTTGCATCTTCCATTGAAATATTTTTTTGTTTTTTTTTGCTTCCATCAGTGTTTTTGTGTCTATTTCACATTTGTATTCCCCACTGGTAGCCCCAATTTATTACAGATCACTAGTTAATACATGACATAAAATAGTTCGAAATTGTTTATTTCAGTAAAAATATTTTTCGTGAAATAAACAAGATCGAACATTTATTAAAAAGTCATAAACTATATAGTTATCACGTCAAATACGTGAAATAAACAAGAACATTTATTAAAAAAGGTCTATGTACCATGTAAAAGACTATGTAGTTATCACATCAAACATTCAGCTATCAGCATGAAAATGAGTCGGCATTATATTGTTAAAGGGAGGTTATCACTATAGAAAAAAGGAGTTCCAAAATTTTTTATTTGTGGTACTTTCGCTGTTACCACAAATAAATTTCAATGCTTGAAAACAGTGGATTACCATTTTTTATTTCACTGAGAAAATTATATAAACCACTGGAAAGCATAAAATAAATGCATCTTCTAAAATGTCTTAGCATATAGTTTTGCATACTCATTTGTAAACATACACTAGGTCTATATATAGATCATTCTGCTCAGCAATAAGTTTTTAACATTAACACATCACAGAGGAAATTTATGACAGAGTAACGTGGTACATAAGTACATGTGTATAAGGGGTTAAGGGGCTGAAATGGAGCTACAGTAACAATGCCTTTTGCTAGTCATCATGGTCATTGTAATTTAGTTCATTGTTGTGTTTTATATATTTAGTATTGTATATTTGCAGCCGTCAGAGTGCTTAAAGAATCTAACCCGCCAAATAACGGCACATTTACACTATAAAACCGTATCAAATTTAAAAGTATAGATTTGTTTATGGCTCGGGTTCTTAAAATACCCGTGGTTGACTATGTGTAAAATGAATTATAAGTTCGGCCTGGTTGGTTAAAGGCGTTTATATTGTTTGGATTCTCAAAACGTGCAAGTAATATATACCGTTATACGTCGTCGTCAGTAGGTTTAATAATGGTGTACATGATGTAAAATTTGGCTGTTGTTGGCGGGATAGGTACTTTAAAGTTAGGAATACTTGTATAGCGTACATGTCTGTTTTATAATATAAATCGTAAATGCAGGGGCGTAGCCAGAGCCTTTTGGAGAATACGCCCTGCGGGAGGGGGTATCCCACTCCATCTGGTGGGGGTCCTGGGGACCTCCCCCAGGACAATTTTGAAATTTGAGTGCAATTTCGGAGGTATGTGGCTTCATTTGAGCGAGATTTTGGAGGCTTTCGCCTCCATTCATTAAGTGTGTTTTTAAAAATAGTGCCTCACACAATACCCCACTTCAATTTTTGTTGCTGATTTTAAAAAAGAAGCACTTTTATTTTTTCACATTCGATTTTCTAGAGTATGCCTGGCTACGTCCCTGAAATGTTATACTGAATTTGATAGTACATCAGGCTTTTTCTAAAAGAATACAACATTTTAAAATGTTTGAATACAATATTGAATAATGATACAAATGTCACGTTAATCAAAAAATGGTGCTAGCACCATTCAGATCTAAAATTTGAATTAGCCCTTAAAATACCCTTGATTGACTATGCATAAAATGAGTTTGGCCTGGTTGGTTAAAGCCGTTTATATTGTGTCTTCAGACTTTCGATTCTCAAAATGTGTAAGTAATATGTACCGTTATACATCGTCGTCAGTAGGTTTAGTAACGGTGTACATGTTGTAAAATTTGGCTGTTGTTGGCGGGATAATCAAAATTCAGATCTAAAATTTGAATTCATCATAGATTTTCAATGAAATCCAATCTCATTAAAATCAGACCCTTTACCACGCTACGATACTCTACACTACTAAGGATCTGACAATACCGCATTGGAGGTCATGTCAGATTGACCTTACGATTAGCCAATCAGATTTCAGCATACAAAATTGTTCGGTATAAACTGCTTCACTGCGCATGTCAAGTTCCAGTCAAATGCGGAGAAGCAGTCTACGCTCGGTATTGAAAGAGACAATGTCCGTAACTTTTAGCTTATAAAACACAAAATAATTGCGTTGACACCAACCATTATTGAATATTGACAAGATTGTTTGACAGAATTCAATAGCGGTACACAAAATTGTACCGCTTCGTGGGGTTGAACCCACACTAAAATTACACTCGCAGAACGTCGCAATAGTCGACTTCGCCATCAACTGAGGTAAGCAGGCCAGGCGTGCTACGACATACTATTTAGAAAACTTATGTCGTAATAATCTCGATAGAATATATACTTTCACAACACATGATCGCGCCCATGTTTTTCTTCGTATTCTCCATTAAGACATGCCATTTAGTGCATTTCTTTGAATTTTTCGTGCAATCCACATCATTTACACACGGCGACTTCATTTTTTTTCGGATATGTGTGTTTTATTTGGATTTTCGTTTGTTCAGTTCACTCGAACATCATCTGAAGCATTGTCGCTCTCAATCGATACTTAATTATCTTATATTGAAAAAATTCGAGATGATGTCTGTATGCATCTGAAGTGCATATGAAATGCGCAATTTCCTTGGTTGAATTTAGTTGATCTTCTCATGAATATTGCTTAGATGAAAGGTCGATTTGATGTGACCTCCAAGGCAATGTTGTCAGATCCTATAGCGGAGAGTATCAAAGCCTAATTAGGATATAATTTTAATGAGATTGAATGAAATCTGCAGGCGCAGCAGGTAAATTCTACAACACAAAACCGTTTTTTCAAACTTTGTCCATGTGTTGGTTATAAAATAATGCAAACATATATGCAGATTAAAAGTAATTTGTACCTAAACAACTGTAATGTGAGTACCAAAATTTGACTGTCCAATATTAAAACTATGGAATTTTTATGAAATTTGTGATGTCCCAAACTAAAAATAATTATTTCTCTAAAATTCAAGATTGTCCCAATCCTTATGGTGTCCCAACTTATACGGTAAATATGGTATGCATAATATGAGAGTTGGTAACTCAAAATTCGAAGCATGATAAGGCAATTTTTTGCCTGGCCGATTCAGGTGGTTATATTATAGTTTTAGAGTCCAGATTTGCAAAATGTGTAAGTTACATATATACCTTATGGTTAGTAAGCTTAGAAACGGTTTACATTTGTTGTAAAATTATTTGTGGGATAGCTACTTGAAATTATCAAGAATAACACCTTAGGGCTATTTCATTAAAACATACCCGGGAACCCTTATTTCTGAAATTTGGCTCTTTAAACATGTTAAACTCAATTCTGAATCTATGAGTTGGTGTTCAGTTTCAAGTGCCTTCCTGAGATCCGATGTTTTAATGGAGTAGCCCTTATTACTGTGCTGAATATTCAGAATATCATGGTCAATTAGAGGTCAGTATTAGGTCGTTATATTTTGGACTTAGTAGAAAATGTAACTATTGGTGGATTATAACCCACGTAAAGCTTGATGTACACTCTTTTATGTTTGTAGTAGTATACAAATGTACATTAATGCTGTACATTTTTATACAACTGTGATTCAAGTTTCCGCTAGATTTTGTCTAGAAACTCGATTATTTATAAGTATTTTATACTGGATATTTTAATACCAGTGTCAATGTAAATATTGGATTGTTTATGATTATGCAGTATTTGTAAATTACTCATTTTTCTTTTATTTATACTTTTTTTTTTTTAATAAAAAAGGATTTAACCAAATTCTACTGCTCTTAGCATTATTTCTCAAAACAAAAATCACCAGGTGATCCACTTGTCTGTATGTAATTTAATTTAACCCTTAGCCTGCTAAGGGCGACTACAATAGCCTTTGCGTCCATTGTTATTCCAGATCAGCCTGCGAGGAGTAACAACTACTCATCAGTCATTTCTCCTAAACACCCCAACATAATGGAATGGTCTAAATTTAAAGAAAGGACAGTCCATTATACACTCGTAGCAGGCTAAGGGTTAATATCGAATGACTTCACCTGATATATGAAGATGGGGAGGGTATACTGGAATCTGTCCGTTTGTCTTTATACACATCCTTGTCGCTCTGCAGGGGCGTCCCTGGCCGAGTGGTTAACGTCTCTGACTTGAAATCACTTGCCCCTCACCGCTGTAGGTTCCATCCCTCAGGGGCCTAGGAATCTTTATTTGAGGAAGCTATCCAGCTGGCTTGCCGAACGTCGGTGGTTCTACCCAGGTGCCCGCCCGTGCACGAAAATTGCCTGGTGGGGCACCTGGGGTCTTCCTCCACCAATGGAAGCTGGAAAGTCGCCATATGACCATAGCTGTTGGTGCGACTATAAAATCCAATTCAGTTGAATTCATTGTCGCTCTGCAACTCTTCAAGACATAGCCGCACTCATTAAATGTAACAGGTTGATTTCCCATGATATGAGGATGACCTCAATACATTTATAACCCCTATACATTTATGACCGAGTACATTTATGACCCCTATACATTTTGGGGTTAACAGGTTCAAGGTCACCATGACTTGATATTAAATGAAAAACCTTGTCTGTTCTATAGCTCTTCAAGACTTACAGCCACAACTTTACAGACAGACTGTCCATAGTAAGAGTAAGTCGCTGTAAACTGTGGGGTCAGTAGGTTCAAGGTTAAGGTCACCATGACTTAATAATAAAATCCTTGCCTACTCTATTATAACTCTTGAGGATTTGTGGCCAGATGCATAAAGCTTCACAGATAGACTGTCCATGCTAAGAAGGTCCCTATTTATTTTGGGGGTCAAGGGCAAGGTCACCATGCTCCGATCATGAAAAACTTTGTCTATTACCTTTTAAGAATCATAACCACTCATGGCACTTCGCAGGTACAGCTCCATGGTCCCAGCAGGGGTATATCAGGCTGCCCTTCTGGATTCTAACTAATACCGGTAGTCCATAATTAAAGTTAAACAAATATTGCTTTTAGGCAAAGGCATTTAAGATCAACATGTGAACTAGAAGGGAACACTTGTCGTCTGCCATGTGCTTATTTCAGCAAGGAAAATCGAGTTACAATGTCAGGGTGCAATCCTTCATGATTTATGTTGCAGATTCGTTTTTAACTGTTAAAGTTTATGAAAAAGGGCATAACTGTGCATTGGATCATTGATAAATTGATCACTGGTCAATATTTTGCCAAGTTATGAGCTAGGATAGGTTGCAGGTTAACGCTTTATGAAGAGGCATATTATAAACTCTGCCGAAATGAGTCACAATATTTGGACATGTCAATAACACTGAATAATTGATAGAAAAGAACTGTATAAAGTTTTATTAACATAGGTCAATATTTTGCCTAGTTATGATGCAGGTTAGGTTGCAGGTGAAAGTTTTATGAAGAAGTGGCATAACTCTACAAAATGTAAGTCAGAGTTATTGGACATGTGTAACGACATTCCTTGTGGTAAAATGCATATGTGTGTGAAGTTTTTCATGAATATAGGTCAACTTCTTTTTGAGTTATGGCCAGTTATGAGCTTGGTTTAATAGGTTGCAGGTTAAGGTTTTATGAAAAGGGGCAAAAGTCTGCCAAAAAGTAAGTCAAGAGTGGTCATGGGTAACAACATTCCTTGGGGTAAGATGAATGTGTGTGTGAAGTTTCATGAAAATAGATCAGTTTCTTTTTATGTCCAGTTAAGAGCTTGGTTAGGTTGCAGGTTAAAAGTTTATGAAAAGGAGCCAAAATGAGAGTTATTGGCCATGTGTAACAACATTCCTTGGGATAAGATAAACGCGAGTTTGAAGTTTCATGAACATAGGTCAATTACGTTTCAAGTTATGGTCAAGGTTAGGTTGCAGGTCAAAGTGTCTACCATTCTACGCAGGCGACACAAAAAGAAAATTGGAAAATGAAGAAATTAGTTATTGACATGAGTGAAAACCAAAATTCCATTTATAATAAGAGTGGACTTTCCTGAGTAGCCTGAAAATAAATCTCAAGATTCCTCTTGATTGGAAACCAAAAATCCATTTAAAGTACTAGTGACATTCACCTGCTGAGTAACTTGATATGGGGCATCTATCCATGAAATTTCATCTCGATACATCGTCAGAAAATCAAGTTATTGAGCAGAAACCAAAATTGCATAACTTACTAAAAATCTAACCACACAATCAACAGAGCAAAATAAAATAGGTGCTTTGAAATTTGTGTTGCCATGACAACCACTTCGGCTGCATCTTGTGTAGCCCCTCCTTGGTTGATGGGTAACGACAGCAGCTCAACTTGTGAGAAAGTGTCGATTCAAACGGATGGCGTTAGGTATACAGTACTGGTTCTTCCCAGGAAAAATGGGGTGGTCTGCCTCCACAACAAAAGAATTGACCATATATGGCCCAAAATGTGCTAAAAATGACGTAAAACACCATTCAAACAAACTAACTTATGTAGCTTCAGGAATTATAGTTGTTATCGTGGAATTAAAGAACTTCGAAATACTATAAGATTAAATTGTTTTTTATTACAATAGATATAGATTTATTTCACAAATTTTATATAAAAAAAAAAAGCAACAATCAAAAAAAGTAACAATCATTCCACTAACAGGTATTGCATTTCGACGTACAATGTAAGCGTCAATAGAGACTGATATATAGAGAATATCATGTCAGTGCCTTTTATGATCAAGAAAAACAGAATGGGGAGGCTTTGCTGAGCTATTCTGTGTTTTTGTGTGGAGTCTAATAATCTTGACTGTAAAACACACTAGCATTATCCACATATCTAACATAGTTTATTAAAATACTCAATGCTGATTGGTTGTTGAGCGAAGTTTAAAATGCCTGTACAATACCTCTGATGTCAGGTAGGCCAACCGTTAAGACGTCATTTTAAATGCCAAAAAAAACACATTACCAATGTGAAGTCATTTTAAACGTCAGATGCAAAACAACTATGCAAAGGAATGCGTTATTTTAGCGACACTACGTTCCAACAAAACTCATTTAAATAGAATGACCATGATGAAGCCGTAATTCTTTCCATTTGATGTTGAGAGATATGCATAAAATGTGTTGTGAAAATTTGTATTTTGTGCAATCTCTCAGATAAAATGTGTATTATGATATACAGAAAAATCATTAATAGATTCCTATGCTTCTTCTAATAACATGCTCAGAGGATAGATTTCAATATGTGGGACCTCCCTGTAAAATGTTTCAGCAAAAACACTTGTGTTTAATATTTTAGAAATGGTTCATCATTTTCAAAATCTGATTAAATGGTTATCTAATTATAAAGGTTATCTAATTATAAAGCGTTATATCTAGAGGTATGGTACAGTTATAATACAGTAATATATTATTTCTGTAAACCTTGGCATTATTTAGGTTTAAATGTATCTTTTTCTTTCCTTAAATTTCCCATAACTTCTACTGGATCTGTGGAACGCGCATGTTTCTGAACACTCGGAAACCTGTAATAAAAAATTCACATGTATTAGTATGACTGCCTTAAACAAAAATTCTGTAGAATCAAACTTCTCGCCTACACTGTCTTGACAGTACTTGACGTTCATGAAGCGGTCAAACCATACTTGACCCTCATGAAGGGGATAAACTCTTACTTGACTCTCATGAAGGGGTTAAACCATGCTAGGCTCTCATGAAAGGGTTAAACATTACTTGACTCTCATAAGGGGTTAAACCTTTCTTGACCCTTATGAGAGATGATACCTTACTTGACTCTCATGAAGGAGTTAAACCTTACTTGACCCTCATGAAGGGGTTAAACTTTATTGACTCTCATGAAGGGATTAAACCTTACTTGACTCTCATGAAGGGGTTAAACCATGCTAGACTCTCATAAAAGGGTTAAACCTTACTTGACTCTCATGAAGGGGTTCAACATTACTTGACTCTCATAAGGGGTTAAACCTTTCTTGACCCTCATGAGAGATTATACCTTACTTGACACTCATGAAGGGGTTAAACTTTACTTAACTCCCATAAAGGGATAAAGTCTTGCTTGACGTTCATGAAGGGGTTAAACCATGCTTGACTCTCATGAAGGGGTAAAACCTTGATTGATCCTAATGGAGGGGTTATACTTTACTTGACCCTCATGAAGGGGTTAAACATTACTCGACTCTCATGAAGAGGTAAATCCTTACTTGACCCTCATGAAGGGGTTAAACATTACTCGACTCTCACGAAGAGATAAAACTTTACTTGACTTTCATGAAGGGGTTAAACATTACTCGACTCTCACGAAGAGAGAAAACCTTACTTGACTCTCATGAAGAGATAAAACCTCACTTGACTCTCATGAAGGGGTTAAACCTTGCTTGACGTTCATGAATAGGTTAAACCTTACTTGACCCTCATGACTGGGTTAAACTTTACTTGACTCCCATAAAGGGATAAAACCTTACTTGACTCTCATGAATAGGTTAAACCTTACTTGACTCTCATGAAGGGGTTAAACCTTGCTTGACCTTTATGTAGGGGTTAAACCTTAATTGACCCTCATAAAGGGGTTAAACCTTACTCGACTCTTATGAAGAGATAAAACCTTACTTAACTCTCTTGAAGGGGTTAAACCATACTTGACTTTCATGAAGAGATGAAACCTTACCTGACTCTCATGAAGCGGTTAAACCTTACTTGACTCTCATAAAGTGGTTAAACATTACTCGACTCTCTAATCCGAGCCTTCTCTGACCCTAAAAGCTTCTTTTTTTTTCCTTTTTTTTTACGGCTTTATAGGGTCAGAGGAACTTCTATAGTGAAAACTGGGGGATTACTAAAAACGCAGTCATGCACTTTCAACGATGTTTGCGGTGTCGGGTCGATTTTTTACGATAATTTAGCTCAACAGATCGATCAATTAATGTTTATTATACCAAGTTGCAATGATAAAACTGCACCTTTATCGATGGTAGTGACACAATAAAACATTTATGTTTTGAAGTACACTTTTATTTACTATATCCGCCATATTGTCATTTTGCATATTAATTAAATTCACGTGATATTCTCGCGAAAGGTAAAGGCATTTATATTCCCTCATCAAATAAGTCCACTATCAACTGACAGCATCGAGAGATTTTTGGAGTGGAACAAACTATTCTCGGAGCATAATTAGGGTCTAAACTTTAAAGATAAACAATTGGATGTTGTTCAGAGTATTGCTAGTGCCAAAAGGAAAAGTTGGTCGCAATTTTGAATTTTTTTGAATTTTGCGGGAAATATTTATCGGCGCACCGGTCACGATCACGTGACATTTGACCTGAATAACAACAAATGTTGGAAAATTAATATTTTTTAACTTAGTCTGAAACGGTTGACCGTTACAACATTATTAAGGTTAATAAAACAAATATTTCGGTTAATATAGGTAAATAAATATATTGGTAATCGGTTTATATGCTTGAAATGTTAATCCAATGAATACTTACATAGATATATTGATTTAAAACCAAGAGGGTAGTTCCTCTCCCGCGAGGGAGAGGAGATCCCCGTGTTTTTACTATAGGAGTTCCTCTGACCGTACACAGCCATTTGAGATATCAAAAATCGTAAAAAGGGCTGGTAAGGTCAGAGAAGGTTCGGATTATCGACTCTCATGAAGAGATAAAACCTTACTGGACTCTCATGAAGGGGTTAAACCTTGCTTGAATAGGTTAAACCTTACTTGACCCTCATGAAGGGGTTAAACATTACTCGACTCTCATGAAGAGGTAAATCCTAAGTTGACTCTCATGAAGGGGTAAAACCTTACTCGACTCTCATGAAGGGGTTAAACCTTGCTTGACGTTCAAGAATAGGTTAAACCTTACTTGACCCTCATGAAGTGGCTAAACATTACTCGACTCTCATGAAGAGATAAAACCTTACTTGACTCTCATGAAGGGGTTTAACCTTGCTTGATGTTCAAGAATAGGTTAAACCTTACTTGACCCTCATGACTGGGTTAAACTTTACTTGACTCCCATAAAGGGATAAACCCTTACTTGACTCTCATGAATAGGTTAAACCTTACTTGACTCTCATGAAGGGGTTAAACCTTGCTTGACCCTTATGAAGGGGTTAAACCTTAATTGACCCTCATGAAGGGGTGAAACCTTACTTGACTCTTATGAAGAGCTAAAACCTTACTTAACTCTCTTGAAGGGGTTAAACCATACTTGACTTTCATGAAGAGATGAAACCTTACTTGACTCTCATGAAGCGGTTAAACCTTACTTGACCCCCATGAAGTGGTTAAACATTACTCGACTCTCATGAAGAGATAAAACCTTACTGGACTCTCATGAAGGGGTTAAACCTTGCTTGACATTCATGAATAGGTTAAACCTTACTTGACCCTCATGAAGGGGTTAAACATTACTCGACCCTCATGAAGAGATAAAACCTTACTTGACTCTCATGAAGAGATAAAACCTCACTTGACTCTCATGAAGGGGTTAAACCTTGCTTGATGTTCATGAATAGGTTAAACCTTACTTGACCCTCATGACTGGGTTAAACTTTACTTGACTCCCATAAAGGGATAAAACCTTACTTGACTCTCATGAATAGGTTAAACCTTACTTGACTCTCGTGAAGGGGTTAAACCTTGCTTGACCCTTATGAAGGGGTTAAACCTTAATTGACCCTCATGAAGGGGTTAAACCTTACTCGACTCTTATGAAGAGATAAAACCTTACTTAACTCTCTTGAAGGGGTTAAACCATACTTGACTTTCATGAAGAGATGAAACCTTACTTGATTCTCATGAAAGGGTTAAACCTTGCTTGACCCTCATGAAGTGGTTAAACATTACGTGACTCTCATGAAAGGGTTACACCTTACTTGACTCTCATGAAAGGGTTACACATTACTTGACTCTCATGAAGGGGTTACACCTTACTTGACTCTTATGAAGGGTTAACCCTTAATTGATGCTCATGAAGGGGAGTTTCTACGATAGAATTTGCAGCTACTCTGCAGTTCAGGGTGAGAAGGTTCTAGGCCCATTTTCCATATTTTATCTTGACGTTCATGGCGGATGAGCCTGGCATGTTAGGCGCCATATAACCTTTCATGTGTTGGTGCGCCTTAAAACCCAATTCAATTCAATTCATGAAGGGGTTAAACCTTACTTAAGTCATGAAGGAGCGAAACCTTACTTGACTCATGAAGATGCGAAACCTTACTTGACTCATGAAGGGGTTACACCTTACTTGACTCTCATGAAGGTATAAACCTTACTTGACTCTCATGAAGGGGTTCAACCTTACTGGACTCATGAAGGGGTTAAACCTTCCTCATAAAGGGGTTAAACCTTCCTCATGAATGGGTTAAACCTTCCTCATGAATGGGTTAAACCATGCTTAACTTGCATAAAGGGGTTAAACCTTACTTGACTCTCATGAAGGGGTTTATCTTCATCTCCTCCTCAATTGTGGATGGTATGGTGGCCAGGTTCTTCTTCCTCTGATTCTGAAATGGCAAACAAACAGACACGGATTTTATATATTTCAATGAAAAACAAGCAGTAACTGATTTTAAAGGGACATGCCGCAATCTTGGAACATTTATTATTTATAACACACCTAAAGATTTAAGGTTTTTACAGAGCAAAGTATCCATTTAGGTTGTAAACACAAATTATTTGCAAAACATTTTCATAATTTATGTATAATGAAATACAAGAAATCCACGGATTCACATGTCTCGCCTAACGGGACTTAAAAATAAAAAGGTTAATAATGCTTAAATGAAAGTTTGTAAACATTTTAATAACTAAAACAATGGTTCCAGTTTGCTGAGATGAAATTTGAGTGCATTTGTTTAAAAATAAAATGCCATTAGGGTAACTCGCCCCTGAGTCGGACAGGTTATTGGTTCTTGGCTCCTCTGTCTATTTATGTTCATGCTCCTGCTTGCTGAAACCATCTGGTTGCTTCCTCAGTCTTTAATATATCATTCAATGTCAACTGTTTAGTGGTACCAGCGTTTTTGCTGGGATTACGTCATACTTTTCGCACTCACCAAAATTCGCCCTTGAGTAGGACATTTTTTGCAACTTCAGTAGTGGGACATAAAAATGTGTAAAATGTTCGGGTTTTGGCTCCTGACTTCAGTGTTCGTCTTCAGGGCAGATATATTTTTACATGCCCCAAAGTCGGACATGTAATTGCCCTTGAGTCGGACTATAAAGGTAACTGGAGAAATCAATAGATTGGGGGTAATTCTTGTTGTTTTGAATAAAAGAAATCATCGGATTGCCTCCCTTTCATAGTAACAGTTATTGACTGTTTCCAGTTGAGAAAGATATTCAACCATCAATAACTGTCCGAGTCGGGGGCAAGTCCGACTTAAGGGCGAGTTACCCTATATGAAAAAAAATTCAAAAAAAAAAATCATCAGCTCATGAAAAAGTGATGTAAATGTAACAATTAAATTTATCTGCCCTTTGGTTGGATGGTGAAGGTCACACCCTCATTTATTTTTTTTGACACGTTGTGATGTACTACCCAAGAAACAACTATAAGCGAATTTTGAAAGGTCTAATGCATGAAGTTTGTGAGAAAGTGACCTAAATGCAAATGTTGAAGGTAAAAATTATTAGGTTATCTGACCCTTGCTTGGAGGGTCAAGGTCACATCCACATTTACTGTTGTAATGTACCACTCAAGATACAAATATAAGCAAAGTTTGAAAGGTCTTCGTGCATACAGTTTGTGAAAAAGTGAACTGAACGCCAAAGTTGAAGGTAAAAATTATAAGGTTATCCGCCCTTTGCTTGGAGAGTCAAGGTCACATCCACATCTGCTTTGTCACATTGTAATGTACCACCCAAGATACAACTATAAACAACGTTTGAAAGGTGTAGTGCATACAGTTTGCGAGAAAGTGACCTAAACGCATATGTTGAAGGTAAAAATTATTAAGTTATCTGCCCCTTGCTTGGAGGGTCAAGGTCACATCCACATTTGCTTTGTCATGTTACAATGTACCACTCAAGATACAACTATAAGCAAAGTTTGAAAGGTTTAGTGCATACAGTTTGTGAAAAAGTGACCTAGACACAGAAGTCGAAGGTAAAAACAAGAGGTCATGACCTAGAAGCTCTACTGATAGATCTTGATAGCTAGATCAGCATTCCTGTGAAGTTTCATGAAAACCAGTCAAGTAGTTTCAGAGGAGTAGTCGCTACAATATTTTAGTATATAACTCTATGTAAACAAAGATGGACGCTAGCCATGTTTAATGTTGAATCAAAATAATTTTCAACAAGGACCAACATCATGTCATGCTGATCATTTTAGAGAAAGTCCCATATCAATATCACTTATAGTTTTCAAGAACTAGTTGGTAAAAAATTATTTTTTAAAAATCTATTTTTAGCCATGGCGGCCATCTTGAATTTCCGTCAAACCTAAAATTTTGCTAGAATCAACTATGGCCATGTTTGACATCCAAATCAAAAGGAACTTTGGTTAGGACCAACTACATGTCGTGGCAGTCATTTTGGCAAAGGTTCCAAATCAATATCACTTATAGTCGCCACAAAATCGCATTTTTAACAAGAGGTCAATGACCTTGAAGCTCTACTGATCGATTTTGATTTCAGGAAGTAGTCGCTACAAACTGTTTTTTTGAAAATCTATTTTTAGCTGTGGTGGCCATCTTGAATTTCCGACCGACCTGAAATTTTGCTAGGATCAATAAGACATCAAGAGCAACATTCCTGTGAAGTTTCATGAAAATCCGTCAAGTAGTTTCAGAGGAGTAGTCGCTACAAGTTTTCATTATATAACTCTTTGTAAACAAAGATGGCCACTGACAGCCATGTTTAACATTGAATCAAAATAATGTTCGACTTGGATAACCATCATGTCATGCTGATCATTTTAGAAAAAGTCCCATATCAATATCACTTATAGTTTTCAAGAAGTAGTCGCTACAAACTTATTTTTTAAAAATCTATTTTTAGCTGTGACGGCCATCTTGAATTTCCGGCCGACCTGAAATTTTTCTAGCATCAATTAGACATCAAGAGCAACATTCCTGTAACGTTTCATGACAATCCGCCAAATAGTTTCAGAGGAGTAGTCGCTACAAGTTTTTACTATATAACTCTATGTAAACAAAGATGGCCGCTGGCAGCCATGTTTAACGTCGAATCAAAACGATTTTCGACAAGGATCAACATCATGTCATGCTGATCATTTTAGAAAAAGTCCCATATCAATATCACTTATAGTTTTCAAGAAATAGTCGCTACAAACTTGTATTTTGAAAATCTATTTTTAGCCATGGCGGCCATCTTGAATTTCCGGCCGACCTGAAATTTTGCTAGGATCAATTAGACATCAAGAGCAACATTTTTGTGAAGTTTCATGAAAATCCGTCAAGTTGTTTCAGAGGAGTAGTCTCTACAAGTTTTCATTATATAACTCTATGTAAACAAAGATGGCCGCTGGCAGCCACGTTTAACGTCGAATCAAAACGATTTTTGATAAGGACCAACATCATGTCGTGCTGATCATTTTAGAAAAAGTCCCATATCAATATCACTTATAGTTTTCAAGAAGTAGTCGCTACAAACTTGCATGAAAATCTATTTTTAGCCATGGCGGCCATCTTGAATTTCCGGCCGACCTGAAATTTTGCTAGGATCAATTAGACATCAAGAGCAACATTTCTGTGAAGTTTCATGAAAATCCGTCAAGTAGTTTCAGAGGAGTAGTCGCTACAAGTTTTCATTATATAACTCTATGTAAACAAAGATGGCCACTGGCAGCCATGTTTAATGTCGAATCAAAATAATGTTCGACTCGGATAACCATCATGTCATGCTGATCATTTTAGAAAAAGTCCCATATCAATATCACTTATAGTTTTCAAGAAGTAGTCGCTACAAACTTGTATTTTGAAAATCTAATTTTAGCCATGGTGGCCATCTTGAATTTTCGGCCGACCTGAAATTTTGCTAGGATCAATTAGACATCAAGAGCAACATTTTTGTGAAGTTTCATGAAAATCCGTCAAGTAGTTTCAGAGGAGTAGTCGCTACAAGTTTTCATTATATAACTCTATGTAAACAAAGATGGCCACTGGCAGCCATGTTTAATGTCGAATCAAAATAATGTTCAACTCGGATAACCATCATGTCATGCTGATCATTTTAGAAAAAGTCCCATATCAATATCACTTATAGTTTTCAAGAAGTAGTCGCTACAAACTTATTTTTTAAAAATCTATTTTTAACTGTGGCAGCCATCTTGAATTTCTGGCCGATCTGAAATTTTGCTAGGATCAATTAGACATTAAGAGCAACATTCCTGTAAAGTTTCATGAAAATCCGCCGAGTAGTTTTAGAGGAGTAGTCGCTACAAGTTTTTACTATATGACTCTATGTAAACAAAGATGGCCGCTGGCAGCCACGTTTAACGTCTAATCAAAACAATATTTGATAAGGACCAACATCATGTCATGCTGATCATTTTAGAAAAAGTCCCATATCAATATCACTTATAGTTTTCAAGAAGTAGTCGCTACAAACTTGTATTTTAAAAATTTATTTTTAGCCGTGGCGTCCATCTTGAATTTCCGGCCGACCTGAAATTTTGCTAGGATCAATTAGACATCAAGAGCAACATTCCTGTGAAGTTTCATGAAAATCCATCAAGTAGTTTCAGAGGAGTAGTCGCTACAAGTTTTCATTATATAACTCTATGGCATAAGCTCTGCTGATCTCTGATCAGTAGAGCTAAAAACAACAACATTTATTAATTATTAATAAAAAAAAAAAAAAAAAAAAATTAAAAAAAAAGAAAAAGGAACAATTATTAAAAAAAAAATTACACAAAAAAAACACAAGAGGTCAATGACCTTGAAGCTCTACTGATAGATTTTGATAGCTAGGTCAGCATTCCTGTGAAGTTTCATAAAAAAATGTCAAGTAGTTTCAGAGGAGTAGTCACTACAAGTTGAAATTTTTACTATATAACTCTAGGTAAACAAAGATGGCCACTGGCAGCCATGTTTAATGTCGAATCAAAATAATTTTCGACAAGGATCAACATCTTGTCATGCTGATCATTTCAGAAAAAGTCCCATATCAATATCACTTACAGTTTTCAAGAAGTAGTCGCTATAACTTGTTTTTAAAAATCTATGTTAAGCCGTGGTGGCCATCTTGAATTTCCGGCCGACCTAAAAACATTCTGGGATCAATTAGACATCAAGAGCAATATTCATGTGAAGTTTCATAAAAATTTGTCAAGTAGTTTCAGAGTAGTAGTCGCTACAAGTTTTTACTATATAAATCTATGTTTAAAGTTGCATCGAAATAAATTTCGACAAGGATCAACATCATGTCATGCTGATCATTTTAGAAAATGTCCCATATCAATATCACTTACAGTTTTCAAGAAGTAGTCGCTACAAATTTATTTATTTTATATCTATTTTTAGCCATGGCTGCCATTTTCAATTTCCAGCCAGCCTGAAATTTTTCTATGATCAACTAGACATCAAGAGCAACATTCCTGTAAAGTTTCATGAAAATCCGCCAAGAAGTTTCAGAGGAGTAGTCGCTACAAGTTTTTACTATATAACTCTATGTAAACAAAGATGGCCACTTGCAGCCATGTTTAACGTCGAATCAAAACGATTTTTGACAAGGACTAACATCATGTCATGCTGATCATTTTAGAAAAAGTCCCATATCAATATCACTTATAGTTTTCAAGAAGTAGTCGCTACAAACTTGTATTTTAAACAAGAGGCCCAAGAGGGCCTGTGGAAGCTCTACTGGCTCAAGATAAAGTTTATGTATAAGGGGACATAAGTCTTTCAAAAATCATTCAACCAGAACATGGCAATGACAGGTGCAACTAGGCTTAGTACTGATCGTCCTCGCCAAGATTCGCTGAAATCTGGCAAAGAGTTCAGAAGAGACTAATCTGGACAAAGTTTGTGTATTAAAACATTTAAAGGGTCACAACTCTGCCAAAAATCATTCAACCGATATATGGCGATGATATGCACAACTAGGCTTGATACTGATCATCCTTGTCAAGTTTCATCTGTATCCAGTCAGGGGGTTCAGGAGAACTAGCCCAGAAAAAAATTGTGGTATCAAAATCCTTTAAAGGGCCATAACTCTGCCAAATATCTGTAAACCGAAACGTTACGATGACATGCTAGGCTTGGTGCTGATCATCCCTGCAAATTTTCATTGAAATCTGGTGAGGGGTTCAGGAGAAGTAGATCAGAACAAAGTTTGTGTATTAAAACCTTTAAAGGGCCATAACTCCGCCAAAAATCATTCAACCGGAACACGGCGATGATTTGCACTAGACATAGAATTGATCATCCCTAAAAAGTTTCATTTAATCCGGCCAGGGGTTCAAGAGAACTAGTCAGAACAAAGTTTGTGTATTAAAACCTTTAAAGGGCTAAAACTCCACCAAAATCATTCAACTGGAACACAGTGACTATGTACAAATAGGCTTGGTACTGATCATCCCTGCAAAGTTTCAATGAAATCCGGCCAAATGAAGGCCCTTTCTCGTCTTAATGAGGCCAAGATATAGCATATTTCAGAAAATCAAGGGCCATGACTCCGATGTAAATGGTCCAATCTGGATGTTTTTCGAACTTGTCCAAGCTTTCATTGATATTAACAATCTGGTAAAGTTTCTTAAAGATCGGATGAAAGATGAAGGCCTTATCGTCTTAACGAGGCAAAATATAGGATTTTTAACTAAATCAAGGGCCCTGGTCCGATCTGGCTGGTTTTCGAACTTGACCGAGCTGTCCTTGATATTAACAATCTAGTAAAGTTTCATAAAGATCGCATGAAAAACAAGAGGTCAATGACCTTGAAGCTCTACTGATTGATTTTGATTTCAGGAAGTAGTCGCTACAAACTTGTTTTCTGAAAATTTATTTTTAACCGTGGCGGCCATCTTGAATTTCCAGCCGACCTGAAATTTTGCTAGGAACAATTAGACATCAAGAGCAACATTCCTGTGAAGTTTCATGAAAATCCGTCAAGTAGTTTCAGAGGAGTAGTCGCTACAAGTTTTCATATATAACTCTATGTAAACAAAGATGGCCGCTGACAGTGATGTTTAACATCGAATCAAAAAGATTTTTGACAAGGACCAACATCATGTCATGCTGATCATTTTAGAAAAAGTCCCATATCAATATCACTTATAGTTTTCAAGAAGTAGTCGCTACAAACTTGTATTTTGAAAACCTATTTTTAGCCATGGTGGCCATCTTGAATTTCCAGCCGACCTGAAATTTGCTAGGATCAATAAGACATCAAGAGCAACATTCGTGTGAAGTTTCATGAAAATCCTTCAAGTAGTTTCAGAGGAGTAATCGCTACAAGTTTTCATTATATAACTCTATGTAAACAAAGATGGCCACTGGCAGCCATGTTTAAAGTCAAATCAAAATAATGTTCGACTGGGATTACCATCATGTCATGCTGATCATTTTAGAAAAAGTCCCATATCAATATCACTTATAGTTTTCAAGAAGTAGTCGCTACAAACTTATTTTTTAAAAATCTATTTTTAGCTGTGGCGGCCATTTTGAAATTCTGGCCGATCTGAAATTTTCCTAGGATCAATTAGACATTAAGAGCAACATTCCTGTACAATTTCATGAAAATCCGCCAAGTAGTTTCAGAGGAGTAGTCGCTACAAGTTTTTACTATATAACCCTATGTAAACAAACATGGCCGCTGGCAGCCATGTTTAACGTCGAATCAAAACGATTTTTGACAAGGACCAACATCACGTCATGCTGATCATTTAAGAAAAAGTCCCATATCAATATCACTTATAGTTTTCAAGAAGTAGTTGCTACAAACTTGTATTTTGAAAATTTATTTTTAGCCGTAGTGGCCATCTTGAATTTCCCGCCGACCTGAAATTTTGCTAGCATCAATAAGACATCAAGAGCAACATTTCTGTGAAGTTTCATGAACATCCGTCAAGTAGTTTCAGAGGAGTAGTCGCTACAAATTTTTATTATATAAGTCTATGTAAACAAAGATGGCTGCTGGCAGCCATGTTTAACGTCGAATCAAAACGATTTTCGACAAGGACCAACATCATGTCATTGCTGATCATTTTAGAAAAAGTCCCATATCAATATCACTTAGAGTTTTCAAGAAGTAGTCGCTACAAACTTTTTAAAAGGCCCAAGAGGGCCTGTGGACGCTCTACTGGCTAATATGGCTCTTATGACATCAATGAAGCGAGTGACTATAACTTTAACTATATCAAGAGCCATAACTCCGCCATTACTGGTCCGATCTGGCTGGTTTTCCAAGTTGGCCAGTAGAGATAATAAAAAAAAAAAAAATTAAAAAAAAATTAAAAAAAATAAAAGAAAAATTAAAAAATAAAAGAAATAAAAGAAATAAAAAAAAAAAAAAAAAAATAAATAAAAAAAAAAAATATATAAAAAAAAAAAAAAAAAAAAAAAAAAAAAAAAAAATAATAAAAAATAAAAAATAAATAAATAAAAAAAAATAATTAAGAAATATTTTTTTTTAAAACAAGCATTGATGTAAAACTGTGACCCCCGGGGCAGGGCCAGATTGAACAAAATTGGTAAAGGACCATAAGCTTATAGCAACAGCAAAATATTAAACCTCTAGCTCTTGCAGTTTTCATATTTTGTATGTGTCGTGCTCGGCCGTTTCCAAAGGTCCATTATCATACTCTTTTTTTTTCAGAGAAGAAGATTTTTTAAGTTTTTCCCTATACAGGTCTATGTAAAACATGTGATCCTTGGGGCGGGGCCAAATGTGACCCCAGGGTCACCATTTGAACAAACTTGGTAAAGGACCATAAGCTTATAATAAATGTAAAATATCAAACCTCTGGCTCTTGTAGTTTCCGAGAAGAAGATTTTTAAAAAAAAAATCCTATATGTCTATGTAAAACTGTGACCCTCGGGGCAGGGACAAATTTGACCCCAGGGTCACCATTTGAAACAAACTTATAGAGGACCATAAGCTGATGCTATATGTAATACATGAGAGCTCTGTGCCATGTGGTTCCGGAAAAGAAGATTTTTTTCAGTTTTCCCCTATACAAGCCTATGTAAAACTGTGACCCCTGGGGTGGGGCCAAATGTGAACCCTGGGTCACCATTTGAACAAACTTGGTAGAGGACCACAAGCTTATAGCAAATGCAAAATATTGAACCTCTGGCTCTTGCAGTTTCAGAGAAGAAGATTTTTTAAGTTTTTTCCTATACATGTCTATGTAAAACATGTGACCCTTGGGGCGGGGCCAAATGTGACCCGAGGGTCACCAGTTGAACAATCTTGGTAAAGGACCATAAGCTTATAGTAAATGCAAAATATCAAACCTCTGGCTGTTGTAGTTTCCAAGAAGAAGATTTTTAAAAAAAATCCTATATAAGTCTATGTAAAATTGTGACCCCCGGAGCGGGGACAAATTTGACCCCAGGGTCACCATTTGAACAAACTTAGTAGAGGACCAAAAGCTGATGCTACATGTTATACATGAGAGCTCTGTGCCTTGTGGTTTCAGAGAAGATTTTTTAAAGTTTTTTCCTATATGTCTATATGAAAAACATGCAAAACCTCAATATACAAACTTTGGACCCCCGGGGCATGGCCATTTTTGACCCCGGGGACTTTATTTGAACAAAATTGATAGTCTAGGCGTTGGCGATCATTTTAAAAGAAAAACTGTTGAAATCTGTCCAGCGGTTCTGGAGAAGAAGATTTTTTAATATGGTAATGGCAGCCATCTTGGATGTAGCGCTGACCTAATTTTAACAAATCTAAAAAGCATTCATCAAAGGATCATCCATGTGAAGTTTGGTCAAAATTAGCCAAGCGGTTTCTGAGGAGAAGTCGTTTGAAGAAAAGTTAACGGACGACGGACGGACGGACGACGGTAGACGGACAACACACCATCCCATAAGCTCTGCTGGCCCTTGGCCTGTAGAGCTAAAAACCTAATCGGCCATCTTGGATTTCACATCAACATGAATTTTTGCTAGGATCAACTAGACTTCATGGGCAACATTTCTGTAAAGTTTCATGAAAATCCATTCAGTAGTTTCAGAGGAGTAGTCGCTACAAAAAAAAGTTTACGGACGGACGGATGGACGGACGACGGATGCCGCACCACGGCATAAGCTCTGCTGATCTCTGATCAGTCAAGCTAGTGAAGGCCCTATCGTCTTAACGAGGCAAAGTATAGCATTTTTAACTAAATCAAGGGCCGTAACTCATCTGTTACTGGTCCAATCCTGGCTGGTTTTCGAAATTGTCTGAGCCATTGATATAAACAATCCGGTAAAGTTTTGTAAAGATCAGATGAAAGTTGAAGGCCCTATCGAATTAACGAGGCAAAATATAGCATTTTTAACTAAATCAAGGGCCATAACTCCGCTGTTACTGGGTCGATCTGGCTGATCTTCGAAATGTCCAAGCTTTCATTTATATAAACAATCTGGTAAAGTTTGGTAAAGATCGAATGAAAGATAAAGGCCCTATCGTCTTAACGAGGCAAAATATAGCATTTTTAACTAAATCAAGGGTCATAACTCTGCTGTTAATGGTCCGATCCTGCTAGTTTTCGAACTTGTCCTAGCTCTCATTTATATAAACAATCTGGTAAAGTTTGGTAAAGATTGGATGAAAGATGAAGGCCCTATCATCTTAATGAGACCAAATATAGCAATTTTAACTAAATCAAGGGCAATAACTCCGCTGTTAATGGTCCGATCTAGCTGGTTTTCAAACTCGTCCGAGCTTTCATTGATATTAATAATCTGGGCAAGTTTGGTAAAGATCAAATAATAAATGAAGGTGCTAGAGTGTTCACAAGGCTTAATATGGCATTTTTCAGCAAAACAGGTAAAATTATTTCGATCTTGCCAGTTTTCGAACTTGTCCGAGCTTTGATTGATATAAAGACACTGGCAAAGTTAAGTAAAGGTCCGATTAATATTTAAGGCCCTAGAGTGTTCACAAGGCAGAAAATAGCATTTTTCAGAAAAAACAAGGGCCATAACTCCGGTGTTACTGATCCGATTTAGCTGATTTTCGAACTTGTCGAAGCTATCATTTGTATTAACAATATGTGCAAGTTTGGTAAAGACCAAATAATAAATGAATGTGCTAGAGTGTTCACAAGGCAGAAAACGGCATTTTTCAGAAAAAACAAGGGCCATAACTCTGGTGTTACTGAACCAAATTAGCTGATTTTTGAACTTGTCGAAGCTATCATTGGTATTAACAATCTGTGCAAGGTTGGTAACGATCAAATAATAAATGAAGGTGTTAGAGCGTTCACAAGGCAGAAAATGGCAATTTTCAGAAAACAAGAGGCCCAAGAGGGCCTGTGAACGCTCTACTGGCTATTATACCATTGATGAATCGAGTCGTACTACATGGTGTCTAGAGTGTACACATGGTTTTTCAAGTATTTGACCTAGTGACCTAGTTTTTGACCCCATGGGACCCATTTTCGAACTTGACCAAAATATAATTAAGACAACATTTCGACAAAGTTTCATCAAGATTGGGTAACAAATATGACCAAGATTTCATTGAGACAAACATTCTGACAAAGTTTCATGATGATTTCATCAGAAATGTGGCCTCTAGAGTGTACACATGAAAAGTTGATTGACGACGGAAAACGGACAACACACCATCCCATAAGCTAAAAACAAACGAAATAAAATGTTAAAAACAAAAAAGCTAAAAACAAACTTTACCGAGCTGTTATTGACATTAACAATCTGGTAAAGTTTGGTAAAGATCGAATGAAAAAAAATATGGCGTCTAGAGTGTACACAAGGTTTTTCAAGTATTTGACCTAGTGACCTAGTTTTTGACCCCATGGGACCCATTTTGCGAACTTGACCAAAATATAAATAAGACAACATTTCGACAAAGTTTCATCAAGATCGGGTCAGAAATATGGCCTCTAGAGTGTACACAAGGTTTTTCAAGTATTTGACCTAGTGACCTAGTTTTCGAACCTGTGTGACCCATTTTCGAATTTTAGCAAGCTATAATTGAGACAAATATTCTGACAAAATTGCATCAAGATCGGGTCAAAAATATGGCCTCTAGAGTGTACACACGGTTTTTCCAAAGTTTGACCTAGTGACCTAGTTTTTAACACCATGTGACCCATTTTTGAACTTGACCAAGATATAATTAAGACAAACATTTTGACAAAGTTTCATCAAGATTGGGTCAGAAATACGGCTTCTAGAGTGTACACAAGGTTTTTCAAGTATTTGACCTAGTGACCTAGTTTTTAACCCCATGTGACCCATTTTCAAACTTGACCAAGATATAATTAAGACAAACATTCTGACAAAGTTGCATCAAGCTCGGGTCAAAAATATGGCCTCTAGAGTGTACACAAGGTTTTTCCAATATTTGACCTAGTGACCTAGTTTTTAACTTCATGTGACCCATTTCATAACTTGATCAAGATATAATTAAGATAAACAATTTGACAAAGTTTCATCAAGATTGGGTAACAAATATGACCTCTAGAGTGTACACAAGTTTTTCAAGTATTTGACCTAGTGACCTAGTTTTTGACCCCACATGACCCATTTTTGAACTTGACAGAGATTTCATTGAGACAAACATTCTGACAAAGTTTCATCAAGATTGGGTCAAAAATATGGCCTCTAGAGTGTACACACGGTTTTTCCAAAGTTTGACCTAGTGACCTAGTTTTTAATACCATGTGACCCATTTTTGAACTTGACCAAGATATAATTAAGACAAACATTTTGACAAAGTTTCATCAAGATTGGGTCAGAAATACGGCTTCTAGAGTGTACACAAGGTTTTTCAAGTATTTGACCTAGTGACCTAGTTTTTGACCCCACATGACCCATTTTCGAACTTGACCGAGATTTCATTGAGACAAACAATTAAGATAAACATTCTGACAAAGTTGCATCAAGCTCGGGTCAAAAATATGGCCTCTAGAGTGTACACAAGGTTTTTCCAATATTTGACCTAGTGACCTAGTTTTTAACTTCATGTGACCCATTTCCGAACTTGATCAAGATATAATTAAGATAAACAATTTGACAAAGTTTCATCAAGATTGGGTAACAAATATGACCTCTAGAGTGTACACAAGTTTTTTCAAGTATTTGACCTAGTGACCTAGTTTTTGACCCCACATGACCCATTTTTGAACTTGACCGAGATTTCATTGAGACAAACATTCTGACAAAGTTTCATCAAGATCGGGTCAAAAATATGGCCTCTAGAGTGTACACACGGTTTTTCCAAAGTTTGACCTAGTGACCTAGTTTTTAATACCATGTGACCCATTTTTGAACTTGACCAAGATATAATTAAGACAAACATTTTGACAAAGTTTCATCAAGATTGGGTCAGAAATACGGCTTCTAGAGTGTACACAAGGTTTTTCAAGTATTTGACCTAGTGACCTAGTTTTTAACCCCATGTGACCCATTTTCAAACTTGACCAAGATATAATTAAGACAAACATTCTGACAAAGTTGCATCAAGCTCGGGTCAAAAACATGGCCTCTAGAGTGTACACAAGGTTTTTCCAATATTTGACCTAGTGACCTAGTTTTTGACCCCACATGACCCATTTTCAAACTTGACCAAGATTTCATTGAGAAAAACATTCTGACAAAGTTTCATGATGATTGCATCAGAAATGTGGCCTCTAGAGTGTACACAAGCAAAAGTTAACGGACGACGGACGACGGACGGACAACGGACAACACACCATCCCATAAGCTCTGCTGGCCTTTGGCCAGTAGAGCTAAAAACAAGGGACACAACTCCGGTGTTACTGATCCGATTTGGCTGGTTTTCAAACTTGTCCGAGCTTTCATTGATATTAACAATCTGTGCAAGTTTGGTAAAGATCAAATAATAAATGAAGGTGCTAGAGTGTTCACAAGGCTTAATATGGCATTTTTCAGCAAAACAAGGGCCATAACTCCAGTGAAATTTATCCGATCCGACTGGTTTTCGAACTTGTACGAGCTTCCATTGATATAAAGACACTGGCAAAGTTTCGTAAAGATTTGATTAATAATGAAGGCCCTAGAGTGTTCACAAGGCAAAAGTTAACAGACGGACGACGGACGGACGACGGACGGACGGACGACGGACAACTCGCCATCCCATAAGCTCTGCTGGCCTTCTATTTTTAGCTTTGGTGGCCATCTTGGATTTCGCATCAACATAAATTTTTGCTAGGATCAACTAGACTTCATGGGCAACATTTCTTTAAAGTTTCATGAATATCCATCCAGTAGTTTCAGAGGAGTAGTCGCTACAAATAAAAGTTTACGGACTGACAGACAGACGGACGACAGACGCCGCACCACGGCATAAGCTCTGCTGATCTCTGATCAGTCGAGCTAAAAAAAAAAAAAAAAAATAACACAAAATTTAAGATATAAATGAAAAAAATAAAAAATAAGTATGACCTTGAACTTGGAGCCATGGACCTGGATTTTGTGCACGACACATCATTTGGTTGTGATGAGCACTTGTGCCAAGTTATTTGAAAATCTGTCAAGGCATGCAAAAGATATTCACCGGACACGATTTGACCTTTGACCTTGGTGCCACAGACCTGGATTTTGTGCGCGACACATCGTCTTGTAGTGGTGAGCACTTGTGCCAAGTTATTTTAAAATCTGTCCATGCTGACCGGACACAATTTGACTTTTGACCTCCAAGTGTGACCTTGAAGACATGGGTTTTGGGCGCAACACATCGACTTGTTATGGTGATCACTTGTGCCAAGTTATTTAAAAATCCCTGCAGGGGTTGTGACGTTACAGTCCGGACACGAAATTGCATACCTGTTTTTTTACCTATGAACTGCAAGTGTGACCTTGACCTTTCAGGTAAGGACCTGGGTTTTGCGCGCGACACATCGTCTTGTTATGGTGATCACTTGTGGCAAGTTATTTAAAAAATCCCTGCAGGGGTTGTGACGTTACGGTCCTGACACGAAAATGCGTACCTGTTTTTGACCTATGAACTGCAAGTGTGACCTTGACCTTTGAGGTACGGACCTGGGTATTGCGCGTGACACATCGTCTTGTTATGGTGATCACATGTGCCAAGTTATTTAAAAATCCCTGCAGGGGTTGTGACGTTACGGTCCGGACACGAAATTGCGTACCTGTTTTTGACCTATGAACTGCAAGTATGACCTTGACCTTGGAGTCACGGATCTGGATTTTGTACGCGACACGTCTCCAAGTTGTGGTGAGCAATTGTGCGAAGTTATTTGAAAATCCGTCCATTATTGTCAGAGTTATGAAGCGGACACGATTGTACAGACGAACGGATTTTGACCTTTGACCTCCAAGTGTGACCTTGACCTTTGAGCCAGGACCTGGACTTTTGCGCGACACGTCGTCTTGTTGTGGTGAGCAATTGTGCGAAGTTATTTGAAAATCCGTCCATTATTGTGAGAGTTATGAAGTGGACACGATTGTACAGACGAACGGACAGACAGTGCGACTACTATATGCCACCCTTCGGGGGCAGAATAAAAGTAGGACAGGTTCCCAGATTCCTATGTATCCTTCCACTCTCTGGGGCGGCGCTAAATAACCTATACTGTGTTGATGTGCCGTTAAACAACATTCAATTCAATTCTCAACGCAAAATTTGAAGGTAAAAATTATTAAGTTATCTGGAACAAAGGAGCATTACGTGGTCCGAGAATTAACTTTCATACCCCATCCAACCTCTTCTCCAAGAAGCCAATACGGGATTGGCTGGGGTATGAATAAAAACGTTAATTTCGGCTTTAAAAATTGCATTGTAAAATTAAAATATTTAATAGGTAATTTTAAAGTGGTTATCGCATTTCTTCAGTAAACAATTTTTAAACGTGTTTTATTGTCAAAATATCCGTTATAAAATCCTGCTAATATAAGCTTTCCCTTCGCTTATTAAGGCAGGATCATGTAATGGATATCACCTACAGAAAATTTGCAAAGAACATAAATGGAGGCGGCCATCTTTGAATGATGACGTCATCGTGCCATTTTACCAAATATGGCATATTGACAAAATACATTTTAAAGCAAAGAAAATCACTGCAAACTGATTAAAAATAAACATACGGATGTAAATATAAATAAGTATAAATTGTATGGTTATTTTTCATTTGCAGTGATTTTCTTCGCTTTAAAATGTATTTTGTCAATATGCCACATTTGGTAAAATGGCACGATGACGTCATCGTTCAAAGATGGCCGCCTCCATTTATGTTCTTTGCAAATTTTCTGTAGGTGATATCTCCTTTATTTTTCATAGCATTTTGACAATTCTTTCAGCTTTTTTCAAGTTTTTCAAAGCCCTTTAAACCTTGTTTGAAAATAGTGCATCAACCCCTTTAAGAGAGATTGGAAAAATAGGTCAAACCATAAATTTGCAAAGTAAGAAAATATTATTTTTTTAAATTAGACATACTAAAACCATGTGTCACCCCATCAATGTTATTCTGATAAAATTTACTACTGAAACAGATGAAACTGATAAAGCTGTGCCTGTAGATACGAGTCGGCACAATACAAGACTATATGTGTACCTCAGCCCACGCCATCTTGTTTTTAATGTCGGCACTGTCCGGTTCCACGTGCGCAGCATACTTTAGGTTGGCAACGGTGTACTCGTGACCACAAAACACTCTCTGTAATGGACACATTGGTCGTTAATATCTGTTAGATAAAGAAATATTTCTCAGATTTATAACATGACTGTATGTTTTACAAATGTTCAGTATAGTATATTTAAAGAAACTGACCCGACAAATTACAGCAAAATTACACTACAAAACCATTTATCAGAACTCTTTCCAGTTGTTCATGTCATAATAATGCATATGTGCCGATTAAAAGTATAGGGTTATACGGGTTATTAAAATACCCATAATTGAAAATGCGTAAAATTATGAGTTGACAACTCTTAATTCAACGCTCCAGTTTTGGGGTTTAGCCTGGCTGGTTAAAGCCGTTTATATTGTGTCTATAGCTGTATAGAGTAGGTTTCTCAAAAATTGTAAGTTATATAATATTTTATCATGTCGATCTGCACAATTCTGCCGAGAAACAGGCTGCCTGAGATAAAACCTTATCTCGGCAGTTCGTTCTGATACCGTCACTTCTTTTGATGACATCAGCACCTCTTTTGATGATGTCAGGGTATATTTGATGTCTGGGTAGTTTTGAACGGAAAAAAATGTGCAAAAAAGGTAAATTAAATGATTTTAAACAATTGAATATCATGTTAGAGCCTGATCGTATCCAGTTTATCAGGTTCGGCACGAAAAAAATGAAGCCCTCAGCACAGCATCGGACTTCGTTTTTTTCTCGGCCTCACCTGATAAACTGGATAGGATCAGGCACTAACATGATATTTATAGGTTATTAGATTTATATTAATATTGCGTGACTTTAGGAGCGCAATATTTATGTGCAAAAGAACGAGTGCTTATATCCCAATATAAATCTAATAACCTTTATTTTGCAAACGCATTTTTAAATTTAAGAGAATAAAATACGTTGTAACATTTAATTTTCTCCAAAAACATTTATTTGAAACAAACATAATGGGAATTTTCACAATGAAATCAACATTGTTTACATCACGTGACATACTTTATTTGACATGAACAGAAAAGCGCACCAATCACGAACAAGTATACATTACACACCCAATATGACTTTACTACACGTCAATATGGGTGAATTTTGACGTTTCCTGTTGCACTGAAAGTAAACGGAGCTTGTAAATGCATATGCAATAATCTCTATATACCGTGTCATCAGTAGGTTTAGAAACAGTCTACATCTGTTGTAAAATGTGACTGTTGATGGCGGGATAGAGACTTTAATGCTAATTGCAAGCTTTACATCTGACTGAGTATACTCTAGATACCCATCGACAAGTTTTAAGTCTTTTAACATTGTTTAAGGGACTCTGATAATACTTTTGACCTTGGAAACAAATTGCACGTCTACATGCCTAAAACATATCAGGCTACTGTGCATTTCAACCCTGTTTGTTGGAATGATTAAAGAGATAACATAATCCTTTAATAATTACACAGACCTCTCATCAGTCGTAAATTTGTCACATAACATGGCTTCTACTGTAAAACATATATTCCCAATTGTTTGCATGGTACCGGTATATCATACGATACGTTCAGACACCCTAAATATGTATCCTTATTTCAAATCTTACTTTATAAAATCCATGATTATAGTAACGTTAAATCGTAAAAATTATTTTAAGGTGTGGCATTATTTGTTGCGTGAGTGCGTTACAGCCGCTTTACGTAGTTGACGTCATGAAAACAACAACACGACGTCTTGATTTCTCTTACAACTTCCCGCCATATACAAGGTAAATTGACAACATTAAAGTGAAACTTTCAAGTCGTAGGTGTGATATGTGATAAACAAAATCTTACAATCGTGACTGTGTATTATTGACTTCAATAAACTCGTTGGATAAAAAGATAGGATACTCGGCAGAGCCTTGTATCCTATCATTTTCTCCAAGTCCTTTATCAAAATCAATAACACACAGTTACTCATGTAAGATCCTCTATATATCAAACTCTGGAACCAATACTTCTGTATTCAAACACCTCTGCATTCACTGTCGAAGTTAATATACTAAGAACCATGGAACAAACACCTCTGCATTCACTGTCAAAGTAAATATCATACTACGAACCATGGACGAAACACCTCTGCATTCACTGTCAAAGTTAATATCATACTACGAACCATGGACCAAACACCTCTGCATTCACTGTCAAAGTTAATATCATACTACGAACCATGGAACAAACACCTCTGCATTCACTGTCAAAGTAAATATCATACTACGAACCATGGACCAAACACCTCTGCATTCACTGTCAAAGTTAATATCATACTACGAACCATGGACCAAACACCTCTGCATTCACTGTCAAAGTTAATATCATACTACGAACCATGGACCAAACACCTCTGCATTCACTGTGGAAGTTAATATCATACTACGAACCATGGATCAAACACCTCTGCATTCACTGTCGAAGTAAATACAGTTCAAATTCGGAGGCCCAAACTCGGATAACTAGAACACAACTGATTACTAGAACCAGAATAGTCCCAGCATATACTCTGTAGATTTCTATTTCAATCGCATTTCTTCTTAAATATTGCAATCAACAAAACAAAAAGTAAACATAATATCAAATGCAGCATATTTTATACAGACAATAGGAACAAGTCAATTTTCATTCAATTTATACTCTGCAGTTCCTGGTAAACAGCCGGTTACATTGTATACCGCTGACTCAATGTTGTCCTACAGTTTCCTACAGATGACTCAAACTACTGAATTTTTTTCAGTCCCGTCAAGTTCGAGTCAACGACGTTCCACTGTATCTTAAGGATTATGTCCCCTTTATGGTAATCCCATTGCAATTGCATTTACAAAAGAAAAAAAACATTAGAACTCAAATAATCTTTCATTGTTTTACATGCAACTTTCAGTTTAATGTGTTTACACATTTATCAAGGCTATGCTACCCTTGAACAGTAAATACATTCTTGATAAATATGTGAATTAATCAATACGCACATGACCCTGAGAATGATATAAGCTGAGTATGGATCAATATACACTTTAATCATATTTGTATTTATTATCCAGTACAGCACTGCCTAGATAAATGTGTAAACATAATAAACTGAAAGTTGCATTTTAATAAAAACAATGAAGATTCAAATGCAATCTCAGTAGGATTACAAAAAAGGGGACATAATCCTTAAAACTTATTGTCCATGCATACTTACTGTGATGGGAGGCAGTTTAGAGAGGATCTCTATCAAAGCGTTGTACATCTGCGGTGGAGTGCCTTCAAAAAACCTCCCACAACCACCACTAAACAGCGTATCCCCTGGAATGTGAAACATTTTTATGACAAAACCAAATAGAATTGGTAAAAAATCTCTAACAGTCATACTGACGAATTACAAAGGAAATTGGCAAAATAAATTAGGCCAAAGAAATAAGGGTTAGTTTAGAAGGAAGGTTTTTTTATTTTATAAAATATTTATATATATGGTTGTATAGAGAGAAGGTTCTGACTTTTATGGTGCTTGCTAATTTTTACCATCAAAATACTTTAGGATACAGGCTAAAATGTAGGGGCATTTAGAAGAAACGGGATTTTTCTTCGGCCTCGGCCAAATACCTCCTATATTAAATGATATTTAAAATAGAGAAAAAACTAACAAAGGTTGTCTACCTGTAAACACGGCTGGGTCTGCCCCATCTCCTGTGACGTAGTAACAGATGTGGCCGGAGGTGTGACAAGGTGTATACAGGCACTTGATGTCCAGATTGCCAAGCTGTACAGATTCAAAATGTTATCATTAAACTTGTGCCTGATTCTTTTTCTTGCATATCATTTACATGTTGTAAAAGATATTCTTTTAGATCTCATTCCTATAAACTTTGGTGGATTATGAAATAGTGTTTTGAAAGCGCGTCAACTTCTGGTTTAAAGGAACTGATTTGGAAAGAACATAAATGGATGCGGCCATCTTGGAACGATGACGTCATTGTGCCTTTTTATCAAATATGGCATATTGACAACATATATTTTAAAGCAAAGAAAATCAATGCAAATTGATTAAAAATTAATATACAGATGTAAAATGAATATATTGTATGCTTATTTTTCATATGCATTGATTTTCCAAGATGGCCGCCTTCATTTATGTTTCTTTGCAACTTTTCAATCATGTCAATCGGTCATATCTCCTTTTTTTTCATAGCGTTTTAATAATTCTTTGAGCTCTTTTAAAGTTTTTCAGAGCTCTTTAAAATCGTGTTGAAAATAGTGCATCAACCCCTTTAAGGTTATCTTCATATGAGCGTTGAATTTCATGTGTAAAATTGTTGCTAAAACGTTTCATCAACTCATTGTTTAGGTTTATATTTCAAGGCCACTTGAGAGAGGGGAAGAATACATATCAGAATCTGGGAACCATAATGCACTTCTTTAAGGCCAAAAAAAAAATAGGTGTGTTTCCTATTGCATGGCTCTAAAAAAAATAGGGTAGGTCGGAAGGCATTTTTTTTTTTTTTTTTTTTTTTTTTTTTGGAGCAAGATATTGTGATATTCTACATGTATTTATCTCATAAACCCCATACAAGTTGATGATACAACTGAAAGTTTCTCTGTGATGTCAGTTTACCTCGATATATTGTGATAAATCATTGTTCAGAACAATATATATATTTTTTTTTTTTTAAATTTATTTTTCATAAAATGTTTTAGGGTCGGCCCCTTAAAAATAGGGTCGGTCGGGCCACCGGAAACACAGGTATTTTTTTTTGGTCTAACTATCAAATAGATTCCTATAGTTGACGCTTTCTTTAATATGCTCGGAGGATAGACTCGGATCAACAGAACTTCTCAGTTTATGGCACCTTCAGATGGTCGAGGCTAGGAGAAGTCTCTATCTAAATACACACCGATGTAACCCACTGGACCACTGCGACCAATGTGTGCAAATGAGCGTTTAACATTTTAAGCAGTTAACTGAGGCTAAAGAGACATTTTTTTAATTATTTAAATTTGTTTCCACTCTTCATATTTAAATATAAATACCGCAATAACACAGTCATAGCATACCCTGCTAGCTGGCTGGGGAGTGTTTTATGGTCAAGTCCAAGAAATAAGTGAACAATAATTAATACATTTTTTATTTTCAAGTTATGACCAATTAACATGATAATAAGCTATTTTTTAAAAATACTGGTCTATTGCTTAAGAAATATTTCCAGCTTGTTTATATTGTCAAAGATAAATACGTGGTGGGTGGGACTTGAATATCATCGATACCAAGGGCTGTAAGCCCATGATTTCGATGTGTTTCAAGTCCCAAACACCAGGTTTTGATCTCACAACATAATCCCGCTTGAAAAATGTTTATGTACATGTAATCATGGTAATACACACATTTTCATGAGATTGAATATAATACAAATTCTCACAACTTACATTGTATGCCCATCTCTCAACACCAAACAAAGAAAATTTACAGCTTTATCACATTTTAACAATTTCAACTTGCTGTTTAAAAAAAATAAAATCTGATAATCATTGTTTTGTATGTTTTCTGACATTTAAAATGATTCCTAATGGTTGAAGGACATGGCATCAGAGGTCTTGATAGGAATTTTAAAACTTACTCAATACGAAGAATTGAGTATTTTAATAAACTATATTAGAATTGAGTATTTTAATAAACTATATTAGAATTGAGTATTTTAATAAACTATATTTATTTAGATACATGTTCACTATTTCCTCTAAAGTCATGCTGTCACTATATATACATTAACAGATACAGAGGGTAAAGGAAATAAACTGACCTTGAGTGCTGTATTATTAGAGACCTTCTGTGTGAGAGCCCCTATCCTGTCATCCCCTCCATACACTGGAAGGGCCCCAGTCTTCTCTATCAGTTTTTCATTACCCCCAGCATGATCCCAGTGATGATGGGTGGTCAGGACACATGTCAGTTTGACATTCTCCTCTGATACTGCAGCAAGAATCTGTAAAGTTTACGTATTATACATCTTTAGGTATTTGAACATGTTTAATGAAACTTCCTTTAGGTAGCTAATTAAAAACAGATTTAAATGTTGGTTAGAGTTTCACTTGCTGCATAACATTTCTATAAGTGGATATTCATACAATTTTTCTTGGATCATATATATCATAAGATAATATATTATCTCATATTGCTGTGACTGTGAGTGTGACAATAGACTAGTCTATAAAAATACTAGTAAATGGATTGCTGAGAAATTGTATCAAAGCACAAAATTATGGATTGTAAACATGCAAATTTTTTAAAAAACTAATAAATTTCAACCGCTTGTTTCTTATGCGCGTTTAGATCCCTCATTATTTGATCTAAAAAACAAACAAAAAAACAATATCAACAGAATAAACTGTTTTTAACTAATCCTCCACCTCCTCCTTGTTTGAAAACGAACCATTTGTTACCAGTGCCCATTTATTATAAGTATTTTGAATGGTGTTTAATGTCATTTTCCAGCACATTTTAGGCTGTAATATCAGGGCTCAAGAAAAGCTTTCAGCACAATGCGTGTTTTGTAAGCATGAAAAAAAAAAACATTACGAATTTACATTTACAAATGCTTATTCTTAAAAACAAGTTTTGGACAAAGCATTAAGAAAAGTGTATTAAATCATTTTAGATTTTATTTTTAGAATTTTGTGATTCTTGGTTTTAAGACTTATTACTCAATGAGTGATACAAACAGTCTTAACACTTTCGCTGCCAATTGCGAATTTACCGTTCCCTGCCAATAGCGACTAAAGTCGAAGTTACCGTGTGATTGTTTCCATTATTTGCATATTTTAATAAAGGGGAGCACTCCTCCGGGTTTGCCTGCATAATATTGTAGAGATCTTAAGCTAATTTATGCGGTGTACCTCGTTTTTTCCATATTTCCTGCTCAGTGAAATGCTATTTTCCGAGAATTATCAGAAATATGCTTGGCACTGGGCTATTGGTTATTTGAGGGATATGGCAGTGAAAGTGTTAATCTGTTTCTCACAGCAATTAAAAGGCTCATTCAGTTCTGAGAACACACTGAGTGTCATCATAATAGCATGACATGATGTCATAATAGCATGACGTGATGTCATAATACCAGGGTGTGATGTCATAATACCAGACAGTGATGTCATGATAGAAACAACCAAATGAAAATATGAATGAAGCATTCTGATTGGTTCAGTGATAAAAACTGGACCAATGAAACCAGTTAATTTAAAGCTCATTAAATTCTCAGAACAAACTGAGGTTTTACTGGACATGGAGTAATGAGGTTCTTAAAACCCAGAAACACAACATTCTAATAATAAAATAATTCTAAAATGATTTAATAGACTGTTTATTGTGTTTAATTGTTCTACTCCTAATTAGTCTTTACCATATGGGTATGACAAGGCGCTCTCGAAATTTTAAGCTATTGAAGTGTGTATGCGGGTATTATGTTCTCAATATTTATCGGCAATTTTTTAATGCGTTTTTGTATGCATTACTTTTATTTTAAATGCGTTTTTGGTGAAAATATATGCGCAATTACGCAGATCTATACGTGTCTTACCTGCAGCACAAGGTCAATTTAATTTTTTAGGTTTACATTTCGAGTGCCTGATCCTTGTTTAATCAAGAAAAGGATCCTGTACACTTGCGCACCTTTTCTGGTTCTACCGGATCCACTGCTGCACACTGGCCGGTGGTCTCGTCGATCAGAAGATACATGTAGTTGTCCTCTAGTGCTGGTACAAGCCTCACCTTCATGTTGCGTAGCAGGGTTGTCGCTGACTCACAGTGGAAGTGGTATGCTGAAATATACATGAAAATGACGCCCAACTCACATAACTGATAATGTCTGTTATCGTGTTCGTGGGTGTTTTTTGAGTGTCAGCTGTATTCACGAGTTTGGTGAGGCTAGGCGTCCAACAACGGAATGATCTTTCAGACAAGAGAGAGATATTTCAAGAAGAACATTGTGAATTATGTCAAACATTTCGGAAAATATAGTGGTTACAAAAATTTACCTGATCTTCGCGATATCCTTCTCCTTGATGAGTTTTATGTATGGACCTGTGGTATTTAAGGTTGTCAATAGGGATATATATCTGGGCTAAAGCTCAGTGACGTCACATACTGTGTAAACCTCTCCATACGATGTCCGACATAATAAACCTATACTTTTGTATATATCAGGGGCGGATCCAGGATTTCAGCTTAGGGGGGGGGGGCGTAAGATTTTGGTAAATTTTCGGATCCGTCTTTATCCTTATAAAGCGGTTGCCGTAGTGCATTTATAGGGTAAAACAGACCGATTTCAAATAAAAGGATTTAACAATGTGTTAATTAAACCACTCATTAGCCATTATGCGTCGAGCGAGCGAAGCGAGCGATACACTTTTTTATACTGAGGGGGTGCATCGAAATTGTTTGATATTTTATGGACATACATGTATGAATAAAAAAAGTCCGTTTTCAAATAAAAGGATTTAACAATGTGTTAATTAAACCACTCATTAGCCATTATGCGTCGAGCGAGCGAGACAATTTTTTATACTGAGAACGTGCAACGAAATTGTTTGATATATTTTATCTACAGTAACAAGGACATACATGTATGAATAAGGAAGTCCGTTTTCAAATAAAAGGATTTAACAATGTGTTAATTAAACCACTCATTAGCCATTATGCGTCGAGCGAGCGAAGCGAGCTAGAACATGCTTTATACTGAGGGCGTGCATCGAAATTGTTTGATATTTTATCTACAGTAACATGGACATACATGTATGAATAAAAATGTCCGTTTTCAAATAAAAATTAAACCACTCATTAGGTATTATTTGTGAAGCGAGTGGAGCGAGCGAAGCGAGCGAGAACATTTTTTATACTGAGGGCGTGCAACGAAATTGTTTGATATTTTATCTACAATTCATAATTTTGATAGAGCATCATCAAAATAAACTGACCAATCAGTGACCAGAAATAAGACATAATGATACATTCTGGTAGGTGATAAACTCGGTCTTTATCCTTGATGTTCAACCAAGTTTACTGTTAAAATTACGGTATCTACAGTGTGATTCTTTTAAAACCTTGCAGATTTCATGCACATTCATGCAAACTGATTCAATATATGTATCTTTTAAAATCAAACTCTTGAAATTTATCGTTTTTTTACTCTGCCAAAGATTTTTATTTTACTATAGAACCTAAGGATAAAAACCGAGTAATGCAAATTGTATCACCTACTGAAAATAAACAAAATCTCAACATCTTTGCAATGCAAAATTATGAATAACATGGACATACATGTATGATCCGGAATTTTTAGTGGGGGCGCGCGCCGGGTGCGCCCCCCCCCCCCACTGGATCCGCTAGTGTATATACGGTGTAAGTAATGAACTGTTTGTCCGAAATCATTGACAGATTCAGTTTATTTTTTAGAACATTCTATATCTAAGATCGAACCCTACTGAAATACAGCGGTTGCTTATTTACAACTGCCAAAAAAGTGTGGATGGAGTCTTTCCAGATACTCTTCCTATATTCCCTTTAGGAACAGTCATAGTTTTATGGTAGGTACAGCATATTATATACCAATATATAAAGCATTACAGCTAGGACTACTCTAACGAGGAGTATTTCACATCAACTCTTTGCTTTTTTCATTGAATCTACGCCTTAGTGAAAATATTTTGGATGACAACTACGTAAAGATAAAATTGGTTAAGTCATGCACTATGATGACCGAACAATACCTCTAATTGCTACTGACGGAATCAGTGACGATCGAAAAAGTCTTCGAAGAATTTGCATATGGAAATGTTTATTTGCGCACCGTCGGCTGATACCAAAGGTGGGACAAGAGTGTCGTTATATATTTTAAGCTTTATTTATTAAGGAACGTGACATTCTTAGTGCCTCAATCATAAAGAAAATTAATTATATCTGTAATTTATGTTTGTATAAGCAATTCGTCCAAAATTAATCGACTTCTTATGTCGCAAACAATAACAGATGTCAATTTTTCGACAGGTCATCAACTGTGAACTCAAACATATTTTTCCATTATTGTAAGTTACTTATATTGCAGATTAGGACATAACCAGCTGGTACATACATGTATCTTCGTATTTACCTTTCTTAGCTATTGTAAGCTGTTCAGATGTGTACAATTTCTTTGTGAAATGTGTTTTCGCGACAATTCATTTTAAGCCTAGAGACTAGATTTTTCAGTTTATCTAGTCATCGTACATAACCATCAGATTGGCATATTTAGCGAATGCAACACCTGTTTTTAAAAAAGTGTGACAAAGAGAAATATGTTGCTAAGAACTATGTACCAGTAATGCAGTATATCTTAACAGAACATGCATTGAAGTCGCTTTCTCTGAACTGCATCAATGATTGACATAGAATTTCATCTCTCTACATACACAGGCTTTTTGCCGGAGCTCTCGCTGCACACAGTACTCAGGGCACGAAAATTCCACTCGAAATTTGAACCCGGACGAGGGAAACCCATGAATCGGTCGTCAGAGACGACGAGTAACATTTCAGTAGAAAAATACAAGAAATAAAATAGTTCTTACATAGTTTATTAAGCGATTAAATGCAGTAAATAGTCGCAACTCTGTTTATTCAGCGATTAAATGCAATTTAAGTCAACCGGATATTGGGAAATTGACGCATTTCCGTTTTGGGACATTCTAAAATGCGGATCCCGTTCTAATTTCACGGAGCGCGAACGTTACGGTGTTTGATGTTATACAGTTATACAAATAACAGATAACACTTTCACTGGGGAAATCTTTAAGGGCACTTGTCACCTTTTAGGTGAAAGGGACCAGGGCCTTCAGGAAGGGGAATTGCAAAAAGTATGCTGTTTTCATGGAGTTTAACATTTTCTAATATATAATTTTTTTTTAAGAGGGGAATTTTTTAATGACCAGACTGTAGTGAACTATAGGATATGAATATATTCATCTATAATACTGGTCAAAGTTTCATAATTTTCATTGATTTATATAAAAACAACAACAACAACACATTATGATGTTTCCCTTTGTTTTATTTATATATAATAGTGTTAAATGATAGTATCTGACTACTTTGACTTATGAACTTTTACAATCAGAGCAGGACGAGTAAACATCCTATAAGGACGAGTAACATGTCAATGCCACTCGTCCTACAGGACGAGTACTATACAGTAAAATATATTTCGTCCCCTGATACTGGTACTGGTGGTTTTGCATCCCCTCTGAAAGAAGGCATACTTTCTTCACAGTATCTTGCCAAATAAGGTACCGGGAATTGAACCCGCGACCTCTAAAGGGGAGTATGCTAAACACTTGGCCTACTCATCATCATATATATGAGCTAGATTAAATAAATTTGAGAGATATAATGTCATAACCAAACTCAAAGATGCAATAAAAAAAATAGTATTTAATTTCAAATAAACTTAATTTTTCAAGGAGACTGAGCTATGCACTTGTATTCAGTGTGTCTCAATAGAAAATGGCCATTCCACAGTGTTACATACATTGATGGTAGACTGTAGTTGTCTCTTTTGCATGTTTTTATCATTATCCCAAAACACGCTATAGTTGACCAGTACTATATTGAGGGGAATTATGTAAATATATCAGAAAAAATTAACACGCATTTGTTATTCATATTGTCAAGTAACAATTCATTCCTTTCATCATTTATGTCCCTGTCAAGTTGCCTTTTTAGGTTGAGTTCTTTCAGTGACTTTCAAGCTAATAACATTATAGACAATCAGGTGCTAAATAATTCAAAGTGTTTCAAAACAATACAGTGCAAGAACGAACAATATAAAAACTCATTCTTTCCAAAGACAATTATTGATTGGAACCATCTTGAAGACAGTTTCATTTGCACGCCATCATTGGAGAGCTTCAAATCAGCTCTCGTAAAGTGCTACTAACAGCAACAGCCTCTCTTCCGATGTGTTTATGCCCTAACAGGCCCTACATCTTAACAGATTCAGATTCAGAGCAAGTAATTATGATCTTTTACCTTCTGTTCGTTACATTTATCTTATCTATTTAAGTCCTATAATTGTATATCAGAAAATGACCAGGGTGTTATTCTACAAAGTAACCTAATTTGAAACTGAAATAACTAGAAAATTTAGTATGAAATTGGGGAATGACATATAATGCCAACAATTGTTACCTTTAACCCTTAACTCGCAGGCTGATCAGGGTTACAATGTCCGGCTGTTGATCAGTTATTTTCCCCAAAACACCCCTTTGTAACATAAATGGAATGGTCTAAATTTAATGGAAGGTCATTCCATTATACATTCATAGCGGGCTAAGGGTTAATTTAATCGCAGGCTGATCAGGGTTACAATGTCCGGCTGGTGATCAGTCATTTCCCCCAAAACAGCCTTTGTAACATAAATGGAATGGTCTAAATTTAAAGGAAGGACAGTCCATTATACATTCATAGCGGGCTAAGGGTTAATTTAATCCCAATATTTATTTACAGGATGCCGAATTCCATGCAGAGATTTATGTGAAAGAGCCATACCATGATATACTTTGCCAGTATAAGTCGCTGTACAGATGGTCTAGCTCTAACGGCTAACTCGGACAGTCCACCCATGTCCAGTCATCCAGGGCTGGAGGACATGTACAGGAAGATGAAGCTGCTGTCGAGAATGTCGGCAAAGTTTGCCGACAGGTGTACTCTGCCTGGGAACTCATATGCAATACAGTTAGTACATGTACATTACAGTATTAACAACAGTAATATACTTCAGTAAATCAATCTATAACTAGAGACATCTTGACCCGCGCAGTCGCAAATCCACATGCATGTCATTTGAGCCAAAATTATATGATAGAAATAATAATAAAATATTAGCTCTGCCCCAACTCCTCCCTATGGATGCATATGAATCCAGGAACCTTGCCCTACTCTTACTATGAAATTTATTCCTATATTGGTTCTTGAACAGGCTCAGAGAATACGCTCCAATACACGGGTCATCTGTTTACATCACCATCCGACAGACAAAGCTAAGTTAAAGAGAAGTGTCTTGCCATAGAACACATGAAGAACCCAATGCAGGGTTCTCAATAACTTTTGGTTTAATAGGCCTTTTTGAAAAAGTAACAGGTCTAGGCGGGGGGTCCGAAATTTTTTGAAATTGAGCGCGTCATTTCCTGCATTTCGGGCTATTTTGAATGCCTTTTAAAGTGCAATTTTATAAGCAATATTCCTCTATATGCAGATACAAGTATTGCAGTGCAGTAGTTGTATCTGTATTTAGAGGTTGTGCAGTATGTTGACAATTATATTTATTTACCAAACTTCAAAAACACATATCCATTTGAAAATTGTATTCTGAACACCACATATCCACATAACTACAAAATTCAACAACAAATACTTTCCATTATCTCTACCAAGATCAATAACACATACTATCCATGTCACTGTCCTCATATTTATTTTTATTTATTTTTTAACGATTTTGAACCGTCCCAAATGCCATTTGAAGCGGTCATTTCGGCCGGCGGCCGGTTCTTATTGAGAACCCTGCAATGGTGCCAGTTAGGCTTCAACCCATGATCTCAAATAAACCGCAAAGGAGCAACATTTAGTACCATAATAAAAGTTAAATTAAAAAAAATGGTGAGTAGGGCCATTTTTGATGGATAAGTAGCATTACTGCAAACCATTATTTGTTTATTTATCATGTTTATGGCCTTTACTGCACCTGACATGGTTTCTGTTTCGTTTTCAGTTTTATAACAGCGCTGGACCTGACAATGTTTGTACTTTGTGATATCACCTATCCCCAGGTGTTAGCTTTCTCATTTTTAACCGATATGCAGAAGGAATTCCTACAGTTCTACGACAGAAAGAAAGTCATGGCAGCACAGAGACCATATGCCCTCATAGAGTTTGGTATGTCTTTGTTTCCACAGTGTTCTGTTTTTGAGATATGTCATATAATTATTTATGTTTGTAATTGTTGTTTTAAATGGACACACAGAAGTCTTGATTTTTTAAAAACTTGTGGCATCCTATTAGCGTGCATAACGCCCTTAGCGCATACATGGCGCATAGCATTATGTGATATGTGCTTCGACAACTAACAGTTCATAACCCAATGAACGCACAAAAAAATACACTAAACCTTAAGTAACACTAATTATTTGTACCATTTTAATGGACATTATTTGCACAACCGCAGGAAATGTCTGAAAACCAAAAATACACACGTTTATTGTCGTTAGATGACCTCTAAAATCGTGCATACATGTGCAAGAAATGTTTATTAAACAGAGATGTGTATAGATCCATATATATATTTACATCCCTGAGCACATTATTCGGACTTTGTTTTGTCAGATTAAACACAGACATATTAATAAACAGATAGGAAACTTCCTATCTTAACCAATGAAATAACCAAAATATCACATGGCACCTTAACTTTTCCTTCTATCTTCTCATTCAATTATTCACCGATTTTGATGAGAATACATTCAAAAGGTTCATAGTGGGATTATAATAATTTATGTTTATTTTCAAAATAAGATATTGTATAAAAAGATGTTTAAAGTTAAAAATATCATCATTTTTCGCTTTTCTCTTAAAAATCAAGGTTTTGACATAGTCAAAGTTTCCGTCAAACTCCTTTTTTTTGCTCTAAATGTAAGAGAAGTCAAAATACTATCATCTGATCATTGGAAAGAAAATTAAATTTGTGATGGGATTTGGCATGAATGAAACTTGTATCTATAAAAATCGTCATGATATGTGTGTTTAAAGCTGGGAAATACTTTGTGAAATTTTCGCACTGTGCCAAGTGAAATTTAGATAATTTTCGTAGTGTCCAATCTATTTGTTATTAGGTCCGTGGATTAAACTATAACAGCCAGGACCAAATTTAGAGCTATGCTTAACATGCTTAAGGGTACAAATAAGAATGCAAAACTTTAAAACACTTTGCAAGGAAGTGATTTTACTGAAGGCTGACAGCTGGTTTCCAAAGAATAGCTTTTCTTTGTAAATTGATCTTTGTATCTGTGTGACAATTAGGTAGATTATGAAAGGTAATTTTCAGTACAAATCTGAAAACCTAGATTCCTTATTCACTTGATGGTACCAAGTTAAATAATTATGATCCTGTACCGGCTATAAGCCTCAGACTGTGACGTGACATTATAACATCTCACAAAAGGTTAAAACAAGCTGATAAGCCTAGGAACTAGTGAAACTTTACCTGATGTATTTGTAGACAGACTATAATAAATATATTGAATAAAGCTACATTCTTATGTGTTGTTCAACATTAAAAATAAAATAAAAAAAAGCATTTCTTTAAAAAAAATGACTAAGATTAAATTTTTGAGCACTGTATATATAATTATATACCTTGTCATCAGTAGGTTTAGAAACAGTGTACATCTGATGTCAAATTTGCCTGTTGTTGGCAGGATAGCGACTTTAGATAAAAACCAATATCTCAACCCCAAATAGGTCTTCACTGATATGTCGTTTTATTTATTCCTTGTAGAATCTGTCATCTGTCAGATGGGGACACCTATGTACTTGAGATTTACCTCAGATCTTGTACAATTACTAGAGGAATCCATTTGATTCTCAGAGTAGAGTGATATCCACGTCTCTTTTATCTTCTTCCATCTGGGATCAGCGCTAACTTTTCTAAATACCATATTTCCCCATTATATAAGAGCACCTTATAAACTAAAAGCACTCATATTTAAAAAAAAAAATTGAATCAAAATTCAATAAAAAAACATTTGATAATTAAGAGCGTCCCCTTGGCATTGCGGCGGGTTATTAGGGGCCGGGTTATTAGGGGAAATAAGGTAATTTGTTGAAAAAAACACCCATTTACTTATGTATATCCTACTCAACTAATACTGTATATGTATGTATGCACACAGTATAGCAAAAATGTTGCTTTACTACTTACATGAAGATTATACTCCTTCAGATTTACCCCTTCAGAAGTTAAAACACAGGTACAACAACCCACGGTCCCTGAGTACCAAAGTCAACATGCAAGATCTGAGTCAGGAATTACGTCTACGGCCTCCCTATGTTCTCTGTGAGGAAGAACTTCGACCAAACTATGGACAGAGGAGAGACATGGACAATATCAAGTCTACCTCAGGTATGTCGAGTGTATGTACAGTTTTTCCGGATGTCCACTCACAAGGATAATATTTTGTTTGTCCATCTCAGCTTTCTTGTTTGGAGCATAACTTGCAAACTCCTAATGAGACTGAAATGAAACTTGACGCAATGAGAGAAGGCAATGAGAGGAAGTACAGAGCACAAGAACCGTAACTCAGTTTCATTCAAATTATATTTATTACCCTTTGTTATTTTAAACTTATATAGATCGTCCGGAGAAAAACTTGAAAACTACTAATAAGACTGGGAAGAAACTTGACACAATGATAAGGGCAATGAGAGGAAGTGCTGCATGCATGAACAATAAATCTGTCTTCATTTTGATATGATTTATTGCCCTTCGTAATTTTGTGCTTGCAATTCTTGTCCGGAGCATTACTTGAAAACTGATAAAGAGATTGCTGTGCAACTTCACACAGTGAAAAATGACTGTCTTCATTCATTAGTCTTCATTCAAATTAAAACTGTTGTCCTTTGTAAATTTATACTTATAATTTTTGTCACGATCATAACTTGAAAACTTAATTCTAATGGGACTGCAATGAACCTTGGCACAATGATAGTGGTCAGTAAAAGGAATCATAGAGCGTAAGAACCATAACTCTAGCTTTAGCTCGAGTAGAGACAGAATTATCCCTCTGTAGACACACGTTTGTCGGACATAATTGTATCCTCTGAAATATAATGGATTGCATTTTTTCTTTTAATTGGTAGGCGGCAGTATGTTTTTTTCTCTTGGCTTTTGTCTAAGAAAATCACTTATAAATATAGTATAATAACACGCGGACCTACATAAGTTTATTATTGTTGTACCTTTTCCCATTAACTTAATGTCTACTGTACTTTACCTGCTTTAACACAAAGCATTCATTTTGAGAAACAGGGTCCCCTCTGGGCATCGCCAATGAAGCCAAAATGTTTTGAGCAAAAAATATATAGCTCTAATATGTATTATATTTTTTTTTGTGTCACCAAACACCAAAAATTAAACAAGGGGCCTTTCAATTTTTCTAATTTGGCTCCAACTTATCTCATTTGGCGCAAGTGGTGGCGCAAGAAAAAATAAGCCTGAGAAAGCAACGATCTGTTCTAGCGATATTCTTGTTTTTTCCTAGGACCTTTTGACAATTTGTTTTTCCTATAAGGACATTAAAAAAAGAAGATCTAGAGCTTTCCATCTGCAGATTAATTTCAGTATTCAAATTTTTCAGCTCCTGTTTGTTTGATCAAATTACTTTAATGTTTATCTAATTGTTATTAAAGATACGCATATACCATGGAAACATGGGGCATAACTCTAACTACCTTATGGAGTGTAAGACTGACAATTGAAAAGCATTACTGTTGGATGGGTAGCTGGACTATGATAATTGTAAGCTAGAAACATGCAATAATGAGAGAAATTTCAGGTACCAGTCTTCTAATACTGCATCTAATACTGCATACTGGGTACCAGTAGTAGTACTGCATACTGGGTACAAGTCTACTTTGTCCTCAATCATAAGGTAAAATTAGTTGACCTGTAAGATATTAGAATAATATAAGGCGTAACCAATTAAAAAGAAATCCCACCCACCCCTGTTTTGACATCAATACATGTCATTAGGTTATGTTCATGAAAGAACCTTTTTGATATAGATGCTTTTCATTGTACATTATTTCAATCACACCAACACAACTTTCCAAACATATGTTTGAGATGTTTAGTATGAGAAAACATTATTTTCCATGTTCAAAACATTGATACATGAACAGAATATCAATATGGTTTATTTGTCAATACTTATAACTGTTCTTTCTCTAATGCCTCACTGTGGCTTGTTAATAGTATATTAAGTAATAGTCAGTTCACATTCCACTGTACAATAATTTTCAGGTTTTGTAACTATGTTTGTTTGTCTCTATATCTATTTTGTCACATTGCTGTAAAGTTGTATAAAATGCTATCTGTTATTTGTATTATAGGCTGATGGCCGACATTATTCATAATAAAATATTGTCTCTGGTCTATTGTCTATTTAACCCTTAACCCACTAAGCACGACTATAATAGCTTTTGCATCCATTGTAAACCCAGATTATCCTGCGAGTAACTTGCTGGCTGGTCAGGGTTTACAATGTCCAGCTGCTGATTTCCCCCAAAACACTCCTTTGTCACATAAATGGAATGGTCGTAAATCCTAAGAAAGAACAATCCATTGTATATATGTAGCGGATTAAGGGTTAATATCTGTTGGTTAATATCTACGATTTGTGTTGCAGCCACTCTGAATGACAGATATTTACCATTTTGTGTTGCAGCCACTGTTTATGTCAGATATTTACCAATTTGTGTTGCAGCCACTCTGTATGACAGATATTTACCATTTTATGTTGCAGCCACTCTGTATGACAGATATTTACCATTTCATCTGTGGGGGCTCATATCTCTGGTGCTCAACTGTTTTTGCGCTCTCCTCAACTTTTCACGTGGTATACATGTCATCAACGAAACGCACAGTCATATCGATGCAGTGAGTATGACAGAGGCCAAAACTGTCGCCATAATTTAGTTTACATCTTCTATACAATACAATGTTTAGTTAGACAGCTATAAATCATAGATAATACAATAGGTAAACTCAGTGGCATATTATTATACCCCCGGGGGTTATATAGGATTCACGCTGTCTGTAATGTCATGTCACTTCATGTCACATAACCTTTTTATTACTTGCATACATTCTCAGACACTTTCCAATGGATTGTTCCCAAACTTCATGTACACATAAAAATTGATGAACTTGTCTTTACATCGCTCATTGTTGTTTGTCTGACTTAGTATGGAATTATGGCCCTTTGCTTGTCAGACTTGGAGTTTTCCACTCTAATATTGTATATTATATATTCTGTGATGAATTATAGAAATTTCCCAGTTTGAGAAAATCTATAACATATCCCTTCCTCTACTGTGCTATCTCGCCTAGTGTGCAAGATAGCACAGTAGCCAAATGTTATGAACTAAACGATAGATGTCACGATATAACGTCAAAAATGGACGTCATGATATTACTCTGCGCTGTCGCCAAAGGAGTGACAGAAGAAGGAATACTTGTGTCAAAAGACGATTGGAAACAAATTCATCACAGAATATATATTATATAGTTTAATTAACATTTTTGTCGTGATATGGAAAATAATTTCTATATCGCAAGAATCTTTCTCACTCGGAAATTATTTCCCGTATCACTTCAACAATGTTAATTAAACTCTATATAATGAACTACACATGGCTGTCACTTCAAAAGTTTTCATGAATTGTAATTACTCTTGACGGTTTTCGATTTTGCAATGTTTTACAGAATTATGGACCTTTGTTCTACTTAGAATTTATATAAAAAAGTGAGGTTCTTCATCTGACACCTTCAGTGATAGTTCTAGTTATTTGTGTTGGTCCATGATTATGTAAACTCTCATTGTCATTCACTAAGGCCAAAAAAAAAACCTGTGTTTCCGGTGGCCCAACCGACCTTATTTTTAAGGGGCCGACCCCAAAACTTGCCGACCCTAAAACGTTTTATGCAAAAATTAAAAAAAATATATATATATATTATTTTTTTTTATTTGTTCTGAACAATGATTTATCACATAGCTTACATCATGAAAGTGAAACATAACACCATTCTATATTTTCTGTAATCCACTGGGCACTGGTGGTATAACTATGCAAATTATTACCAAATTACACAGCAAAAGTGGAAAATATTTAGGTAAGCCTTATGATTTGCCTGGAATGTCATATGATACATTTAGAGTTTAAAACGTTTTTCTTCACATAAACAATGTGATGCTAATTAACTATTAAACTAATTAGTAAAATGAATGTTAAACAAAGGCCTTCTGGTTTAAAGTGTCCTATTATTTGTAACGGGAATACGTAATTTAACTGGGGCAGTCTTATATCGAGGTAAACTGACATCACAGAGAAACTTTCAGTTGTATGAACTTGTATGAGGTTTATGTGATAAATAGAATCTCACAATATCTTACTTAAAAAAATAAACCTACTCTATTTTTATGCCCCCGAAGGCTGGCATATAATAATCGCACCGTCCGTTCGTCCATCCGTACAATCGTGTCCGGTAAATAACTCTGACAATAATGGACGGATTTTCAAATAACTTGGCACAATTGTTCACCACACCAAGACAACGTGTCGCACAGAAAATCCAGGTCCATGGTTCCAAGGTCAAGGTCACACTTAGAGGTCAAAATTAAGTGCTTTCGTGTCCGGTTAATAACTCTGACATACATGGACGGATTTTCAAATAACTTGGCACAAGTGCTCACCACAACAAAACATGTCGCGCAAAAAATCCAGGTCCGCGGCTCCGAGGTCAAGAAATATTTAATTTAGAATTTCAAAGTTATTTATTAGGTAGTTTATGTGGTTTTAAACAATGGTTTTAACGGTTGTAAATGGCTAATTCCATGACCCGCGTTAGCATTACAATATTTTCCTGTTGCTAAAGTACCAACAATAATGTTGAACTTCCGTTTTTTCAGAATGATTACCGGTATGATAAAAATGTGCAAGGGAGACAACTACCATCAGTGTGTTTTCAGATCATTCAATAGCCTTGTTTTATTGAGACACATTGGATATGTATGCAGTATCTCTGCCTCCTCGAGAAATGAAGTTTATTCGAAATTAATCGCTAATTTCAACAGAAAGAATCAAGTGACGAAAAATATTCACATTTTATTTCAAAAAGTTACATTGCTTTACACAAAATACATACAAGAATTAAGTTGTATGTCATATTGATAATTTTTGTTCATTTTCAGACTTTTGACAGTGAGCATTATCAAACTGGTTTAACGTTTCTTGTCTGCTGTATTTTGTCTTTATATCAGGTGAGTTATCAGATATGTCCATGGACTTGAATTGTTGGTTCTTAAGTTATTAGCATACACAGTATGATTATTATATAAATGAACATTCAAATGTTTTTGGTTTCGAATTTTTAGTAATTGGTCACCAGTGGCAAATAACTGCCTGTACGTCAAAACACATGGGATGAGCATAATTGTTTCTCCCCCCACCCCTAAAGATCTTTATCTGTGAAAGTAAAATTAAAGTTCTAAAAGGTGAATAATATATTCGAGTGATTTTGTTTTTTATCTCTGAATGTTTATCGAAAAAATGTGGTCCCTATATACATGATATATATTATGGGAGACTGGCAAATGTTATGTCACCTTAATAACTCTTAAGTAATTTTAATATAATCTTAATAAAAGTTGGAGACAATGCTTATGGCCACAATATCTCGACCAAGTTTGATAACCCGTCAGATCGCACCTGTACTACCAGGTAAATGCCCTTTGTTGAAAATTTATGTAACTTGCACATTTGTTATCCAATCTTGACGAAACTTGGGGACAAGGTTTATGGCCACATTGTCTCGGCCAAGTTGGATAACCAGCCATAGCACACTTTTAATGCCGGAGTTATATCCCTTTGATAGTTAAAAAAATATAATTTTTGCTGTGTCCACTCAAAACACTTTTTAACATATTTTTTTTGATGAAATTTAGGGAATTTTGTTTACAACCAATGCAAAGTTTGATAAGCGACCAGATTGCACTGATAATGCTGGAGTTTAAGGATTGTTGAAAATTTACAGTTTTTTTGGTGTTGACTCGATAACTTGAGTAATTATGTCTCCCTCACTTTGTTGAGGGGAGACATATTGCTTTTGTGCTGTCTGTCGTCTGGTGTTTGTCATCTGTATGTCACAAACTTTGTCCGGACTAGTTCTCCTGAAACCCTGGAAACTCTGGCCGGATTTCAATGGAACTTGGCAAGGATGATCAGTACCAAGCCTAGTTGCGCATATCATCGCCATGTTCTGGTTGAACGATATTTGGCAGAGTTATGGTCCTTAATGGTTTTAATACATAAACTTTGTCCGGACTACTTCTCCTGAACCCCCTGCCGGATTTCAACGAAATTTGACGAGGATGATCGGTACCAAGCCTAGATGCGCATTTGTCTGCCGTGTTACGGTTGAATAATGTTTGGTCGTGTTATGGCCCTTTAAAGGTTTTAATACACAAGCTTTGTCCGGACTAGTTCTCCTGATCCCTGGCCGAATTTCAACAAAACTTGGTAGAAATGATCATTGCCAAGGCTAGTTGGACATGTATTCATCGTGTTCCACTTGAAAGATTTTTGGCAGATGTATGGCCCTTTCTCCAGTGGGGAAGACATCTGATTTTACTAAAAACAACCTCTAGTTTTAATCCAGTCTTGATGAAACTTGTGGAAAATGTTTATGGCCACAATATCTTATTTAAGTTCGATAACCAGCTATATCTGTACCAAGGAACACCAGAGTTATGACCCTTGGATTGTTATACATTGAAAAACTTGATGGTGTCTGCGGGATAACTAATGTAATTATTAAAGACATTGTAGGCATACAACCAAACAATCTTTAACATGTTTAATATCAAGTGTTTTAAAACATTTGGGAAAAGGTGATAGATTTATCAAAATTGGATGATAAACAAAAATGATATGACCATATAGAGCTTCTTCTAAAACAGATATGAGAGCCGCCATTTTGAGAGATATGACATCATAGTTTTAAATTACCATATATGGTTTTTTGATAAATATCATTTAAAGCAAAGAAAATCACAGTAAATGAATGCAAAATCCTTTACTGGTCAAATAATCATTATTACACTTTAGTATCCTTACTTTGCATACTGTTATTGTAATTGTTTCCTTTATTAATCGGTAAATTATCATATTTATAAATATTCCAAATATGGTAATTTAGAACTATGATGCCATAGTTCTCAAAATGGTGGCTTCCATATTCATTTCGAAAGAACCTTCAATATTAATGATCATATCTTCTTTGTTTATAATCCTTTTCAAAGTTTTTCAGAGCTCTCATTAAAAAAGATTGTTTGACTGTATGCTTACATTCCATTTAATTTTTTAAACTAATGCATCTGTGATGCTTTTTTAGCGATTTTTTTTCCTGATCGTCATCTATTGAAGGAGTTACAATTTGGCACTGTTGTTAAGCACACAAATTGGATGAACATTTCTGTAAACACAAGTCGAATTTGCTAATTTGTGTGACTTTATTTTCTCTCGAAGAAGTATGTTTTGCTTTATATTTCCTCCTGTATAATGAAGAAAATGGTATGAGAGTGGAACCTTGAAAACAGCTGAATACAATAAATATGAAAATATTGCAGTCTCGGTTTGATTGAGACTGTTCATGAACGGTAGTGGAATATGCCTTGTTACTGTTCATGGCCGCTAGCCCGGGTTGAGCAGAACTCAATATTAATAATAATCAATAGTACAGAATTTAACCATCCCGAAGATGGCATGCATATGTCGGTGGACATGCTATATTTAATGACATCATTCCATGTCCAGCGGCGTATGGTCCCAGTATCTAATAAAATTCTATGCACCGAAGAGTGAAATACCGGTTAAACAAAATGGAATATAGTTGGGAGCAGCGGTTATGAAGCCTGCGCATAACAAGTAACAGTCAAAAGACTAAAATTAAAAAGCAGGCAACATATCCTATGTGTGGTTAAACAATACCCATAGTCTTTATCGGCCACCGCGATCCGAGTAGTGGAACCACCCGAATCAAAAATTTAAGTAAGAAAACAAAAACATTGAAAATGTACCACAGATATCTAAATATAAGTATCAGGCTCAGCGATTTCCAAAGTTCAAATGAATAACAGTCCTAATTACAAGCGCGGGGAGACGTTTTACTGCCGCCACACTGCACAAGCAATGCCACTGTGCTATATAAAAGAGTATGAGAGTGGACCAATGGAAAAGGCCAAACACGATAAATATGAAATATTGCAGTCTCTGTTTGATTGAGACTGACTGTTCATGAATGGTAGTAAACTATGATTGCTACTAAAATGTCTTTAAACAAATAAACATAATGTGTTAGAAAATCATGATATAATTTCCAAGTGAAAATGTCAGGAGTTTCTGTTAGTGTCTTCATATTATTTATGTTCACAATTTGACAACTATGAGAATTATTAATGTACAAAACCATTTATTTAAAGTAGGTTTATGTTATGTCATCAGTTTTCCTGACAAAACCTGATGTTTACATATCATGAATTAAGATCTAGGATGTTAATGGCTAAGAAGCAGTGTTTGTTCAAGCAATAATATATAATAACCATATTAGTTTCTCCCCAAGGTCTGTCAGCTGGTGTACCACTGACTTCATTGCAAATTTATTCATATAGTTGTGATGTAAATAAAGAAACAAATATATGGCAGATCTTGTCATAACATTTTATATGCTTAAAGATGAATGGCCACCCTTTCTGTAGTATTATCAATTAACAAATTTAACTCAAACACCATATGAACTTCTTGATAGTCCCGGTGAGAAACATATATTTAAATGCACTACTAAGTTGTATGTAAAAATAAGTATTAGATACTACTTTTACCACTGTGTGACTGCACGGGGAAATGAGGTAAATCTGAATTGTATAGCTGCACAACTGGTGCCAGATGATTGATAAATATATTTACCTGTGGATTAATTTACTTGTTCAAAGTTTTCTAGTCATCAAATAAAATCTTATTCTCTCTTTTCACAGATATTGCAATGTGTGAATTGTAAATATCTATTGCTGTGTATTGATTTCGATTTAAATAAATATAAACATGTTCATGAAACAAAACATGGCCGGACAACTTTAAGGATTATAAGAAGCTTTCATTTCGTATCAGGTTAACTTCACGAATTCCGACATGTGGTATAACTGTGACATAGTACATGTTGGTGTGACCTTGACCCTCCATGCAAAGGGCAATATCCATAACCCTCCATGCAAAGGACAAATAACTTCATTGCATTCAAGTTTCGGGTTTTTCTCAGGAACTGTATGTTCCAGATACTTCAAACTTACAGGAACCATTGTGATTCAAATCCAATGCATATGAAAAAGTGAGAAATACAATTTTGACCAGCATTTAATTCATGTTGGTAATAAGGTCAATTTTGATATACTATTTCTAGTTCTGTTTCCCTCAATATACATGATATACATGCAGAACCTAACGATGGTACTGTAACTCCGCATGAAGTGTCTGTTGTGCTTCCCATGACTAATAAATAGAAATATATATCTCAAAATAGCGCTATTATCACTACTTAGAATGAAAGAATTGGGAACAAAAGAAAAAGGAATAATGTATTCAATAATAATTAACCACAGAATCTTGAAGATAGCTTTCCAGAGTGTGTGCACTTCATTGCCACGATGTCTGCAAGGTGTGTTTTGATGTTGTTGCTCTATTCTTACTCAGAACTTGTGTCACCTCACTGGATACAAGTACTTAAGAGGTTGACAATTTCTGCTGAAGAATGCAGATGAAACTTATTACAGCAGACGTTCCTGGCGTGTGAGTACATGCAAGCTAATTTTCTGCAGACAGGTATACAAATTTCTACTTGTACCCCTACTTTTTTTGTAATTTTGAGCTGAACTGTATCCCTATTTTTTGCTTGAGGGCACTTAATAGTTGCTGCTGAAACATCCGGACTACTAAAGAGTGCCACACTACCTGATGTCATTTTACCCATTCATTTATTTCAGGCGTATTTGATGTGTTTCCCACTTAAGCGACGGAAACCCCTGGCATGTGCGACGCTTGGAAGCATGTTCATCTGTCAGCTGTATTTATGGGATCACAGAAGTCATATAGGATTGTTGTTCCATTTTACCGTGGCGTGCTTTGGAACTTTTGTTATAATGACGAGAAAGGTTCAGGGAAAGCTGCCCCAGTACACCTTGTGACGTTGGTTGTTGTTGGTGTACACAGTCTGCCATACAGATATATAGTCTAGTCACAAAATGCCTGATTCTATGAATTGTTTCACCTATGGCATTTAATGGTGATAACACATGTAGTTATTTTTATACACGATTTCAAAGAAATTCTCAAAGATAATTGTTGGTATTCATTATTATTGAGAGGAACAACGGTTGTACCACTGTCTGTAGTTGTACATGTAACATTTTGTAATAATTGTAAAATCTCAACATTTCGGTAATGAAAAATTATGAATGCCATAATTTTTCATTGCCGAAATGTTGAGATTTTACCTTATTTTCAGTAGGTTTATTTTTCTCGGTTTTTATCCTTATCTTCTATAGTAAAATAAAAATCTATGACAGAGTAAAAAGATTATAATTTTCGAGATTCGAGTTTGAAATATACATTATATTGAATCAGTTTGCATACATGTGCATGAAATATGCATGGTTTTAAAACAATCACACTGTAAACATGGTAACTAACTAACTTTTAACAGTAAATTTGGTTGAACATTTAGGATAAAGATCGAGCTTATCACCATGATCACATACCAGAATTTAGAGGTGTGTCAAATTACTGGTCACTGATTGGTCAGTTTATTTTGATGATGCTTTATCGAAATTATGAATAGCAATGAAAATATATTACGTTAATTTTAATAATTACGTTGTGGAGTGGTCGGGTGGGGAAGTATTTTATAATGTTACGAATGCCAAGATATTGGTGCAAAATTGTTTATAAATAATGTTAATGGTTGCTAAAGACCAAATTTGTGCTAGTTTCATTCCTTGTAAATATATTTATCATTTCTTTAATTACTGTAAAATAGTTTTAACATCCATTTTTGTTTGGTTTTAAACTTAAAGTCTAAGAATAAACTAACAATTCATGACATAAAATTGTATTTATTAAATGTGTATATAAAGGTAAAAATTAGAAATCTAGCTTCCAAAGTATTGCTCCGCGTGTGGTTGCCGGGGGCCCCGTTTGGTCACGGGGCAAAGAATACGGCCACTGCAGATCCCTTTGGAGGGGTAGGCAGAGGGGTAGAATCCCCCCAAATTCATGTTCATTTTATCATTTTTTGTTCATGTTCATTAAAGGTCTTCATCATGATCCCTGCATTGTTTCAGGTGCCATCTCGCTCGCATCAAAAGAGCAGTGGCAGAAAAACAATAACGTGGCTCCAGCGTAAATGGAGTTTCTACGATAGAATTTGCAGCAACTCTGCAGTTCAGGGTGAGAAGGTTCTAGGCCCATTTTCCATATTTTATCTCGATGTACATGGAAGATGAGCCTGGCATGTTCATGCCTGCTAGGTGCCATATAACCTTTTCATGTGTTGGTGCGCCTTAAAACCCCAATTCAATTCAATTCAATTCCAAAGTATTGCACATTGTTTACATATATCATACGTAATATGCATGAAATTACATTAATAAATAAGTTATGATACAAGTAACATTTTTGGCTCTACTGATATGTGAATATTCTCTATTCTTTTTGTATGATAGAAAAGTTTGTGATTGCTAATCGTCTAAAACTCCCGAAGATATTTTAACATTGAACCTTTATATATCTCATTTTCATCATTTGCTGATACTACTTCTATCATTTGTTGATACCATTCTGTTATTAACCGATACCATTTCTATCATTTGTTGATGTAATTCCTATTATTTACCAATATTGTTTCTGTCGTTTGTTGATACCTTTTCTATCATTTGCCACTATCATTTGCTGATATAATTTCTGTCATTTGCTGATATCATTTTTATTATTTGCTGATACCATTTCTATTATTTGCCAATGTAATTTCTGCCATTTGCTGATATCATTTCTGCCATTTGCTGATATCATTTCTATCATTTGTTGATGCCATTTCTGTCATTTGTCTTCAGAAACCATTTCTACCATTTGTCGATACCATTTCTATCGTTTGCCATTGTCATTTCTATCCTTTGCTGATACCATTGCTATCATTTGCTTATTCAGTTTCCATTTCTATCAATTGCTGGTACCATTTCTATCAATTGCTGGTACCATTTCTATCATTTGCTGATACTGCTGATACCATTTCTATCATTGCTGATACCATTTCTATCATTTGCTGATACCATATCGTATGCTGATGCCATTTCTATCACACGCTGATACCATTGCTATCTTTTGCTGATACCATTGCTATCATTTGTTTCCGTGTGGTTGCCGGGGTAAAATACAATCACTGTAATCTCACAAACACACTGTCACATGCAGTGGGGTAGGATCCCCCATTCATATTCATGTGCTATCGTTTGCTGATACCATCAATTGTTGATACTACGGCTGTCATTTGCTGATACCATTGCCATCATGTGTCAATACAACTTCCAACATTTGTTGACCAAGACTTTTGCCATATAACTCTTTATCTTTGATGTGTTTTAAAGGGACAATGTCCATAACTTTAAGCTTATAAAACACACACTAATTACGTGGGCCCCACATTATTTACATATAATAATTAAAAACCTTTTTTTTTCCAAATTCATGAATGTATTACTACAGACTTCTTTGGGTCTATGCTCAAGTTTTCATGTATACATTTCACTGAATAAAAGTCAGAGAGGTATTTGGTTATGCGCAATATCTGCTTACTTATGGACAGTGTCCCTTTAAAAATAACATATGTTTCATATATATATCTTGATATAGGTGTCATGTTTTAAATAATTATGATAAATAATCTAGATTTTGTTTAACATATTTTTTATTGAATCTCTAGCTTTTATAAGTGTGTTTAATCACATTTCAAAGTCATGCATTTGGTTGTGATAGAGAGGGATACAAGGTTTTGTTGTTGATTTCTTGCTGCATGTAACAGAAATAAATACCATATATTGCCAAATCAACATGTTTTGTAGCATCTTTATTCATGTTCATTTTATCATTTTTTGTTCATGTTCATTAAAGGTCTTCATCATGATCCCTGCATTGTTTCAGGTGCTATCTCGCTCGCATCAAAAGAGCAGTGGCAGAAAACAATAATGTGGCTCCAGCGTAAATGGAGTTTCTACGATAGAATTTGCAGCAACTCTGCAGTTCAGGGTGAGAAGGTTCTAGGCCCATTTTCCATATTTTATCTCGATGTACATGGAAGATGAGCCTGGCATGTTCATGCCTTTTAGGCGCCATATAACATTTTCATGTGTTGGTGTGCCTTAAAACCCCAATTCAATTCATTAAAAGTCTTCATCATGACCCTTGCATTGTTTCAGGTGCCATCTCGCTCAGATCACTAGAGTAGTGGCAGAAAAACAATAAACGTGGCTCCAGCGTAAATGGAGTGTCTACAATAGAATTTGCAGCAACTCTGCTGTTCTGCAGGTGAGAAAGTTTTAGGCCCATTCTCCATATTTTATCTCGATGTACATGGAGGATGAGTCTGGCATGTTCATTCCTGTTAGGCCCCATATAACCTTTCATGTTTTGGTGCACCTTAAAACCCAATTCAGTTCAATTTGGTGTCATGAGAAATTAATTAATTCATAACTTTTGTTAATTTTAAATTTGTGTAAAAGATGAATTTAAGTAGCCATGTAAAAGTGAGTATACACATAAGTATAAAAGTCGAACAGGAAATGCAGCTTTCAGAGAACACAGTAAACCCCAAAACACGCAAAAGGACAAACATGAATGGCAGTGTTAAAGAATAAAGGCATATGACGTCACAAACATAAAAAAGGGGTTGACACTTGAAACGGCCAGTGGCAGGAAAAAGCCGCCAGGGGATTAAACCAGGTTTTAAGGAGCACCAAACCTCACACCATACTAACTCCCAATAAAACGGGACAGAGTAAATAAAGAAATCCCCGCCATGAACTATTCTCTAACCAACAACACAGCATTAATAGGCAATATAAGTAAAACACAAAGATGCTCGTGTATATAAAAACCACAAATAAGGTACTCGGTTACTTGGCAGAAGCCGGAGCAACAAGAGAATAAAGCATTGAGGTCAGGACAAGACAAGATTGCAGACAAACATTTTGGGATTTAGGTAGAGGTCATCATAGGGTCTAAAGCCTGTCCAGTCATCATACAATTAACAAAATGATAGGGTTATAAGCACTTTTGATAACAAAGATAGTATGAAAGTGATTATGACCAAGGATCTTACGAAGTTTGTAAATCACGTCACCATAGAAGTCAGGTTGTGATAGTTCTTGTCGCTGAAGAGTTTTTAAATTACTTTTATATTTGTAAAGAAGATCAGGGTTATGATAATAACATTTTGCAGAGGTTTTACGACGTTTATGGTAATGGTATCCCTGTTGGAGCAGCTTTTTAGTTATACAAAGATAACGAATATTAAAGTCCTCAACTCCAGTACAAGCTCTAGAATACGAATAAGTTGAGACACATAAACCATGGTGTCCGCAAGGCCATGGTGTCCGCAGGGGGCGTCTCAACGTTATCTGATCGAGTGTAAGGTGGTGTTATAGCATATTGGGTGGATAAATAATGAGTAAATGGAATTGAATTGAATCTTGTTTAACGGCTCATCAATACATTATAGGTTAGAGCCGCCCCAGAGAAAGTTGAAGGTGTATTATAACTTATTGAGTGTGTATGGGGTGGTATTGAATTGACTTAAATATTGTTCAACGGCTCATCAACACATTATATGTTATTTAGAGCTGCCCCAGAGAAAGTTGAAGGCATGTGGGAGACTCTTCCTCAAACGGGTTATCGATGAGTCGCCAGATTTTTACATGGAATGTATAGGGTGAAATTTCATTATTGTTTAATATTAGAAATTCTATAAATATGATCGCTTAGGTGCAAACGGTTTCTTAAAATGCAATTTATTATCTTTATTTTGATATAAGTTTCATATTTTTATGTTAAAAGGATCTTGGTCTGTTTTCGAGATTAAATACACCATCTAGTGTCCTTATATGTTCTATATAAAATTCTTAAAATATGTCGAACATGTGTTTTTTAATTGTAAATATATCGCATAATGACGAAACTGAAGCCTAAGGTGCAAACGGTTCTAAATAGGTGAAACACTAATCTTTTTTTTGATTTAGTTTTTTTTTTTAATGACACTAGTTATAGATGGTCTGTTTTACAAGCAAAGATAGCGATTTTTTTAAAACCCGTTTGGTCATGGGGCAAAGAATAGGCCCACTGCAGATCCCTTTGGAGGGGTAGGCAGAGGGGTAAAATCCCCCCAAATTCATGTTCATTTTATCATTTTTTGTTCATGTTCATTAAAGGTCTTCATCATGATCCCTGCATTGTTTCAGGTGCCATCTCGCTCACATCGAAAGAGCAGTGGCAGAAAAACAATAAACGTCGCTCCAGCGTAAATTGAGTTTTTACGATAGAATTTGCAGCAACTCTGCCGTTCAGGGTGAGAAGGTTCTAGGCCCATTTTCCATATTTTATCTCGATGTACATGGAAGATGAGCCTGGTATGGACATGCCTGTTAGGCGCCATATAACCTGTAATGTGTTGGTGCGCCTTAAAACCCCAATTCAATTCAATTAAAACTATTAATTGTTGTTGTTTGCGATAATCACATTAAGCAGATGACGCGGAGAAATATATATCATGAAGAGTTGTATGCATAAATTTTAAACTGGCAAGATCGAATTAATAATTTCACCGGAGTTATGGCCCTTGTTTTGCTGAAAAATGCCATGTTAAGCCTTGTGAACACTCTAGCACCTTCATTTATTATTTGATCCTTACCAAACTTGCACAGATTGTTAATATCATTGAAAGCTCGGACAAGTTCGAAAACCAGCCAAATCGGATCAGTAACACCAGAGTTATGGCCCTTGTTTTTTCTGAAAATTGCTATTTTCTGCCTTGTGAACGCTCTAACACCTTCATTTATTATTTGATCGTTACCAAACTTGCACAGATTGTTAATACGAAAAGATAGCTTGGACAACTTCGAAAATCAGCTAAATTGGGTCGGTAATTCCAGAGTAACGGCCCTTGTTTTTTCTGAAAAATGCCATTTTCTGCCTTGTGAACACTCTAGCACATTCATTTATTATTTGATCTTTACCAAACTTGCACAGATTGTTAATATCAATGAAAGCTCAAACAAATTGGAAAACCAGTTTAATCGGATCAGTAACACCGGAGTTACGGCCCTTGTTTTTTCTGAAAAATGCTCTTTTCTGCCTTGTGAACGCTCTAGGGCCTTCAATATTAATCAGACCTTTACTTAACTTTGCCAGTGTCTTTATATCAATGAAAGCTCAGACAAGTTCGAAAACCAGCAAGATCGAAATAATGTCACCAGAGTTATGGCCCTTGTTTTGCTGAAAAATGCCATATTAAGCCTTGTGAACACTCTAGCACCTTCATTTATTATTTGATCTTTACCAAACGTGCACAGATTGTTAATATCAATGAAAGCTCGGACAAGTTTAAAAACCAGCTATATCGGACCATTAATAGCGGAGTTATTGCCCTTGATTTAGTTAAAAATGCTATATTTTGCCTCATTAAGCCGATAGGGCCTTCATCTTTCATCTAATCTTTACCAAACTTTACCAGATTGTTTATACAAATGAAAGCTCGGAAAAGTTTGAAAACCAGCTAGATTGGACCATTAACAGCGGAGATATGGCCCTTGATTTAGTTAAAAATGCTATATTTGGACTCGTTAAGACGATAGGGCCTTTATCTTTCATTCGATCTTTACCAAACTTTACCGGATTGTTTATATAAATGAAAGCTCGAACAATTCCGAAGACCAGCCAGATCGGACCAGTAACAGATGAGTTATGGCCCTTGATTTAGTTAAAAATGCTATATTTTGCCACGTTAAGGTGATAGAGCCTTCATTTTTTCTGCAATCTTTATGAAAGTTTAGTAGATTGTTAATATCAATGAAAGTTTGGTCAAATTCGAAAACCAGCCAGATCGGACCAGTAACAGTGGAGTTATGACCCTTGATTTAGTTAAAAATGCTATATGTTGCCTCGTTAAGATGATAGGGCCTTCCTTTTTCATCCGATCTTTAAGAAACTTTACCAGATTGTTAATATCAATGAAACCCTGGACACGTTCGAAAACCATCCAGATTGGATCATTTACATCAGAGTCATTTCCCTTGATTTTCTGAAATATGCTATATCTTGGCCTCATTAAGACGAAAGGGCCTTCATTTGGCCGGATTTCATTGAAACTTTGCAGGGATGATCAGTACCAATAGTCACCGTGTTCCAGTTGAATGATTTTGGCAGAGTTATAGCCCTTTAAAGGTTTTAATACACAAACTTTGTTCTGACTAGTTCTCCTGAACCTCTGGTCAGATTAAACGAAACTTTTTAGGGATGATCGATTCTATGTCTAGTTGTGCAAATCATCGTCGTGTTCAGGTTGAATGATTTTTGGAGGAGTTATGGCCCTTTAAAGGTTTTACACAAACTTTGTCTGATCTACTTCTCCTGAACCCCTCGCCAAATTTCATTGAAACTTTACAGGGATGATCAGCACCAAGCCTAGTTGTGTATGTCATCGTCACGTTCCGGTTTACAGATATTTGGCAGAGTTATGGCCCTTTAAAGGATTTTGATACCACAATTTTTTTCCGGGCTAATTCTCCTGAACCCCTGGCTGGATATAGACGAAACTTGGCAAGGATGATCAGTATCAAGCCTAGTTGTGCATATTCATTGCCATATTTCGGTTGAATGATTTTTGGCAGAGTTGTGACCCTTTAAATGTTTTAACACACAAACTTTGTCCAGATTAGTCTCTTCTGAACTCTGCCAGATTTCAGAGAATCTTGGCGAGAATGATCAGTACTAAGCCTAGTTGCACCTATCATTGCTTTGTTCTGGTTGAATGATTTTTGAAAAACTTATGGCCCCTTATACATAAACTTTATCTTGAGCCAGTAGAGCGTCCACATGACCTCTTGGGCCTCTTGTTTAAAAATGTGTTTTGCTTAAATTTACTAAAGTGCATTTATAGGTCACTATAGATACATAATGATTCCCAATGTTTTATGGCCCCCATAAAGTGTGTAAGTGTGACGACTGCCGACACGCTAAATTACATAACGCCCGAGGCGGCTTTATCGATATCTGCGGGAGATAAATCATTACTAAACTATCACCAAGAGTTACATTTCCTGAAATTATTATTTTTTTTCAGTCGATTTCGATTTGAGGAAGATTCTTCCATATGTGTATTATAACTTATTGAGATTGTGTGTGTTGGAGGAAGGGGTGGAGTGAGGGGGGGGGGGTATTTAATTGAACTGGACTGAATATTTTTCAACGGCTCATCAACACATTATATGTTATTTGGAGCCGTCCCAGAGAAAGTGCGTGCGTATAAGCGTTTATTTATCCTCGCTGTATTGCACTTTAGTAGCGAGCAGACCTAGGTTTAAATCTTATCAAAAAAAAAATTGCTTCAAAGAAAATTGCTTCAAAGAAAAATTGCTTCAGCTTATTCAGAAGTCATTTGCTAGAGAAGGTACAACTTTTCTAGCTTGTAATAATGTCAGGGTTTTCTTTACTAACGCCCCCATTGAGAAGTATAATTTGTGGACTTGTACTGATGTTTGTAGAGCCTTATCTTTTCTTCTGGATAACATCTTTATAAGATACGGTAAAACTATTTACCGCCAGGTTGTTGGTATTCCTATGCGTACTAACTGTGCGCCACTTGTTGCTGATTTGTTTTTGTACTGCTATGAAAGAGATTTTATGTTGAGTTACTTCTCGGTATCTTGATGACATACTCAATATTGATAATCCTTTCTTTGCCCATATGGTTACTAACATTTATCCACCAGAGCTCACGTTGAATAAAGCCAACAGTTCGAATACTGTAGCAGCATTTTTCGATCTTCATCTCTCGATTTCAAATGATTGTATTCATACTAAAATCTATGATAAGAGAGATGATTTCAATTTTAACATCGTCAACTATCCACACCTGGATGGAGATGTACCTCGTGCTACCTCATACGGGGTGTATTTCTCCCAGCTCATTCGATTGCTAGAGCGTGTAATGATGTTATAGACTTCAATGATCGAAATCAAGTTATTACAAGTAAACTTCTTCAGCAGGGTTTTCGTTATCACAGACTACGTAGATCTTTCTCTAAATTCTACCGCCGTAACGAGGGCCTGCTGGAAAAGTACAACACCAACCTTAAAACACTTCTGCGACTAGGCATATCACAACCCTCATTTTATGGAGATGTGGTCTATAAACTTCGAAAGTTAAAGGGGTCTGACGGGTTTCCTGACCGCTTTACAAATTTAATCCGGAAGTTCGTCAGAAAAGGATATAACCCATGTTTAGTGATTGACCTCACTTGTGCGATGACTGGACTACCTCTTGGGACTCTATGATTGCACCTACTAAAACCCAAACTAAGGGAGGTGGATGCATAAGCTTTCGTCCCTCGGTTTTTCTGGTCGTACCCTAGATTGGTTTTCTCTTTAGCTGCAACTACCATGGTTGTTCAGTACGATTTTGGATACATCCTGAGATGTTTATTATTTCGTATGTGTTTCTTTAGTTAGTTTCTCTAGATGTGGTCTTTATTGCTAGAGAATTCCTTTTGATGGGATGTAGTTTTGTTTACACTGTTTTGTCTATTTGGGCCCAGTGTGGTTCCCGGGTGCCCCCGTTTGGTCACGGGGCAAAGAATAGGGCCACTGCAGATCCCTTTGGAGGGGTAGGCAGAGGGGTAGAATCCCCCGAAATTCATGTTCATTTTATCATTTTTTGTTCATGTTCATTAAAGGTCTTCATCATGATCCCTGCATTGTTTCAGGTGCTATCTCGCTCGCATCAAAAGAGCAGTGGCAGAAAAACAATAACGTGGCTACAGCGTAAATGCAGTTTCTACGATAGAATTTGCAGCAACTCTGCAGTTCAGGGTGAGAAGGCTCTGTGCCCATTTTCCATATTTTATCTCGATGTACATGGAAGATGAGCCTGGCATGTTCATGCCTGTTAGGCGCCATATAACCTTTTCATGTGTTGGTGCGCCTTAAAACCCTAATTCAATTCAATTGTCTATTTGGGCGCTGAAGACAGGATAATAGCGAGGATTGTGCGCATATAAAATCGATTCAAGCTAACCAGTAGGCCTTATTGCCTACTGACCGTTCCAAGTCGGTAACCCTGTCTTCACCACCCTTTCTGTTGTTTTTTGTCTCTTTCGTGGTATTATCAAGTCCTTGTTTGCAGTACAGTGCGATTGAATTCAGACAATGTGGTTTCTATGGGACCCTATATCTCATTTTTTAAAGTCTCATCCGAAGGACTGGTAAGGTAGGAAATACTTTTGAAATATTTCTAAAATTAACCCAAATTCAGTCCTGACTCGGATTGAACGCTCGAACCCTGGGTTACTGAGCCACAAGAGTGGTGAAATAAAGATTAAATCAGGAGAACTTATTGAGTTGGGATAAATTAAATTGAATTGAATCATCAACACATTACAGGTTATTTAGAGCTATCCCGGAGAAAGGGGAATGTTGTATTATAACTTAGTGAGTGGCGAAATAATGACTAAATAAGTAAATTGAATTGAATCTTGTTTAACTGCTTATCAACACATTATAGATTATTTAGGGCCACCCCAGAGAAAGTGGAAGGTGATATTATTTATAACTTAGTGAGTGGTTAAATAATGCCTAAATAAGGAAATATAATTAATTGAATCGTGTTTAACGGCTCATCAACACATTATAGGTTATTCAGAGTTGCCCCTGAGAGAATGGAAAGTGGTATTATAGCTTACTAAGTGATCAAATAATGACTAAATATAAAGGACATTGAATAAATTGAACTGAATCTTGTTTAACGGCCCATTAACACATTATAGGTTATTCAGAGCCGCCCCAGAGAGAATGGAAAGTTGTATTATAAGTTAGTGAGTGGTAAAATAATGACTAAATAAGGAAATTTAATTGAACTGAATATTGTTTGCCGGCTCATCAACAGTTATTGAGAGCTCTCCCAGAGGAAATAGAATGTTTTATTATAACTTATTGAGTGGTTAAATAATGACTAAATAAGGGAATTGAATCTTGCTTAACGACTCGTCAACACAAATGTTATTTAGAGCCAACCCAGATAAAGGTAATGTTGTATTAATAAGTTATAATTTATAACATATTGAGAGGTGAAATACTGACTAAATAGGAATTTGAATTGAACTGAATAATGTGTAATGGCTCATCAAACATTATATGTTATTTGGAGCCGTCCCAGAGAGGGTGACATGTTAGTGCTTGATTAGTATAATGTATAGTACAATCATACGATCATATAATTATGTTGCTGAGAGGCAATACATGGTATCGCCATGATGTTAATGTATTTCATTTGATTGGATTTATTTCATAAACATGAGTCAATGATTGTTAAAAGAATGACTACATAAGTACAAGATATAAATATAGTTTTCCATTTATTATATATGTTCATATAGAGATTAACTTTGCCGGATCTTTATATTTTCTTTCAAAAAGTTTATATCATTGGATTGTAAAAACTAAAAATTAATAATAATGTTATTCTATTTGAGTGATACTGTATTAAAATCGGTTCAGTATTTTAAGTTATGATGCGAAGCTTATGTGAAAACGAAAAAATATGTTTTCTTACCTGTTGTCAAGAATGTCACCTGGCCTTGAATGAAGATTAAGTAATACTCAATATATTGTATACTCGACGTCAAGTGAGACATGCCAGTCATCTAACAATTCTGGGGTTTCGGGTATTATCAAGAATCTCACCTATCGTATTGTCTCCCAGCATAGACGGAAGATTAAGTATATTCCATACTGATGCCCATTTAAAAACATGACGATAATGGCAGGTCTTTTTCAAATGAAAACATGTATACAATAATACTTTATTAAAATAAAAATGATTGTTCAAATGTTCTATTTTACTCAAGTCCGAACAATTACAAACAACTTCCACTTATTAAGATGAACTGCACCCTCCCCACCCCATCCCGAACTTTTCATAAACACACAACACAAACTAATATTTTTTTTCCGCAGTAATATGAGTTTATTCCTAGTAAATTATATGTTTGAAATAGTGACGAGGGATAGACGCTTACTTAAATATATTAATCCAGTATCGTGTTGACTTTAAATAATTAAATAAAATTCTGAAGTTTCATTGTTTCTTCTTATTCTTTCAAAGATTTAATTATATTATTAGTAACCTCTATTATAAGTGAAAACTTTATGCCCGTTGTTTAGGTCTTCATGGTGGAAGTATCTATCATCCTCACCAGTCACTATCATTCATTCGTTCGTTCGTTCGTTCGTTCGTCCATCCGGTCCGTTCGTCCGTCCGTTAAGTGCAGATTATTAGCATTTAACTTGGTATACCACTGCGCCGTTAATGACTGAATTGTCGTACTGCACAAATATGTTCTGGCCCTTTCTAGGTTGTACAAAAAAAAGGTTATATCCATGTTACATATTTACATATATGATTTTGCTTACAGATCCGAAACCATGCGTAAAACGCTTCTTAGGCCTTTTTAGTGTTTCGTTTCCTCTTTTTTTTTTCTAGTTTTAGAATTTCACGAACTCGAGTGAACATGGTTTTGGAAAGAAACTTTATTTGCTTCGTCATAGGTGTATGGAGGTTGGAGACCATCCTCCATAAACAGAGGAGGTTGGAGACCATCCTCCATAAACTGAACAAATGTACATATAAATTGTGGCGGTTCCGTGTATCGAGTCAGATGGGGATGTAAACTGGACGGTACCGTGTATCGGAGTCAGATGGGGATGTAAACTGGACGGTACCGTATATCGGAGTCAGATGGGGATGTAAACTGGACGGTACCATGTATCGGAGTCAGATGGGGATGTAAACTGGACGGAACCATGTAACGGAGTCTTTCCTCCGGACACGGTACAGCACCACACAAATATATTCGATAATAGGAATAGGTCGGGTTCCTGGACTCCTATGTACCCTTCCCTTATCTCTGTAGCGGCTCTAAATAATTAAAATATATTAATGAGTCGTTAAACCATATTCAATTCAATTCAGTTTCCTTATCTAGTCATTATTTTACCACTCACTAAGTTAAAATACCACCTTTCATTCTCTATGGGGCGGCTCGGAATAACAGGCTATAATGTGATAATGAGCCGTTAAACAAGATTCAGTTCAATTCAATTCAATTTCCTTATTTAGTCATTATTTCATCACTCAGTAAGTTATACTACCACTTTCCAAATCGGTAAATGTATACAAATATGTGTTCATCTTAAAAATAGCCTTTAAGGCTTGACCGGCTAATATTTTTTCATTTTCGTTATATGAAGCACCTGAGGTAAAAGCACCCCTAAATACTTAAATTTATTTACTATTTCCAGTTCACCATCTGTGTACTGAAAATGCATGTTTTGAGTCAGCCTTCCTCCCCTTTTGAAAATCATTACCTTAGTTTTACTAGACTGGCTGTCGTCCCTGTGGTTATTTGTTTTTTTAATATTTTGCAATTAGAATCAAAATAAAATCTCAATCATTTCTGAATAGCTCTCAGTAAAGGGGAGTGGTGGGCATGAGAGGGTTGTGAGTGCAGATCATATGGTGATAAAGGGAGTAGTGGGCATGAGAGGGTTGTGAGTGCAGATCATATGGTGATAAAGGGAGTAGTGGGCATGAGAGGGTTGTGAGTGCAGATCATATGGTGATAAAGGGAGTTGTGGGCATGAGAGGGTTGTGAGTGCAGATCATATGGTGATAAAGGGAGTAGTGGGCATGAGAGGGTTGCGATTGCAGATCATATGGTGATAAAGGGAGTAGTGGGCATGAGAGGGTTGTGAGTGCAGATCATATGGTGATAAAGGGAGAAGTGGGCATGAGAGGGTTGTGAGTGCAGATCATATGGCGATAATGGGAGTAGTGGGCATGAGAGGGTTGTGAGTGCAGATCATATGGTGATAAAGGGAGTAGTGGGCATGAGAGGGTTGTGAGTGCAGATCATATGGTGATAAAGGGAGTAGTGGGCATGAGAGGGTTGTGAGTGCAGATCATATGGTGATAAAGGGGAGTTATGGTTGAAGCCAATAATTCAAAGGGGACTTAATGCAGACTTTTTTATTTGATGATAGCTTGAGTTGTCTGAAATAATATAAACATTAACAAACATAAGGACTTAGCCAGTCTACTCCTAAACATACTCTTGATATTTTTGATCAGTTGATTCTGCCCATTCTTAATTATTATTCAGCAGTCATGATATGTACTATTGTATGCCATCTTACCATGCCACACTTGTATCACAAATATAATTATTGATGCTATGCTATGCTCATGACTTGTTAGGGTTATTGCATAATAAAGAATCTTCTTCTTCTTCTTCTATGAACGTAATTATTACCAAGGATCTTACGAAGTTTGTATTAAAATCACATCACCATAGAAGTCATGTTGTGATAGTCATTTCGCAGAAGAGTTCTTAAATTACGTTTATATTTTAAGTAGATCAGGGTTACGATAATAATTTTTTGCAAATGTTTTGGTATTTTATGGTAACGGTAGCCCTGTTGGAGTAGTGTCTTAGTTATACAAATATTACAAATATTAAAGTCCTCAACACGACTTCACGCTCTAAAAAAACGAATAAGTTGAGAAACACAGACCCCATAAGACGTAGCTCGAGGAACATCCACATCTTAATGGGGATAATTAGCAACTTAATCTTGCTTTGTTCAGCCAGATAAAGTTCCGTATGTCACTTTTGACAGGTCCGTATATAAGCCATATGTCACTTTATACATCAGTGTATGTCACAGGTTCCGTATATAAACCTGTTTACTCATTAAATCCCGCTAGAGGCAGAGGGGTAGGACAATCTTAACCAAACTTGCACATATTGTATATGACCATAAGATTTCGAAGAAGTTCGATAATGGGCCAGTACTCAGGTGATCGATTTAGGGCCATCTTGGCCGTCGTGTTTATTAAGTCATTTACTCACATACCAAAAGCCTTACAGTATTCAAACTTCATACACGCTTACTTCTATCCAGATCAGGGCCCTGTTTTATTAAACATCTTACGATAAGTCTTAAATTTTAAAATCGTTCACTTTTTTTACCTAAGCATTCAATGTAGACAAGTATGTGTGCACGTAGTGCAGACATATCACAGGTATAAGAAAATGAAATGAAATCACGTCTATTTAAAAAGTGTAATTTATAGTGAAGCATTTAAGAAATTGATTTACGATCAAAATTGTCGTACGTTGTTTCATAAAACGGGGCCCAGGTCCATATAACTGGCCTTTTAATATTACACTCAGGGCTCAAATTTAAGCTGTTTTACTGGCATTTTGCCAGTCATTTGTTTCAAAATGCCAGTAAACTTTTGAAGCAGTCTGGCAAGATTATGCTAGTGTTTCACAGCCTTTTAGTTCAGAATATTGCTAAAAAGTAAAACTATTTCGGCATAATATAGTTTATAGGCATAAATGGCCAGTCAAAATGATAAGAAAAAGAGCTATTGTTTATTGTTTGCTACAGTTAGCTATAGTTTGCCAGTTCAGTTTTAATCAACTGGCAAAAAGACGCCAGTTGGGAAAAATGCTAATTCAATTAATATTTTGTTACTCCATTTTGTAAGCTACCGATAACCCTTTAGCGGGGCATTCGGGTCCCTTGGACACATTTTCTAGTTTTATCATGCTCATTCAAGGTCTTCTTCATGACATCGCATATGCAAATGTGGAAACGTGGCTCCATCGTAAATGGAGTGTCTACAATAGAATTTGTAGCAACTCTGCAGTTCTGCAGGTTAGAAGGTTCTAGGCCCATTCTCCATATTTTATCTAGATGTAAATCCTTGTTTGGCGCCATATAACCTTTCTTGTGTTGATGCGCTGTAAAACCACAATTCATTCATTGATTGAATTTGAGGTAGATTTTTTTTGGGGGGGGGGGGGGGGGGATTTGAGGTGAATTTGGGTAGAGTGAGTGAATTTGGATGTTTCCTGTAAGCAGGATCACTAAGCATTTTAATTTTGCAGCAATAATTAACATCTAGATTCAATAACAATACCATTGTGAGTTTTTTACATGTAATATAATTATGCAGGAAACAGCTGTGTTTGGTCATAGAAGAAGAAAATATGGTTTTAAGCCAAATATGGCACATGAACATGTTATCATAATAGATACAAATAAATGTGGTTAGATGGAATGTTGTTAGTTTATGTACTTAGAATATATCAACAACATATTTATATGTGACAGATGTTTATTGCGGTAAAATCTAGAGATGGGCCAGGCCATGGCACGCTGTTTGCACAATAATCCGGTAAATCCCAGTTTTCACTATAAACTATTTATTCATAATTTTATTAAAATACAGTATTGTTGACGTCGTTGGTACTTTTTGAGTTAACACCATTACATCCATTCTCTATGCTCTATAATTAAATGTAAAACAGACAAAAATATATGGACTTAATACTTGATTGAAATAGATACACACAGGCTTTATATGGATGATGGATCTTTTCACAGATAAACATGTATGTCTGTCTTTGCCAGTCCCTCCCTCCGTCCGTCCGTATTTCTTTCAACTTGCCTGCCTTCCTGTCATCCTTTATGCAGTCTGTCTGTATGCCTGGGTTTTTGTCACTGTCAGTCAGTCTGTCGGTTTGTCTTTTCAAATGTCTGCCTGTCTGTCATATTCTCTGGCTGTTTAACTGTCTGTCTGTCCATGTTGCTTTTCATACTTTCTGTCTGTTTGTCTGACCTTCAGTAGTAGTAGTAGTAGTGGTAGTAGTAGTAGTGGTGGTAGTCGTTGTCGTCGTCTTGCCCCGCCCCTGTGGTCACAGTTTTACATAAGGATATAAGAAATGCTTTACAATATTTGTCGCTGAACCTGCAAAACAGGTTTAATAGTTTGAATGTACCATTTAACTTTGTTTAAATCGCGACTACGGTTAAAATGTACTATGCCCACGCGGTCACCGTTTTGCATAGCTTTATATCGGACAGTCTTCAAACTTTTTATGAAATAACCAGACCCACTTCTGTTACCGTTAGAACAATGGACAAGGTCAACAGGTGAATGACTTAGGGCCATTTTCTTGTTGTATTTCAGATACCAGCTGCGTCGGTAGGACTATAATAATTTCTGTTTGCCTTATGTTTACCATATCAATCGGAAACAGCAACAGCTGTAAAATGATGATTAGCAATTAATCAAAAGTATGCAACAGATGGAATATATACTGGCTTCCTATGATATCAAGGGTTCTATGGTATCACGGTAGTGTCCAATCTATAACACGGTATGCTTCTTTATTTTATAGATGTGATGATTTAGGTACAAATAATAAAATAATTGAAAACAAAAGTATATTTATCATAAATAAAAGGATATTTCAAAATAATGCAAACATGTTGACAATTTCCTTATGATTTTTAAAATTCATCACCCCTAGTCTCCATAAATGCAGTTTCCATTACCTTGAAGGTTATACAATTCATTAATGTTTAGTCTGATGAGTCTGTTGTTTATTATTGTTTCTAGAAATGGTCACTAATTCAATCTTATACCAGTTGCTAACAAATACAGGATACACAATATGTGCATAACTTGATACCATAGAACTTTTAAAATAATAAGCTCAATGAGGATACCCTTCTTTTCAAATCTAATTCTGACATTTTTACGTAAAATTGATTACATAACATACAACAATTTAGAAGAAGGGTCACAGAAAGTATTTGAGTTTCATTTTTCTTTAAATATTGTTTACAGTTTATTTGTTTTGTCAAAACATTTAGGTACCGTGATACATAAGAACACCATGCTAATGAATAACAATAGTAGCAATTATTTGAAGGTAGTAATTATTTAGAAATATATTATAATTGCATTTATCTCGATACGTTATATACTGAAACGTTATGAATATAGGCATTATGTTATTGGTAGAGTGTCAATTTGATAAGTTTTGTCTGAACTTCACTGATTGCAATGGCATATATTGAATATCGCTATGTATTGTTATAAGACCTATGACGTATACATGGTCTATCAGTTGTGTACAACATCTTGTATTTTAAATCATAAATGATTTTTCAGGAATTCCCACCCACTCTACTTAGCTGTTTAGTTTTCTTAGGTTTCTTATTTCTTTATTTCGCTATCACTTTTCCTTACCGTCTTCTCTTTACTGCACGATGGTACTTTGCTTTTTTTATCCAAACTAAAATAATATAAACAATGGACATTAAGTTTTGTACCTTTAATGTAAAGGGACTTGGGGATTACAATAAAAGAAAACAAATATTTGAGTGGCTGAAACAAAATAAATACTCTGTTTGTTTTTTGCAAGGACTTCATTGCGATGAAAGCACGTTCACCAAATGGAAACTTGAGTGGGAAATGATGCTTTTTTTCAGCGGAAGTAGCAAAACTAGTACTGGCGTGGGCATTCTTATCAACTCAGATTTTACATATGACGTAATGGAATATAAAAATATAATTAATGGAATATAAAATACAATTAACAGAATGCAGTCATTAACATCAAATGTAGATGATAGCGAATTATTACTACTTAATGTGTATTGCCCGAATAAAGTCACAGATAATACAAATTTTCTGACAAAGATTGAAGAATTCGTTAATAATCATGAAACTTAATTATAGGTGGGAATTTTAACACAGTTATTGATGTTGATAACGATGAAAGAAATGGTAGCGTTAACACTAATAAAACAAGTAGAGAAAAAATAAATAATATTATATCGGCAAATGACATTAATGATATATGGAGAGTTTTAAATCCCACTACCCGTCATTATTCATGGCACTCCAACCTCCAATATTCTGTAGACTGGATTACTTTTTAGTTTCGTCAAATATTGTTAATGCTATTTCAAAGTGTAAAATTACTGCAGGTTTACGCTCCGATCATTCAATAGTACATTTTAATCTTAAAAATGAAAAACAACCACGTGGTCCATGTTATTTTAAATTAAACAATAATGTGATTTTAGATAAAGAATATCAATAACCAATGCGAAATTCGTTACAAGAAACAGTCGACATAAATAGAGATGCAAACCCTAACACTCTTTGGGAGGTTATTAAAGGTACACTCCGAAATGAAAAAATATTATATTCTCAGGAAAGAAAAAACGGGAACGCAAAAAAGAACACATTAAATGAAAATATAGACAAACATAAACTGAATTTATCAAATATCGACAAACTTGAACTGAATTTATCAAATAATTCCGAAAATGAGGAATTACTTAATAATGAAATTAATCAACTGAAATCAAAACTCGAAAATATTATAGAGAAAAAGACACCAGATATTATTTTGAGGGCAAAAGCTGAATATATTGAAGGTGCGGTAAAAAAACAAAATAATTTGCAAGCCTCGAAAAAAATCAGAACAAAAGTCAATCACGAGAATAATTAAAAATAATAAAGAAGTAACAGACTCTCAAAATATATTGACAGAAACAATATATATGACATACTATAAGCAATTGTACAGTAAAATTAAAACCGAAGAAAGCAAAAATACTTTTTTCCCAAATACAAAAGAAAATGTTCTAAATGACCAACAAAAAGAAACGTGTGAAGGAATAATTAGTGAGACAGAATGTTTGAATGCCCTAAAGGAAATGAAAAATAATAAGAGTCCTGGGTCGGACTAATCGACTATTTGAACGAAGACAATTTACCAGGACATATATTTTTTGCTGATTTTGAAAAGGCATTTGATAGCTTAGATCATGATTTTATTTAACTTATTTCAATTTTCGAACATCGCTTGTTAATTGGATTAAACTGGTTTACAGAGATGCCCAAAGTTGTGTGTCAAACAACGGACTCATGTCTGACTTTTTTTTAAAATAGAAAGAGGAGTTAGACAAGGATGCCCACTGTCACCTTATATTTTCCTAGCTGTAATTGAGATTCTTTATAAAGCCATTAGAACAGAAAAAGACATTAAAGGTATAATAATGGCTAATAAAGAAATAAAAAATACAGCTTTTGCAGATGATGCCACTTTCATACTAGATGGTTTGAAGAAAACATTTGAATATTTAATTAGACTAATAGATAAATTCAGTTTGACATCAGGACTCAAGTTAAACATAAACAAATCGATAATATTGCGTGTTGGCTCACTCAAAAATACAGATGAAAAATATTGCAAAGATAAACACTTTATATGGACAAACAATAAAGACACAACACTTGGAATTGTTTTTACAAATGATAGGTCAATATGCCACCAGGAAAACCCTATACCAAAGACAGACGATTTCTGCAATTGTTTAGAGCGTTGGAAAAAACATAGTTTATCAATAATTGGAAAAATAACCGTTATTAAAACATTTGCCACTACCCAAACTCATATATCCTCTAACAATTCTAGAGATTTTTATGGAAGGAAAACCCGATAAAATAAACAGAAACACAATAATTCAGGATTATGAAAATGGGGGGGTGGGGGTGGGGGGGGGGGGGGGGTAAAATGATTGATATAAACCTATTTATAAATTCAATAAAAGCAGGCTGGAGGAAAAGCATTGTTTGAAAGCAATTTTAATACAACTGATGCAAAAACAACTCTTAAATTACCGTTTTTATCGCAAATAATTGAATGATGGTTAACAATAAATTTTAGGGAAAATATTGATCAATATTCGAGACAAATTATATGGAACAATACTTGTATTAAACACAGAGGGAAAATGATTTATAAAAAAACATGGGACATTAAAGGTATACAATACACAGAACAGTTATATAATATTAGGTTAAAACATTCTACACATTCGATCATTTAAAAACGGTTTTTAATCTAAGCAACTCTGAGTTTCTTACTATACAATCATACAAAGCATTCCAAAGATGTGGAAGAAAGCAATTCAAACAGAAACTAGAAACAATATTGATATTGAACAAACACTGTTAAAAGAAATATAGAAAACAACGAATGCAAATAAAGTTATTTATAATACTAGTAAGCAAATTAGACGTATTCAGAAGGATTTCGCTATAAAACCTCATTTAAAATGGGACGAGACATTTACGAATCTAAACTGGAAACTAATTCACCTTATACCGTTTGAATTCTTAATTGACACTAAACTTAGACCATTCCAGTAAAAATATATAATGCGAGTTCTCCCAACAAACACATTTTTGCATAAATGTAAAATTGCAAAAATACAAGTCTTTGTGATTTTTGTAATATTCACATCGAGCATTTATATTGGGAATGTCCAGTTACTCGAGCATTTATTTTGGGAATGTCAAGTTACTCGAGCTTTTTGCACAGAATTACAAAACCTTTTAATCCCTAAAAATATACAATGCAATGTAGACTTTAAAGAAATATAAAAAGATCGGACCGGGAAAGTAGCATTCAAGGAGGACAGTCAACCACAAAACGCAGAAACAAACACGCAAACAGACAAACAAAAAGGCAAAAGTAATAATAAATGCAAACGACATCACAAACACAAAAGGGTTTAAAACGATTTCCTTTGTAATTATGGCAAAAACGGCTAACTCTTACATTTTAAATTGTACATTAATGTTTGCGAAGTATTTTGTTTTCGGAAGTAAATATACGAAGACAATTCCTAGTGTTGCAACCTTTATACTATATTTAAACAAAATTGAAAACATAGAAAGAATAATAGCGACATCTAGGGGGAAAAGACAACAAAACAATAAATGAGAACATTTTGCAGCTCAGGACTGACCACGTTTAAAACAGCTCGTATAGTGTGGTGGTACACTTCTATTCCTCTCTGCTATTCTTTTAATCTATTCTGTCCCTTCATTACCGTTCTAACAGCTCCTATCACATATAATATAATCTTATTTTTCGAGAGACACAAGTGTAAAATAAAACATGTGTTTTGTTGATTTATATAATATAATGTAAACATGTATTTAGAAAATGTAACTGCTCTTTGTAAACATGTGTGTTATTGTATAATTGTGCAAATTGGAAATAAAATATTTTCATAACAAAAATAAATAAATGAATAACACATAACTGAGTTGGTGAATATATAGAATGCTTACATTAACAACACATGTCACGGATAGTCCAATTAACCTTATTAGCACCTGAAGCAATACATTCACTGATGATGCTGAAGACCTTTAATGAACTTGACAAAACATGACAATCTCATTACAATCAAATCCTAATTGCACTGTACACTGCATGTCTGGGTTTTACATTTTCACAATGCACGAGACTTTCAAGTGACACATCGAGTTTACGGCGTGGAACTCTGTATTTGTTATCAGGCGGTTTATACGGCAATAAATTGTATATATCTACTTTACCGCCTTATATTCCATCAAAATACATTTGTTTGATCACATCAAATGTATTTTAAGTTGTTTCGGATAGATGTTAACCCCAACAGAAAATTTTAAAACCAAAAATATATATTTTGTCTGGTTTGATTTGTAGATGTTAACATTTATCAAAGTGAGTGTTTGTTGAAGGTAAAGCGCTAGTTTTTCGATGTAGAAGCGCTGCTTTGTTTTAGCTTAGCGCCTTTTCTTATATGGTAAATATTGTCATTTAGCTCACCTATTCGTTATTATCAAAGTCACGGTCGGTAAAAGATAACTTTTTTTTTCATTTTATAACATCTTAACGAAAGTTTTCAGGGATATAATGTGTCGCTAGACCGTTTGCCCATTCCTTCATTCATGTTCTGTCCGGCGGTTAATTGATTTTGATAAGTTAAACATTTTCCTTACACACTTCATATTTCATTAAAATATGATAAACTAAACAATTAAGGGTCACCTCTATATTAATTGCTTGTGTTTGTTTTTCAAAATATGAAAGTCAAATCGATCTCGTCTTTCCATCAGTGTTTTTTTTTTCATAACCAAAACAGTTAACGTCATCAAATTTTCCGCCACAGTTTAATTTCTTACGATCAGCAAGTGTATCTGATGTTAAATCGTTCACATTTTTTAAAATTGTTTCGAGAAGTGGTGTTATTATCCATGGACTTGGCCTTATTCGATATTTTCATTCAACATGTTTTTACTAGGAAACGCAAATTTTTATTTTTGATAGGCTGGGACTGTAGTGTCCTCGAGTTATGCTTTCAGTAAACTGATGTCCTTTATTTTTCAAACCTGACATAAACCGTAATAATTTACTTTTAAACAACCGTTTCTCGGTCCTCAAAATAGCTTCACAGTGCCATCATACCTCATTGTGCAAGAACTGACACAAAACACAACGTAACCACGTTCATAAACAATCTCAAGGCTATGTTTTTTCCTGGAAGCGATGCCCGAAAATAAAAATAAAACATCTTCCATTCTGACAATAAATCATACACTTCCATCGCTTCCGTTGCAGAGGGTAACATATCAGTCAAACCCTGAATAACATCATTTGTAACATCATGTGTAACATCATGTGTTTTGTCAATAACATATGCAATACATATGTCAAATCTTGTGCTTCTTTTGTATTTTAAAATATGTTTCAGCTGTTGTATTATCAAGGTCAATGACATATTTTAAAGGACACTCGGTTATAGTAAAATACTAGATGGTTACCTTTTGTCTAAATAATGAATATACTACGAGAAAAATAAGAAAAGTTACAGTTTTAAAAAATCTCCAAAATCATCGAAAAACTAGCGCTTATAGAAAACATACCATCGACAAACTAGTGCGTAACTTCAACAAACCAGCGCATATACATCTACAAACGTGTCTAGATATCAGTGAAATAAGCATTTAAGACAAAAAATAAAGAAATATTTCGGCACATACTACTACAGTATATCATTTCACAAAACCAGTGAAAATGATACAGCATTTAGACAAAATATATTTCGAAGAAATGTAATAAAACCATATACCGTATACCGTATATTTTTCGCTTTGACTAATTTAATAAATGGAATACATGTAATTTAATAAATGGAATAAATATAAAGCATATAGCAACATGTCGTCAAAGTTATCAGAGTTTAAAGCAGTGAAGAAAATGTAACAACTTTAGAAACAATTGAAATATCGTAAAAATACTGCGTTTGTTTACATTTTCAATGGCAATTCAATCCCTTGATGCAACTACAAACTAGCGTGTGATATCTACAAAGAAATATAAAAAGATCGGACAGGGAAAGTAGCATTCAAGGAGGACAGTCATCCACAAAACACAGAAACAAACACGCAAACAGACAAACAAGAAGGCAAAAGTAATAATAAATGCAAACGACATCACAAACACAAAAGGGTTGACAATAGGGCTACCGCCTTGGAACGGCCAGTGGCAAAGTAGCCACTGGAGGGTTTAAACCGGTTCTAGGGTGCACTACCCTACTGTCATCTAAAAAAAAACAATAGCCTAGAAAGCCACATTGAAGGTACTCAATGACTAGGCAGAAGCCAGAGCAACAAGAGAATAAACCATTAAGGGCACGACAAGACAAATCATAGACAAACATCAAACGCCACCGTCCGAATGGGCTTTAGGTAGGCGTCATCATAGGGTCCACAGCCTGTCCGGTCATTGTACACTTAAAGAGGAATACAAACTCAAACTCGATTCGCACTTACCTACAGAGGTCGACTTCAGTAATGTTCATACATCTGGCAAATATTCGCCTATACCACCAACTAATACAAAGTTTCAGGTGACATAAAACAACGGCTGTGTGGTTGTATCATAAGTGGTTATGATATTACCAGTGGTTATGCAAAGCACGTATAGTGTACACACATGATTACCCTATACATATGTTTTACCACGTATAACTCGCATAAAGTGGTATACATGAAAAACGGTTGCATCATTTCTGTTTTAAAATATGTTTGACATCACCCGGTATAAGACCTTATTCAACTGTATTTATTTTGCTATTTAAGCGTCAAAACCGTTCAATTTCGAGGGTAAATTTACCCCCACCCACCTACTTATTCTGTTTGTCTCACTTGTCGGGTTTCCTTGTTGTCTTTGGGTTACCATTTTTGGGTGGTACCTCATGAATTATGATTGGTAGATAACGACCAACAAGATGCGACTTGGTGAAGATATAAACTCGGCATTTGCAATAACTGCAGTTTTGAGGTAAGAACGTCATATACTGAGCAATACTTAAGTACCCACTGTTAATGCTAGTATTCCGTAGGCTAGGTGTTTAGTGAGTATGAAAGCATTAACAGAGTTTTAATATAAAATATATGTTTGTAAGCACACTTAATATTTTCACAACAAAACATTTCATTTCATTAAATGGTTTCATATTTGACAAGTAATAATCTGTTATGGATATCAAAACTTCAAAGGGAGGTAATTTGATAATTGTGGATAATCAAAGCTGCTATGTGCAAGAGCTGTGTTTTGATGTTTTTTGTGATTTCTTTGGTAATATATAACCAACAGAATATACCAACGGTAATATATGACCAACAGAATATATTGTCTCGGGCAAATTTGGGTATGTTTCATAAAGTTGAAGTTTTAGCTTTTTAACTTTTTTTGTTCGGACTAGTGATGGCGGTCTAAAGAGTATTGCCTACATATTAGTTATTTCCTGTTTTGTCCAAAAAATAAGAGAAAATCGGGTACTTTTTATTTTTGTTCAGTATGTGTTCTTTCTGTTTTTATCTTGACGAAAATAAAATGAAAAGTAAATTCGATCTTTGGAGATCGTCGAACCCGATATTTATATACAGATATCAATGGTACATTCTCAAATTCTTCTTTTTTGTAACGATAGTGGATAGCGAGACACAGCAGTCACTTTTCCGGCGGCGTTGGCGTCCGCATTTTAAATCAACTATATCTCAACAACCGTTGCTAATTTTTTTCTGAAACTTTGTCAGATGCTTTGTTGGGTCAAGGGACATCGCGTAATGCCAAAATTACCAAGGTCATAGTTAGCGTTGTTTTCCCAAAACCTAACCTTTATTAGGTAACTTAACCTTGATTAAGTAACTTAACCTAAGATAACTGTATGCGATTGCCTCATTTTCTTTGTTTTATTTCTTGGTCATATGTATTGTTGGCATTGGTGGACATCACTGAACGACAAAAAATACCAAGGTCAAGGTCATATTTTGCTTATTTACCAAACTTAACCTTGGTTAGGTAACTTAACATCAGTTAACTTTATGTGATTGCCTCACTTTATGTTTTTGATACTTGGTCATATGTATTGTTGACAGTGGTGGACATCGCTGAACGACAAATAAATAACCAAGTTCAAGGTCATATTTTGCGTTATTTACCCTAAAGATCAGTATGCTTAGCTAAGTTGACCTCAAGTTAACTTTTTCTGATAACTTTAATTTCTTTGTTTGATACTTGGTCATATGTATTGTTGGCATTGGTGGACATCGCTAAACGCAAAAATACCAAGGTCAAGGTCATAGTTTGCATTATTTTCCCTAAACTACACCCTGGTTAAAAAATAGTATGATAATGGACCTTTGGAAACGGCCGAAAAAATACTTAACCCCAGTAACTTAACTTCTTATGGTTACCTTGCTTTTATTTGTTTGATACTTGGTCATATGAAGTGTTGTCTTTAGTGGACATCATTTAAGCACAAATTTAATAAAATATTTCATATGCCGTTTGCCGTGGTGGGCGAGACACCCTCAGACCGAGGTCTTGTCTTACTTTAATTTCGAATACGTGCTTCCACAACAGCATTGCAAGGCTCTAAAAAGTGTTTAACCACCCTTGGAATAACTCGTCTGCGTTTCAGTTTAGTTTTTAGCTCTACTGGTCGAAGGCCAGAAGAGCTTAGTAGAGCTTATGGGATGCCGAATTGTCCGTCGTCCGTCCGCCCGTCATCCGTCGTTAACTTTTGTCTCGTTAAGACGATAGGGCCTTCATTTTTCATCCTATCTTTACCAAACTTTACCAGATTGTTAATATTAATGAAAGCTCGGTCGAATTCGAAAACCAGCCAGATTGGACAGGGGATTTAAGGCCCTTGTTTTAGTTAAAAATGTTATATTTTGCCTCGTTAAGACGATAGGGCCTTCATTTTTAACCGATCTTTACCAAACTAGATCAGATTATTAATATCAATGAAAGCTCGAACAAGATCAAAAACCAGCCAGATCGGATAAGTAATACCGGAGTTATGTGCCCTTGAATTATTGAAAAATTCCATTTTCAGCCTTGTGAACACTCTAGCACCTTCATTTTGTATTCGATATTTCTCAATCATGGCCAGATTGTTGATATCAATGATAGCTCGGACGAGTTTGAAAACCGGCCAGATCGAACCAGTAACTGTTACACCGTTATGGCCCTTTTTCAATATTTGGTAATGTACAAACCCCTCATGTCGTGGATTCAAATCTCACTGGGGAAGCTTTTTTTTTTTAAGAAACATTGATTCATGGGTTCATTTTTTTATTTTTTTATTTTTTTTTTTTTATTTTTTTTTAATTTCTTTTTAATTTTTTTCTTTAATTTTTTTTTTCTCATAAAAAACATTGTTGTTTTTGTCTTTAATTAGGAGCTTAGGGGCCCTTGTTGGATCAGTTTTACATGGAACTTTAAAAGTCTTTTTCTCTGAAACTACAAGAGATAAAGGTGTAATATTTTATTATTTATTATCATCTTATGGATCCTCTACCAAGTTTGTTCAAATGGTGACCCTCAAATTTGGCCAGGTGCCTGGGGTCACAGTTTTACATAGACTTATATAGGGAAAAACTTCAAAAAATCTTCTCAAACTATAAAAGCCAAAGGTTTAATATTTTGTATTTACCATCAGCTTATTGTCCTCTATCAAGTTTGTTCAAAGGGTGACCCTGTGGTCAAATTTGGCCCCGTCCTATGGTCACAGTTTTACATACTAGACTGATATAGGGAAAAACTAAAAAAAAACTTCTTCTCTGAAACTACAAGAGCTAAAGGCTTAATAGTTTGTATGTATTATCAGATGATGATCCTCTAAAACGTTTTGTTCAAATGGTGACCCTGGGGTCTAATTTTTTCCCGCCCCGGGGGTCACAGTTTTACATACACTTATATATAGGGACAAACTTTAAAAAATCTTCTTCTCTGAAACTACAAGAGTAAAAGGTTTAGTATATTGTATTTACACTCAGCTTATAATCCTTTACCAAGTTTGTTTGAATGGTGACACTTGGGTAAAATTTGCTACGCCAGTGGTCACATGTTTTACATAGAGTTCATAGGGAAACATTTAAAAACATCTTCTTCTATGAAACTGCAAGAGCCAGAGGTTTATTAATTTGTATTTACCATCAACTTATGGTTCTCTATGAGGTTTGTTCAAATTGTGATCCTGGAGCCAAATTTGGCATTGTCCCCGGGGTCACATGTTTTACATAGACTTATATAGGGACAAATTAAAAAATCTTCTTCTCTGAAATTACTATCCTTCTATACACTTCCCCCTCCACCCCACCCCACCATGGACACCACATAGCCGTTAGAGAGATGCAGGCCTTTTTGGGCCTCTTGCTTACTGTTTCTTGTGATACGCAGACTTCGTAACCTTGGCTCCTAATTTAATACCATTTTGTATATTTCGCCTATTGTTATCTCGTTTAAAGCAAGCCATCTTTTTGAAATTGGAAACATACGCTCCTGACCATGGAAATACCACAATAAAAGCTTCATTCATTATCATACCATTTATATATATATATCTGCTCAACCAGGGACTAGAGGGCGTGAACGGTAGCAAGCATACTTCACTACACTTAACGAACAGTCTCAAGCAAACCGAGACTGAAATATTTGTATGCCCAACCATCGAATGGTGAAGGGGCATATAGCGTTAGCCATGTCCGTCTCGTCTGTCGGTCCGCCCGTCTGTCCGTCCGTCCGCCCGTCCAGAAAACATTGTGTGTCTGTTTTCTCTCACATTTTTCAACCGATTGTTTCGAAACTTTACTGGAGTTACGGCCCTTTTTTTGTCAATGTTTGCGTTAAAATATATTGTTTGTTATCTCCTTCCACAGTTTTTAACCAGTTGTTTCAAAAAAGGATGCTTACCTATGATTTCAAGATATGCATATCGATTCGGCGTCAAAATTCACCTTGTATTACCGGCCCTGTGTTCGTCAAATTTTACGTTTTTCGCTGATTATTTTCAGTTTGGGCGTCCGTGGACACAAATATAGTTCATATTTGTCGTGTTCTACGACTTCCAGATTTCTCTTTTGTTACTCTTGTTTTTGGAATTTGTTTTCTCTTGGCGCCAGATGACATTTATGTATTAATGAGCCGTAAAACCCAAATTATTTCAATCTTATTTCCTACCAGAGTTTTAACGATTGATTTTCTTCCAGGTAATTAAATTATGTTAAAATGGCTCGGTTTGCTTCTTGGTAAATTCGAGGTTATGAATTGAACTGAATTGGAGTTTATAGTCGCACCAATAACTAAGGTCGTATGGAAACTTTCCAGCTTCCATTGGTGCATGAAGACCCCAGGTGCCTCTCCCGGCAATTTTCCTGAAACTTGCAATAACTTTTGTAAGGAATGAGGTATTGCAATGCCCCTTCAGGATAGGTAGCTTATAATTATGGAAAGGTAGCTTGGGATTGTTTTGGGGTCACTGGGTTCATGGTCAAGTTGACTGTTACTAAAAAAACAGTTTCCGCTCAATAATTGTTGTTAGGAATGGGGTATTGCGATGAAACTTGTAGCTTATATTGAAATGAAGCTTTGGATTGCATTTGGGGTCACTGGAGTCAAGGTCAATGTCACTTTTTCTAAAAATAGATAAACGTTTTCCGCTCAATAACTTAAGTAAGGAATGAGATATTAAAATAAAACTTGCTGTGTAGGTAGCTTATATCAAATTAAAGTTTGAGATTGCAATTGGGGTCAATGGGGTCAAGGTCATTGATACTAAACATAGAAAAACGATTTCCGCTCAATAACTTAAGCAAGGAATGAGATATTAGAATGATACTTGCTATGTAGGTAGCTTATATCAAAGGGAAGTTTGGAATTTCACTTGGGGTCACTGGGGTTAAGGTCAATGTCATTGTTACTAAAATAGAAAAACGTTTCCCGCTCAATAACTTGAGTTTAAATCAAAGAAATGGTATCAAAATGTTCAATCTGCCTTGAACGTAGAAATGCAAATACCAAAGAGCCGCTAATGCCACATGATATACCTTCATATCCATGGCAAACAGTAGCAACAGATTTGTTTATCTTGGACGGTAACGATTATCTTATAGTCGTTGACTATTACAATCGCTATTTTGAGCTTAAACAGCTTCCCAATGCCAAAAGTCGCACTGTTATTGACAGAATGAAAGGCATATTTGTAAGACTTGGAATTCCATACACTGTTGTCAGTGATGGAGGCCCGTGTTATTCATCGCACGAGCCTGACACATTTGCTAAAGATTGGGATTTCAAGCACGTTAATTCAAGTCCATATCACAGTCAAAGTAATGGCCTTGCAGAGAAAACTGTACAGACGGTCAAACAAATCTTGTCTATTTCAAAAGCCGATAAAAATATCCACTTATTGGTATGCTTCAGTATCGTGCATTTCCTTTAGTTTGTGGTTATTCACCAGCGCAATTACTCATGGGTAAACAATTGCGTTCTGTCATTCCCACCATGCATCAACATCTGATCCCAGAAACACCCGATCATAAGAAAGGTAAGGAAACTATGTTTTCTCAAAAAAGTAAAAGGTAAACCTATTATGATAGTACTCAAAACCCCTTACACCTCTTGAAATAGGCGAGTCAGTCAGACTTTTTCAAAATAAGTTATGGGAACCTGCAATGGTCACTGAAAAACACAATGAGAGATCATATTTTGTAGAAACAAATGATGGCGCAAATTATCGCAAAACAAATGAGAAACATCCATTATTTCCAGACCCTGATTTACTAAGTATATACCAATCAGCCATTGAATTATAATGAAATTGCAGAAACCCTCCCAGACACTATTCCAGAACCTCAAGCCAGTGTATCTATTGCATCCCCTACACAGAATTCCCCAGTGAAGCAGCCTGAGTTAGTAAATGTACAGCAGTCACAAAATGTCTACAAAATACGCTATGGGCGTATAGTTAAAAGATATTTTATGTTCTTTTGGTTACTCGGGAATCTGGGATAGCCAGATGTTTGCAAATTCAAAGTGGATGATTAAGTCTTCTTATCAAAGGTTAAAAGATATTTTTATTCAAAAATGGAGGGCCGAAATTGATAGAACATCAGACACTTATATGTATAAACTGTTAAAAACAGATTTTAGACAAAGTAACTATATAAAACTATTGCCTGCCGTTTTATGCAATCGATTTATGGCTTTTATAACTAGAAATCATCGCTTGCCAATTGAAGTAGGGAGGTGGAGAGGTGTGATTTACGAGGAATTTTACCAACATCAGCTGTGATCGTACCAAAGGACATTCACACAATCAACAATTGGACATAGCGCTGCATTTAAGAAGAGAGATGTTATGATATTTTGTATACTATCTACATGTACTGGTAGAGGACTGCAGAGCATTGCTCTCACTGTTGTAACTTGATATATGATGGTAGATATGCATGCCTGTATATACTGTGTATATTGTTGAGTCTTATTAAAATAACCAGTAGAGTCAGACGTGTGTTCTTCTTTGATAGCATCCTAACACGAAACACAACACTACTCATTTCAACACAGTAGTTTTGCGCAAAATAGTCCCATTATCGGGTCACGCGATGTTTAATTGAAATGTGTTTGACCTTATGAAACATACTGTTCGGCACCGTATAAAATATTCCATGCTTGTGCTAGTTCATATAATGAGCAAATATAAAACGTACCCACTTTTCTTTCCCTTATTTTCCGGATACAGTTATAGGACTGACCCGAAAAATGTAGTAGTTTTGACTCAGCTCAAATCAGCTTGGTGTCGGCATATTCAGCATGAGGTCAATAAAATGGCAATAAATCACCTAACATGCCAGCTAAAGAGCTAAAACTTTGTCCATGCAAAATTAAATGTTAGAAGTATATATCACTGCCTTATCTCTATTTGCAGATAGCACCAACTTATTTCTAATTTTATAAATGTGCCTATCTGCTGTCAGATAATTGATGCATGTGCGAAAATGGGTATTTTATTGCTCTGGGGTCAGTTAATTACATGGATGAATTATAGAGATTCTCAATAAACAAAGATTCTCGGGTCAGTCCTATAACTGGATAGGAAAACAGGAGATAATTAGTGATATGTATGGAATAATTGAATAGACTGCCACCAACAATCCAAATAAATAATTAGTTGAACAGGTTAGTAAAAAGGGCAGTTATCTCCCTTCGAATTTGTTTGGCATAAAAACATTTTATTAAAAATACCTACATTTGTCCGAGACAATATTTTCTGTAGGTTCGTTACCCAAGTCACCAACAAAATACACATTTTTGTAGATAGCATCTATTAATTATCCACAATTATCAATTCACCTCCCTTAGAACTTTTGATATCATCCATAACAGATTATTACTTGGAAAATTTTAAACTGTTTTATGGAATATTTTGTTCTGACTTACAAACATCAACTAATTGTTAATAACTAAAAAGGGGGTCTTTTGAAATACCAGCATTAACAGTGGTAGCTTTTAGTTTTGTTCAGTATATGACGTTCTGACCTCAAAACTGCCGTTATTGCAAATGCTGATTGTTTATCTGCACTAAAAGTCTCATCGTGTTGAGAGGGCTGGCGTGGCTGAGTCGGTAGCGCGGCGGATTTGTAACCGGAGGGCCCGGGTTCAGTCCTCCGTGGTGCCACTGAGTTCCGTCGGTGTGTTCTTGGGCAAGACACTTTCCCTTAGCCTCGTCCGTCGGATGGGGACGTAAACCGGGCGGTCCCGTGTATCGGTCTATCCTCCGAGCACGTTAAAAAACCATAGGAACCTATTCGATAATAAGAGTAGGGCAGGTTCCCGGATTCCTATGTATCCTTCCCCTCTCTCTGGGGCGGCTCTAAATAACCTATACTGTGTTGATGAGCCGTTAAACAACATTAAATATTCAATATTCATCGTGTTGGTCTTCATCTACCATACGTGTGTATGAGGTACCACCCTAAAGTGGTAAATTGGAAATTGAACGTTTTTGGCTTAAATCGCAACAATAACTACAGTTGGACACAGTTTTATACCAGATGTTGTCAAACATATTTTAAATTAGAAATGAGGCAATTGTTTTTCATGCATAACACTTTATGTGAGTTATACATGGTAAAACCTATTTATTACGGTAATAGTGCACTAGACATGCTTTCCATAACCACCGGTAATACCCCATACAACCACCTGAAATGTTGTATTTGTTAATGGTGTAGGATACTATTTGCCGGATGTTGCTCACCCCACAACCCCATCCTCCCCCTACAACCTCCACCAGTATGTATAGCAGTGTATTTTAAGCAGTGCTCATTGTCAAAAAAACATAATGATACGTTAACAGTATAATGAAACCATTCTTTAATAGATAATATCAACATTGTTCCGATGTGATAATGATATGTGAGTTATATTAGTATGTAAGATATTCCATGAGTGTGCTGGTACATGTGATACAACCTTGCAACCATTGATTTATGTCATTTCAAAATGTGTATTAATTGATATACAAATATAGGCGACTATTTGTCGGATTTATGAACATGGCTGAAGTCGACTAAAACCATAACAAAAAACAACCGGATTTTACGTGTCACTAACTCAAAATCTTTTCGGTCAATATGAATCTGGCCGTTAGACCATTATATCTCTGTTTTATATATAGGGCCTATACTCAGTATATATATGAAATTTTAACAAAATGAAAACCCAACATTCACTCCCTATAACATTGATCGCCACATCTGGGGAACTTTCTATTTTGTTAAATTTAGCATTCGCTCCTTAGATTTAGCACATTTGGGTTGTATCTTGTTACAGTTCTTCTTAATACACACTAATACTTAATACTTGTTATTACCTGTGCTTACGGTCTATGATTACAATACATCATTATATTGTCACCAATTACGTGAGTGCGCGTGCGAGTGATTGATTGCCCGAGTTGATGATTATCATCGTAGATATCGTTGTTAATATACTGAACAAAAAAATATGAACATTGATATAATTGTTTGAAGTTATTAGAGATGAATTTTCAAAAAAATATTGTTATTTTATTTTTTTCTAAGCATCAGAATTCCCTCCCCTATATTAAAAACAACTTATTTCATTATGTATTGCTTCATGTTCGTTTTGTCATTGTGTTGTCATGCTCATTCAAGGTCTTCATGACACCGTATATGTAAATGTGGAAACGTGGCTCCATTGTAAATGGAGTGTCTACAGTATTTGCAGCAACTCTACAGTTCTGCAGGTTAGAAGGTTGCCCATTCTCCATATTTTTATCTAGAAGTAAATGGAGGATGAGCCTGGTATGTTCATCCCTGTTTTGCGCCATATAATCTTTCTTGTGTTGTCGCGCCGTAAAACCCCAATTCATTCAATTCAATGTTTGGCATTGATAAGAATTGCCTATCCTGTCATTGTTTAAAAACCGCTGAAATGTGTTCACAAACGATTGTTATTCTCAAATGAACATATTCCGAATTTCGTTATTTCAAAATTATCTCCCTTTTCATTGAAATGATAACGGTTTTCGATGGCCTATACATATATGTTCCCATCATATTTGCTAAATCAACGACTTTGTTGACCAATTACCTTGTAGCATTATTATTGGTCATATTTATGTCACTTTATCATTGACCCTGAACAAACAGGGCTTTGTATCTCGTCTATGGAAATGACATGCATTGTATGTGCTAAATTTATTTTGCTCAGTATATATGCTCTCCTGTACTACTTAAGATTATTTCAGATGTAATCGAGATGTAACAGAGCTGTAGATAATGAAATCGTCGTATTATTAATAACTGTTCACATGCAAGGCTCCATGTTTCTAAGAGCAATGTCCCTCCATTTACCTTTCAAAAGTTGGCAGTTGTGGCATGTATCGTTTACCTGATTTCTCATAAATAATAGTTTAACTATGCAGATATAATTAATGTATAAACAAACCTATCGCATGCATTATAAAAGGTGTCATTATATTTATTTCATGAATTGCTTAATTTGCATGTATTACACCATTATCAAGTTATTAATATGACTAAATGTGATCCGTCATGCCAAAAAAAGCACTTTCAGTGTTAAACTGAATCATTGTTTAACGGCTCGTACCGTATTATATAGGTCATTTCGAGCCGTCTTAGAGAGTGGTAATTTTAAGGGATACAAAGGATCCGGTAACCGTGCCCGACTGTAACTATCGCATACATTATCAGCAGATATACTCTGATATGCAGGACCGCCGGGTGTATGTCTCCATCAGACGGATGAGGCTAAGGGATAAGGGATAGGTAATTCCTTAAAGGAAATCCGAAGAAAATCCAGTGTCACCGCTGAGGCTGGAACACGTGATCTCCGGATCCAGAGGCTGCCGTGCTGTCCACTCCGGATTCATAGTCTGCCGTGCTGTCCACTCCGGATTCAGAGCTGCCGTGCTGTCTACTCCGACTCTGGATTCAGAGTCTGCCATGCTGTCCACTCCGGTTTCAGAGTCTGCCGTGGTGTCCATTCCTGATTCAGAGACTGCCTTGCCGTCCACTCCGGATTCAGAGCTGCCGTGCTGTCCACTCCGACTCCGGATTCAGAGTCTGCTGTGCGGTCCACTCCGGATTCAGAGTCTGCCGTGATGTCCACATGTTCACTTGGGTGTTGACCATACACAACTGATAAAACTTTATGGACAAAACCACGTACTCTACCAACTGTTAAGATGGCTAGCTTTGTTATTCAACGTTTTGCATCTCGAATAATTAATAATACCATATTATAGGGAATATGTCAAGCTTTTTTCTAGAAAAACCTTAAAACAACTTAAGTTTCAATAAAATCGGACGTAAAATGTTTTCATAAACCCTGGTGCGTTACCTACGACAGCACATATTTCTTTGCAAAATGAATTCTTTATACTGCACAATAGTGTTGTTTGTGCCGTGTGGCGACCGTAAAATGTCTCCCCGTACATCCAATCAATATTGTTATTTTTACATCCTACAGGGATTGTATGACATTCATTGATCCAGTTTTTCCTTAAACACGTGTGTTTCATATACCGCGTTGAAGGTTTTGTGCTCATCGAAATTTTGGCCCATTTCATTAGGATTTTCCTTAACTTTCCTCATTATCTTGTATTAGACACTGACGTCGAGTTTTGGACCTCTTTTAACAGTCCGTAAGTTTACTAATATTATTTCTTATGGATCTTTGATACGATTCTATTTCGTATCTCTAATGCATACTAATTGGCCCTTATTTCGCTTTCACGGAATGGTATTACTCTCAAAAAATCAATTATGAGTCTATTAGTTAAAACTTTTAAAATAAATATTTTACCTCTTCGGTTACACTCTGCGTTATCAATACAAATTCCACAAAATTACTCTTCATTTCTTAGAACTAAACCATACGTACGCCTTACACCTTTAAATCTTCATTCGGCAACCTCGTTTCATGTTCCTTCTAATAATATTACTAGGATTTTTAATAATGGCTCAAAAGTTTCCGTAACTCCTCTAGGATCACCTGTTTTGAGGAAATACCATATAAAGTCTCCTTCCAGAAATCATTTAGTTCATTCAAGACACAGGATGTTTCCCTCTATTAATAAGTGCAATGCTACGAGGTGCTTAATGTATGTCTAGCTTCAAATGTTGATTGACGTACATCTCACGTCATTTATGTTCTGACTTGAAATGCACCACGTTGCGGTATACAATATGTTGGACAAACAGGTCGATCCTTAAAAGTTCGATTTCGTGAACACAAATATAATGCAGGTAATCCTAAAAAGTTAAAAAATTACTTATACCAACACTTTCGTCAGTCAGGTCATAATTTTAATAACGTAACTGTTCAACCGGTTGAATATATATTTGATAATGATGCTACTAAAAGCTTTAAAATAAAAGCTAGACATATTGCAGAACTTAGGTGGATGAAAAACTATCCACTCGGCCTTAATGACAATATTTACCAAGAAGGAAATATTTCTACAGATCCTAATATTGATATTTTTTCTATATTTTCTATTCGAAGGCGTAAATCTAGGTCTCATGGTCTTAGGCGTAATGGTAACATCAAACGTAAATCGCGTGTAATTATTTACATACTGTTTTTAAACAGTCTGGAAAGCACTCTATGCTTTCACGGCTTACCTCTTTGTCCCATTTCTTCACTAAAGTTGATCGACGAGGAAGCCGACAAAATTTTCATTCGTACAGATCCCTTGTAACACTGCTTCCATAGTTCAAAGCTACACACAACATGTTCTCCGACCCCATACTGACAAGGAGTCTGATCACGTCAGGCATTTTCTAAAACTACTATATAATAATAAAGGTATTGATTTCATTGACATGTCTAGTATTTTTCGAGATACTCATGTAGTTGATTCCATCCCAAAATATTTCAAAAATTCCGAAAGTCCTGTAATTTGTTACGAGTATAAAAAGCCTATTAGAAATATTGTTTTCAACTACAACAAAATAGTTTCTGACCTTGATATAGTACATAATACGGAATGTGAATGCAACACATCAAACTTTTGCTATGCTCCAGCAGGTCATGTCATCACTGGTAATTTTGATATTGTTGATAAACGTCTTCGACATTTGTTTTCGAAAGGTCCTAAATATAGATTACCTTCAACTATTGATTTTAATGCCTGTCGTGCCCAGATCGCCCACTCCATTGAAGATTTTGGTATAAAATGGTGTCGTAGAGAGCATGCGGACCCAAACTCGCTTTATACTTGGAAAAAGTCATTTCTTAATATTATAGATACACGTATTAACTTTTATAATGCTAACTCATCTTTACTTCCTCCGAGACCTAGGTTTTCCTTTCGTAATTTAAAATCGGGAATTCAGGAATTTCACAACAAATTTGTTTTAGTTCCTGCAGATAAAGCAGCTAATAATGTAATTATTGTTTGACGCTTACATTACGTCAATGTTTTATATCTGGAACTCGACAGCACCAATTCGTATACTCCAGTTAATTCTACAGAGGATGATGTTGTTTCCGCACTATCACTCGGTGCACTACTTTCAAGGCTGGTGTAAACGATAAGCAAAATAAACTGCCTACTATGTGCTGGATTCCTAAAATACATAAAAATCCGTATAAGGCTCGCGTTATTTCGAATTCTAGTGCCTGCACCAAAACAAACATCTCCAAACGTTTAACTTCTTGTCTAGCTGCCGTTAAAGATCACGTTAAACTATATTGCGATAAAACTTATGAAAACTCTGGGATTAATTTATTTTGGTCCATAAAAAATTCAGGAGACGTTCTTGAGAAAATTTTCAATAAAGGTCAAGTTTCATCAACAAGCACTTATGACTTCTCTACACTATATACAACCTTACCACATCAACTTATTAAAGACAAGCTAATTTCTCTTATTCAAAAAACATTTGCTAGAGAAAATACTACATTTTTGGCATGTAATAATATTAAAGCGTTTTTTACTAACGGCAGTTTAGACAATTATACATGTGGACTTGCTATGAAGTTTGTGAAGCACTCATCTTCCTATTAGATAATATTTTTGTCAGGTATGGAAACACTGTTTATAGAAACATTGTTGGTATCCCTATGGGTACGAACTGTGCACCACTTGTCGCAGATTTGTTTTTATTTTGCTATGAAAGAGATTTCATGTTGAGTCTTTCACCAGATATCCAGGCAGATGTTACTGAAGACTTTAATGACACCTCTCGGTATCTGGATGACATATTGAACATTGACAACCCTTTCTTGCCAACTATGGTTAATACTATTTATCCTAAAGAACTTCAGCTTAACAAAGCTAATATATCTGATAATAACGCTTCTTTTCTTGATTTAGATCTCTCGATTGAAAATGGTGAAATAATTAGCAAAATCTATGACAAGAGAGATGATTTTAATTTTGACATTGTTAATTATCCCCACCTGGATGGGGATGTTCCCCGAGCAACTTCTTATGGGGTGTATGTGTCTCAACTTATACGTTTTTCAAGAGCTTGTACTCGAGTTGAGGACTTTAATATTCGTAACCTTTGTATAACTAAAAAGCTACTCAATCAGGGTTACCGTTACCATAAACTTCGTAAAACCTTTGCTAAATTTTATTATCGTAACCCTGATCTTCTTTCCAAATATAAATGTAATTTAAGGACTCTTCTGCGACAAGGAATATCGCAACCTGACTTCTATGGTGATGTGATTTATAAACTTCGTAAGATTCTTGGTCATGATCACTTTCATACTATCTTTGTTAAACTTGTTAAAAAGTTTATCAAAACAGGTTATGACCCTATCATTTTGCAAGGTACTGTATGCTTGGTGGTGGACCCTGATATTTGTCTTTGATCTGTCTTGTCGTGCCCTTAATGGTTTATTCTCTTGTTGCTCTGGCTTCTGCCAAGTCACTGAGTACCTCCATTGTGGCTTTCTAGGCTATTTTTTTTTTTGTATTATATTTACACGAGCATATTTGTGCTTTGCTTATATTGCCTATTGATGCTGCCTTGTTGGTTAGAGATGAGATCATGGCGGGGATTTCTTTATTTACACTGTCCTGTTTTAATGGGATGAAGTAGGGTAAGTGTGAGGGTTGGTGCACCCTAGAACCGGTTTAACCCCCCCCCCCCCCCCCCCCCCCCCCCCCCCCCCCCCCAGTGGCCTATTTTGCCACTGACCGTTCCAAGGCGGAAGCCCTATTGTCAACCCTTTTGTGTTTGTGATGTCGTTTGCATTTATTGTTACTTTTGCCTTCTTGTTTGTCTGTTTGCGTGTTTGTTTCTGTGTTTTTGTGGTTGACTGTCCTCCTTGAATGCTGCATTCCCTGTCCGATCTTTTTATATTTCTTTATATGTAAATAAGAGGTAATGTTTAGGCCCATTCACTATGCATAGGCGCATTGTAGAATATAAACTATATTTATTGATGTATTTCAATTCGGACCCCTAGACTCCAAGAAAAATCGGAGGTACCCGCTTTAAACAGCGCTAGATAATAGATAACCTAATATGCTTGCATTCGGTAAGTGTGCCACTATTTGAATTGTACCATACCTCTATGTTTTTCTTTGTTACTGCTTATGATTTTCATAAACCCGAAGACCCGTGCAATAACAATCTTATTAAAGTCAGACCCTTTATCTCGCTACGATACTCTAAACTACAAGGATTTAACAACTCTCCATTGCAGGTCACGTCAGATTTCAGCCTACAAAATTGTTCGATATAGACTGCTTCACTGCGCATGTCGCGTTTCAGTAAAATGTCGTGGAACAGTCTCGATCGGTATTGAAAGAGACAATGTCCGTAACTTTTAGCTTATAAAACACAACACATGTTGTCAAACATAATACACCAACCATTATTGAATATTTACTGCAAGATAAATAAAGAAAAGATTGTTTGACGGAATTTAGTAGTGGTACACTTTTTTTTACCGATTCGTGGGATTGAACCCACACTAAAATGAAATTCGCGGTCAACAGTCGAGAGTACGGTGTCCGGTTGAGGCCAGATAAAATGTTGCAGTGTCGTGGGCGACAATGCGACGCCCGACAACGCTATATCGCGACATCGCGATACGACAATGCGACATTGCGATACGACAACTCGACATTGCGATACGACATCGCGACATTGCGATACGACATCGCGACAATTATGTCGTGATGTCGTATCGCAATGTCGTGATGTTGTATCGCGATGTCGCGATGTCGTATCGCGATGTCGCGATGTCGCATTGTCGGGCGTCGCATTGTCTTTATGTCGCCTACGGCAATGCGACATTCTTACAATTGTCGTAATGTCGCCAACGACAATGCGACATTCTTTCAATTGTCGTAATGTCGCGATGTCGCGATGTCGTTGGCGACATTACGACAATTAAAAGAATGTCGCATTGTCGTGGGCGACATTACGACAATACGACATAATGTCGCGTTGTCATGCGCGACAATGCGACGCCCGACAATGCGACATCGCGATACGACATCGCGACATTGCGATACGACATCACGACATAATTGTCGCGATGTCGTATCGCAATGTCGCGATGTCGTATCGCATTGTCGAGTTGTCGCAATGTCGCAGTGTCGTATCGCGATGTCGCGATGTCGCGTTGTCGGGCGTCGCATTTGCCCACGACAATGCGACATTGTATCTGGTCCCAACCGGACACCGTACGAGAGAGCTATCAACTGAGCTAAGCGGGCCAGATGTACTATGGCTGACAATTTAGAGTACTAATGTTGTAGCAACTTCGGTTGTAGCCATGATTTTCTTCGTATCTTGATACAAAACATTCCATTTAGTGCATTTCTTTCAATTTATCGTGCAAGACTTTATCTTTATTCGGATATAGATCTATGTGTTTTATGTGGATATTCATGTGTTCAGTTCACTCGAACGTCATCTGAACTGCACGTGAAACGCGTAATTTCATTGGTTGAATTTAGTTGAACTTCTCATGAATATTGATTAGACGAAAGGTCTGACGTGACCTACAACGGAGTGTGGTCAGATCCTATAGCGGAGAGTATCAAAGCGTATTAGGATATGATTTTAAATAACCGCCGGTATGTTTCAGTTCTATAATGACATATTTAACAGTTATTGCACGGTGTACACAACGACCCTTTTTAAAAACCATAAGAGGTATTGTGAGAAAACTATATACTCGAAACTAATGATATACATGATATAAATCATTGTAAAAAATTGTAAAAAATAATTTGTAACATCTGTCAGAAATAAATCAATAACAAAACAGGGTCATTATTTTCATTTATGTACATGTATTGGCAATCAAGTATTTTTTAGCATAAACATATTCAAACATAGCTGTCACGATGTTCGACTAATTCTTAAGCCAACATTTTGTTAAGGAAACATACTGGATACTCATAAATTGCGAGGTGGGATAGGGGCGGGGGAAAGGGGGCATATGGAGAATTATCCTATATATTTCATGTTTTTATAAATAACCAACATTTTAGAAAAACGTACAAAAAAAAGAAAGAAGGAGATTTCAGGAAATATGTGAAAAACATGATAATTGTGCTTTTAACATTGGCCAAATACAAAACAGAAATGAATGGATATGAAACAAAAGTTACAATCTTAAGGAGTCCATGTCCATGTCCATAAGCAGAGACTTTCAAAAGATTTCCTATGCATTTGTGATAGTTCTTGATGCTTGTAACAACGCTATGTAAGGTAACAGTTCCGCTTAAGGTAACAACCGCCACTAAATGTAACAATGTCAACGCTAAAGGTAACAAGCTCCGCTAAATGTAACAATCACCTCTTCCGCTAAAGGTAACAAGGCTAACGCTAAAGGTAACAACGTTTTTCAACATCTACAGTGAGTAAACGGGTCCTTTTTAGTTACTTTGTTACCTGTGGCGTAAGCGGTACCTTTAGCGGAGATTGTTACTATAGCGTTGAAATTGTTACCTTTAACGGCGGTTGTTACCTTTAGCGGAATTTTTACCTTTAGCGGCGGTTGTTACCTTTAGCGGAATTGTTACCTTTAACGGCTGTTGTTACCTTTAGCGGAATTGTTACCTTTAGCGGCGGTTGTTACCTTTAGCGGAATTGTTACATTTAGCGGCGGTTGTTACCTTTAGCGGAATTGTTACCTTTAGCGGCGTTTGTTACCTTTAGCGGAATTGTTACATTTAGCGCCTTGTTCCTCCTTGTATGACATCTTAAAGGGCAGACGGCAATCTTATTTTTTGTTAAAAACTAACTGCACCCCGTTTGTTTTTCTACATAAGTTACATTTGTTCAGTCATTATTATTAATTATAAGAATAGTTTAAAACAAATTGTTTTTGCGTATTGTTAACTATTGATAATATTGCACCAATAATATAGTCAAACGGCACAATAAGACGTAAAAATAAAAACAAAATTGTATTTAATTACATGCCGACAGGTTTTAACATGTTTAAGTCAAATAATAGTGAATAAATAAATGAGACGCTAATTTTAATCCTTGATACAAATTTCACGATTGCCGTGTGTCGCTTTAATAGGATCATTTAGAACAGCACAAGCCTAAGGTCAGAGGTAACATGAGTCATCATAACAATGTAAGCCAAAAGATGTGCAACCAGGTATGCATTTAATGCATTATTCAAACCATCACATACTTACCAAACTTCATTGTGTCAGCTCTTAAGTGTACTCCCTCCCATCATATCAGTTGATAAATGGTTTTAACTGTAAAGGGGCTGAAGGCGATTTGAAGAATGATGTTGTCACTCCAAATACTAGTAAAATCAGCATAATGTGTTTCAGTGGCATATTCAATGTACATATGCACTAAAATAAGCACCATAATGATAATATAGTCCATTTAATTATTCTTAATGATATAGTTTGGTCGGAAAAGCTCGACGTGTAGGCTAGTTTTTGGGGCATACATCAATACAATTAGTTCATATGATGCTTAGCCTCGGTCACCCGGCCCGCTTCTGATTTCTTCGTTACGCTATGCTTCACGGATCCAGAACCAGGGCCTGGGGAAAATAGGACGTTAACGTCTCACACCACAATTAATTTTCCATAGGGTCCCATTGTAATGTTTTTGTTCGTGGCATAGAGATAAAAAAGATTTTGCAACATGTATTTATGCTTAAATTCTTCATTGATCCAATATCTTCATGCTATTAACTTTTAACGAATATTTACCAGATTGAACTTTTTTTAATTTCATGTTTGTGTCACACCTATCAAAATTGAGACAAAAATACAACCCCGTGGAGATTAGACCCATGATGTGTAAAATGAGGCAGAATTAGCTAGAAATCTTATATCAACATGCATTTTTCTGGGATCTCTTCCTAAAATGCTGTAGATTTAGAACCTGGTAAAGATAAATCAGTGTATCCTGTAAAATGTAGAAAAGCGAACTTGTTTTTTTTATCTACCTCCTTCATCTGTAGGGCAGGAGTATTCAAGGGAGATAATAGTGGTGTGAGTCCTTTAAAATCGCCCTCTCGTTTTCGGCGATTTTGGAGAGATTTTGAGAGATTCATCGAGACTTTCAAAATACATACTTTTAAGTTAATTTAATAATAATTTCTTATTTTTAACTTATGAAAAGCAGCAAGTGACGTTAAAAAGTTTAACTGATGCATCAACAATTGACGTTGTACGTTTATTTACAACATGACGTCACGCAAACATCGACTTTATGCGCGTGAAAAAAACGCGCGAATAAATTGTGCTAATCGCTAGTGGGCGCTTTAATTGGCCTAATCTGCCCAGACCGATATCTGCAAATAAGACATATGCATGATACGGTCTAGCTGGCCGAGACTAATATGATGCTTTAAGGCTATAATACATTCTTGTTATATCCCCGCTTTCACAAAGTGAAGTGGGGGCTATATAGAGAATATTATGTCAGTGCCTTTTACTATCAAGTTTATTAGGCTCGGCACGAAAACGAAGAATGGCTCGGCAGAGCCTCGCCATTCTTCGTTTTCTAAGCCACGCCTTATAAACTTGATAGTAAAAGGCACTGACTTATTAGGCTCGGCACGAAAACGAAGAATGGCTCGGCAGAGCCTCGCCATTCTTCGTTTTCTAAGCCTCGCCTTATTAACTTGATAGTAAAAGGCACTGACATAATATTCTATTTATCATGTAGATTATATACATTTTCTGTATGAATTACTATTATTACCTATTTCTCAAAATGTTACGCTTATCGAGGACGCCTCCATGTTGTTGTTTTTTTGTTTGTTTTATGACGTCAGGCAACGTTACGTGCATGACGTCAGATAACGTTACGTATAATAAACGCCGAGGGTTTCCGCATTGATTTGCTATATTGGTCAGTGCCCATTAAAGCAAAATTTATTAGGTCACCCCTTTATTAGGCAGAAAAGTGCATATTTGCATGATAAATAGGAATCACGTCCGTAACGTCGCGTCGCGTCCCGTAACATATTTTTGTCGCGTCGCGTCCCGTAACACATGTTTAATACTTGCATATCTCAAACATTGTTCCCAAACTTCATATACTTCTAGGAGCAGATATTGTCAGGATGTTCCAGTTGAATGAGTTTTGGCGGAGTTGCGGGACTTTGAAGTTGTTCGATTCTAAAGCTTGTCCGCTCAACTCCTCCTATGTTTTTCATCCAATTTTCATGAAACTTCACAGGAAGTATCGGTATGATGTCTAGTAGCAAATGTTATCAGGACGCTCCAATTGAATGATTTTTATCATAGTTACGGGATTTTGAATTTTTTCGATTCTAAAGCTAGTCCACTCAACTCCGCCTATGTTTTTCATCTGATGTTCACGAAACTTCATAAGAAGTATCAGTATGATGCCTAGTAGTGCACATTTTCAGGACGTTCCGGTTGAATAATTTTTGAAGTTTTTCAATTCTAAAGTTTGTCCGCTCAACTCCTAAGATTTTTATTTGATATCCATGGAACTTAAGTATCAGTATTATTTCTAGAAGCGCATATTTTTAGGATGTTTTGGCTAAAAAAATGGGCGTAGTTACGGGACTTTGCAATTTAAAAAAAAAAAATGCCTGTAAGCTCAACTCATTCTTCATTTTCCATCCGATTGTATTTACATGTGTATATTTATTCGGGAAGCATCCATCGGTTCTACCGATTTCTTGTTTGTGGGAGGTATTAAAACATAGTCCGTCAGTCCGTCCTTCACACTTTTGTCGTCACACCATTTTTGTATTGCGTTCAAGTAATTCGTCTGTAGAAACTACAGTTTGCTTTTTCACGAAGCAGTGTAAATATATGTTGCATGCGTCACCAGGCAAGATGGTGGCACATAGGTAATGCATTTATTCCAAACATGACCAGTTAAGTGCAGCAACGCCTGCGCAACCCGGATCAATTCCTCGCGAACCGTGGAAATTCCTGGCATCCATCGGCAAATCCCGATAACCAATGGCAAGTCTTCGCAACCCGTGGCGGTTTCAATCATTTTGCAAACTCTGCACATTTGAACTTTTGGAGTTGCGATAAAGTGTAACACAAGCCTCCTATTGGGGAAACGTCTGGTGGCATGTTTTCTTAACTTTGAGTGAACGCGGATGTAATGAAGAGACATGTAATGTATTGATGTTTAAAAAGTAGGTAAACTTTCATAGTTATTTATTCCTAAGTTACACGTGCAGCACTGGCTAAATGAATTTGACATATCGAAATAAGTACATTATAATTACGAGTTGAAATTAATTAACAATGTCTGCATATTGGTATTACAGTGGTGCTTAATTATTAAATATACTTTTTATTTCGTTTACATCTTGCAATGCGAAACCAGGCGCGGATTGACATGTTGGTGTGCATCAAGTTCCGGACTGAACTGAATTGTGTATGGTGTTTTATTATAGAACTTTCATAAAAGTACGCAGACTTTCAGACAAATACCTCTGAAATAAATTGCAATAACTGTTGTTTTTTATTTAAAATTTACAGACACTTAGAGTAAAAATCTCAGGTTTTGTGGAAGCATTTTGTTTCGCTCTACCATACCATCCCTTCTTTGTACATAGATTTACCTATACATTTTAGATTATTTTTTTTTTACTATTTCATAGTTCATTTCATCGGTTTTCGCCCAATATAGTGGCGACATGCCATAAAACACCATTAATTCATTCTATCATTCGTTTAGCTCTTGGAAACTCTACTGCGGATCACTGTGCATACTCTTGGTACTGATGGTTACATACAGCGGCGGGTTGGGATCTGTGGCCTGGAATTCAGCAACCATTCTTCAAACTATTCTTAGACTTGAGCTCAAGTACTGAACATTCGTTCACATATATTCCCATGAACTTCAAAGATTAACACACATCAGAAGTTGCTATTTATTAGTATGCATCATATTAATGCATAGCAGCTTGTTATGAGCGTTTATTCTGTAAACTTATTGAACTATCTGTGATTGAAATTTGCATACTTGAGCTTAAGTCTAAGAATATTCTCAAGAATGGTTGGTGAATTCAAGACCTGCTGGTGAAGTTGACTGTTTGATTCTACCCGCGAAACGAAAACATAAGACAATGTATATACTTTCCACTTGCTTATAAATATACACATACTATAAATGTCATATATGATAACATTTTAGCTTGCGGCTTTATTCCTGTTTAACTTTTTATATCTATTTTTTTTATATCCATAAGTTTCTGGTTTTAAAATAAACTCGTAACTAGAAGTATTCAATTAGTATGTGAGTTCAGTTAAACGCACGATTTCGCTTAAAAAGACACAGACATACACAACTTCTTAAAAAGGGTTAATGATGATTAATTGATTAATTTACACCAAGTAGGAAGTATGATATTTTAAAAAGTTCGACTTAAGAGAAAACTGAGCCCTGTGGCAAACCAGCAATTCAGATAAATCGATTGGTATATCATAGTCAATAAAATACATGAACGTCTAGGTCAGGCCTACAAGCAAAATGTCGTGTGCCTCATGTGAATCATCCGAATGTTATAGGTGTAACACGTCCATTGCGTATTTTATTTGGTTTATATATAGTAACATGCACATGCAATGTTTAATCTATATCTAGGCTAGTGTTAAACAAGAATCACTTACATTCTCATGAACAATTATTCATGTGCCACCAACACATATACAATACAATGGAGTCATAAATCTTCTAAGAATGACTAGACACGCCTTTCCAATAAGAACACTTTATGCCGGTAGGAGTTATCGATCGTATGTTGCGTGACGTCATAAACAGGACTCACGGAATTCCCCAGAAATTCGCGGCATATCGAAAGATTTACAATAACCTAACCATTTAACTGGAAATTAGCGGATGTTCCTGCAAGGTATGAATTTTTTATATAAAATGAATGTATTTGTAGCTTGTTTGTCTATAGAATAGTTAATAAAGTGCCGAAATGTGTCTAAAATCATGGTTCAGAAATCAGGACGTCCTGAAAAAGTAGTGGGTGGGGAGTCGGACGGATTACGTTGATACTCGATATTTTAAGAATTTAATGCTATTACATATTATTACTTTAAGAAAAATTATACTTATGCATACTCGCTGATACATATGAAGTTATTTATTGTTATGACAACATAGTCGTAGGAGCTGGGTGGGCCAGGGAGTGGTGTGGGGGACGTCCCCTCAATGTTCAGATTCGGGGGGCGGGTGGATTTGCCCCACCTCCCCCCGCCCCCCAATAATGTGAAGGAAAAAATGGTTAGCGCTCACAAAGTACTTCTTTCCCTATATAATGTTGTACTTTTTGGTGTAATTGAGCGTGGATAAGGGTGGGGTGGTGTAGGAGTGCAGCCAGCACGGGACTTGAACCTGGGACCCCTCACTTACACGGCAAGTGCTCTACCAACCGAGCTTAACGGGCTTCGGGTAAATATCACCACAACATTGATTGATTATCTCCGGTATAAATTACTGGTCAGTAGTTTAGACTATGACAGAATGACCGGCTTGTCATTTGATTTTCTCACTGCCAATTGATTATATTAGTAATACATTTCTTTTTCGGGAAGATCGGTGGATAAGGCCTTGCTTTTAGAGCTGCAGACCTCTGAACCGCCTGAGTTTGTTCCATTGCGGAGGCATGTCTGACGGTAAACTTCATCTTTCACCTCATAAGTCACTGAGGTTGCTGTCCAAATATAAACTTAACAGGTTGTAAACCCCATTTCATTCATTATTTTCTTTGTATGTTTTCAGTAATGACTGACATTATGGCCTATGAAAATATATACCCCGATATGGAGAGAGAAAGCAGCAATCAAGATCTGATCATCTGTTTGAAAAGAATGTAAGTTGGCTTTATAATCTGCTTGTAACGTATAGCGGCAAAATAAATATATTGTCGACACAAGATACTTATTTCTTGGTAAACAGGTTCCGTGTTCATTTTAATTATTTTGTTGTGGTAAATGTGTCACAGTTCATGCATAATATAGGAACTTCAGTATGAAGAATTTAAAAATGTATACAATGTTCAACCTACAAGTAACTTAAAATGACTAGCACACTATTTTTAAGAGAAATACTGTAAGCTAACTGCTTGCTTTATTTTGGGGAAACAATTCCTGAAAATCAACAATAATTTCATTTTGTTATAGACACAGTTAAACCCGTTAGAGGTTACCGCGTAAAAGAAGTGTTTTTTTTCTGTGGAGTGTCTTACAGAATATTGTTTTTATCATTTCAGTTGAATGGAAGTAAAGCAGTGTGCATGCTTCTTACACTTTCCGGATGAAGATTAGGTCAGAAATGGGTGTCACAGATGTACACTAGCTGTATTTCAAATAAGAAAATCTCTGTTAGGAGTGGAATTACAAACTATTAACGGACATCAGTATGGCCCATAGAGCCCTAAAGGTTTCGAGAATATCTGGCCTTTTCTACCAAGCGGTGTTTCACTGAACATTTCACCATTCCTTGGTAAAGTTGGTTAAATGTGTAAGCAAATAGCCACAAAATATTTATAGCAGCTGAGGGGATTCATGTTGAACACACTATGCCCAAAATTAAGGAATTCCACATCTTTGACTAAACCATTCCTTTGACCGTGACTGGGATCATGCATCAAACGTGGACAGTTTGCGAATTATTAGCCTTTTCCAAGATCCTATTATTTTGTAAATTCTCAAAAATGTGAAAATGTCTTGAAGCAGATTTCATGGCATAAGCACTTTGTCATGTTAGTGGTCAACTTATTGGTTCAATGAACTTATATGCGAAGGGTTGAAATAAACATACTCATTCAAACACACAATGGATTTATTCCTGAATAATTGGTCATTGTCTTTGGACCATGTTCATTTCAAGCCTTCAATTAAAGATAGGATTAAATAAGTCGGTATTCTTTCTTAATATCATGTACCGGAAGCAATATCATGATAGACGGGTGTTCCTTTACTGTTTAACGGTTTATTTTATGCATTATAAAGTATTGAGAAAATTCAATATTGTAAAAATAAAACAATTATCATCATTTATTTGTCACTTTTCTATAATTGTTCCAATGTCAATTTAATATATGAATTAATCATAGCTAAACTACTAATGATAATTCTGATACATGGTTTCCCTAAGTGATAACCAGTCCATTTCATGAATTCATCTGATGCTCTCTTGAAAGAAGTGGGGTTTACGTTCCGTTATCACATCATATTACGTTATGGTACAGCAACCGCAGTGGGAGATGAGATGAAGTTTCCCATCAGACATGCCTCCATCAGAGAGCAAACCCACAGGATGCAGAGGTCAGAAGCTCTAAGCTGAGGCCTTATCCACTGAGCTACCGAGGCCGCTGATGCTATCTTAAACTTGCAAGGCTGTATATAGTATTGTTAGAGCTGAAGGTAGTCCCACCAACCCCAAACTTTGAACACCTTAAAGAGACATTTGACTTTTTCCACACTTTAAGGAATTATATTTAATGACAAAATTAACAATTTGTGTCGTGTACCGGTACTATAAATCAATAATTAGTTTTGTTTTAAATTTAATAAAACAAAAACTTAATAATTTGAGGAAGTTGTCAAGTGTGTCTTTAAAGTTAAGTTTCAATACTATTTATATAAGATTGGATAAGAGTGAGATCTTCCGCTGTTATTACACATGTGGTAATACAACATCACGCCCAGGGTTCGAAGATTTGAGATGCGCGTAACGGGTTGTAGAAATTATAAGGAGTACGTGTGCGATATTACAAAACTGGGGCACCATCTGTATGTGTTAAATTATATTTAATTTAATGACTATCGAAAATAACTAGTCACACGGACTGAAGGACTTTCAAGGACGCTCGGTTCGTACAAACAAAACTGGTTTCAGACCGACGGACGCCCGTTAAGGTCGAACCCTGAATTTATTATTATAATTGCATGTGATACCATTTGGTATTTATAAAAGTATAACTGAAGACAACTGAGGAAAATTGAGTTTAATCATACATGACACAACCAAACCAGTGACAAAATAAAAGTACACGATTGTATGTGTTATAAGCAAGCATTAAAAGATAACCAAGATGTATGTTTAATTATTTGCCCGAACAAATCCATACTTGAACGTTATTAAAACACCAGACACAAGCAAAATGTGTACTTCAAGTAATCCACCATCACTCAAGCCTGACACGAAGTAATTTTCATAGAAAAGTGTGGTACTTTAGTAAAATTCGTTAAACTTAACATGCATAATCAGAATACTTCTGTTGTTGTCCATAAATTTAATTTAGTCTCGTCACTTTCTTCCTGTTATTCCCAGTTATCCTTGCACTTCAGCATAATAGTCTCAATAGTCTGTGCTATCAAACCATCCATGTTCTGAATGGAAAGATGTTTAAATGCTCATCAACACATCATCGGTTATTTAGAGCCACCCAGAGATATATGAAGAATACATGACGTAAATAGAACACCTCCTCTTACTCCGGTTTATGTCACCATCAGACGGATGCGGCTACGTGCTTTGCCAAAGAACACACCAACGAAACTCGGTGGCACCGCAGAGGTTTGAAACCGGGTCGTCAACATTTTAACCCACAGGCAATGGCTTGTATTTTGAGTCCACAGCCTGAAAGTCTGCCCTACACCAACTCCCAGGCAGTTTTGATAGTGTAGCTGTCTAGCTTTTGCAACACCGGATTCAGGTTAATCTGAAATGAATAAATTATGTCTAATAAAATTGCTGCATTTAGAAACAAGTGATCAGTTTTTTTCTTCAAAACTGGGTTCGCGATTTTTTTTAATTTAACTATTTCTATAGGTATAAAAATAAATTGATGTGCAGACAATTATATGCAGTATAATTATCTGTTATTTTTTTGTAAAGATTGCTTTAATACATTTTCTTCAATATGTCGATGCATAACAATATCACACAATCATTCTTTTTGATAGCAAATACAATATATTTTGGTCAAAAGTATCTCAAACTTACTAGTTTACAAAGACATGGAACACTGTTCAGTTTTGAGACTGTCCCATTTGGAGCTTCTCTGCACTTGCCATTGATGATTTGTCCTATCCAGAGATGTATTCTATTCACTGAAACAAAAAAATACCGTTTATTTCATATTTTGATACTTAATACATGTTTCCAGTTATAAATGCATATTTAAACTACTGTCCAGCATGTAACCTACATGTAGTACAAAGTGTGTGGATGCAGGGGCGTAGAAAGTATCTGGTGGGTGGGGTAACTGAAAAAGCTCTGGGCAGTAAACGGATATCTTCGCTTGTCATGTTTATCGATAAACACTTCAAAAATTATATAAATATAATCTAAATATTAACATCCTTTTTTCGTTGAAACATGAAGCTCGCAAATATTCCGAGTTTCTCAATAAAAATACACCCAGTCGAATCGCCAAATAAAAGAACTTTAGAAATGTCATGCCCATTCAACTCAATCGTCCCTAAAAACGTTCTGTTGGGTAATATATCTATAACAAATTGCCAAAAATAAGTGACACTGGTAAAATAAAATAATATCCAATGCTTGCTTCTTACCTGTAACTGTTCAGAAAATCGGCAATGTATGTATAAGCCACCATGCAACGTGCGACAACACAACATTACACAGCGTGTTGAAAATGTGTCCTTGTTATGACGTCACGCAATTTGTCAGGGGAGATAAATCGATAAGTGGCCTACTTATTGGAAAGGCGTATAAACACCTGGATGCAAATAAACGCATTGTCATATAATTCAAATATTATAATTTTAACATGACAATCTTTGAAAGATATATCAAATAAAACTTAATTTCGGCTTAAAAAGTTTGCATATAAAATGGAGATGTAATCTATAAACTTCGAAAGTTAAAGGGGTCTGGCGAGTTTCCTGACCACGTTATAAAAGTATCAGGAAGTTCGTCAGAAAAGGGTACGACCCTTTAGTATTACAACGCACTGCATGTTTAGTGATTGACTCCCCTACAGTCAGTCATTACGCTTCACTTTCCCTTTTGCGATGACTGGACAACCTCTTGGGACTCTATGATTGCACCTACTGAAACCCCGATCAAGGGAAATAGTTTCATGAGTTTTCGTCCCTCGGGTTTTCCAGTCGTACCCTAGTTAGGTTTTCTCTTTGGCTGAAACTGCTGTGGTTGTTCAGTACAATTCTGGATACATCCTGAGATGTTTCATTTTTTGTATTTTATATTGCTTTACAACGAAATCTTAGTGTTTCTTTTGTTAGTTTCTCTGGATGTGGACTTTATTGTCAGAGAATTCCTTTTGACGGGATGTAGTTTTGTTTACACTGTCTTGTCTATTTGGGCGCTGAAGACAGGATAATAGAAATAATTGTGTACACATAAAATCGATTCAAGCTAATCTGTCGGCATTATTGCTTACTGACCGTTCCAAGTCGGTAACCCTGTCTCCACCACTCTTTCTGTTGTATTTTGTCCTTTTCATTGATTAATTAATTAAATGTTGCTCCTTGTTTGTAGTACAGTGCATACCGACGATGCCATTGCGTTTGGACTCTGTGGTTTCTATAGGACCTTAATAATAGCTCATGTTTGGTTGATTGTGGTATGTGAATGCTATATTTCCTGTTTGACTTTTACTACTTTTGTTTGTTTGTTTATCGGGATTTACGAGTATTACATTTATATGGGTGAAAGATTGGGATTTCGCAGTGAAAGAATATGTATAATCCCTAAATATTAATAACTAACTCTGAACACAAAAATAACTAACTGCGACGTTGAGTTATGACGTCAATAACGTGTTGGTGACGTCGACGTCATCCGCCGATAACGCAAAATAAAGCTAATAATTCTGGTTAAAATCATACATAATCTGATTAAAAATGTAATAAACTCGATGGTAGGCGTATGTTGTTTTTTAACTCACTCGCTTACTCTCGTTCGTGAAAAGAATCACACGTCTACCATCTCGTGAAGGATTTCCCTATAATCGATCCCAGCAGTTAAATTATCTCTATTTAAATGACGTCTTAACATGTTTACGGAAATAATGCCATTGCACGTAAAAATACATTTTAATCTGGTAGATAACTTTTATTGGTGACCGTGTTCGTTGTATAGGAGTAATTCTCAAACTATATTAGGAATTATGTACGTAGTAAATGTGTACATTGCACATGTAACAGGTGTGTTTACTTATCACGTGTTACAGCACATATTGTGTACGTGTCATACACACCACGCGTATCGAGGTGGTATACAAACATCTCGATCTCCTTCAGAGCTATGCTGTTTCCTCCTCAGAAACTCACCGGGAACTGACCGTGTAGGTTATTGCCCTGTAAAAAAACATATTAGGAATTAATTATCGCTATACTTATGGAAGACAGTAAACTTTTTTTAACATATCTAGATACACAAAAAAAAGAAAGCAAACTCTAAACATTCAACCTAATATGTGTCTGACGAACTGATTTGTTGCTGTTGACAGTAATATAAGACTTGCAAAGAAAGTATTGCTTTTTCAAATAATTTTTTCTGTTCTATGAACAGCGTTTGTAAAACTGCCATAAAACATAAATATATTAAACATAATAATAATAATATGCAAATAATGTGCTACTAATTAAGTATGACTGTTTGCACTGTTGGCATTCAATTTACCTTCGATCTACATATGGGATGGTAAAGACGTATAGAAAATGGCCAAACCCCTGAAATAATAATCATGTTTAAACACCGAAGAAATTTGCGCAACATTACCATTAATTAACTGATGAAAACCATAACAGGAGCTAATCGCGAACGTGTGACAAGTATGCACGGGCGATATTAACACTATATAGGCCCATTCACTGGGTGTCGGGGTATTATGGTATATATATATATATATGTAACATACCCCAGTTGCATTTTCTCGATTTAGTTTCTGCAATTCTTCTTTGGTCTTTAACCCTGGAAGCATATATGACTTCGGGTGGAAAGAATTAAATAAATTCTTATTGTCTTTATCAAATGGCTGCACAGCTTCACACATTGTTAAGTTCATACATCGAATGATGAGTTCTGGAAAATACCCTCTATCGCTGCATAATTTATATGTTACACCATCTACAATTCTTGTTAACGCTTCTCGACTGAAAACAATTCCTGCATTTATTGATACAGTTTTAGGCCGTATCTGGGGTCCTGTTAATTTGGCAACAAATTCACCATAAACAATAGGCTTCTCGTAAGTTTTGTCGTACAGGAGATATTTCAAGTTTTCTATGATGATAAAGGTTGACATAGCAGCTCGCACGAACCAGTTTGTATGCGGGTATTTTGTCAACACATATTTTAAAGCAGCAATATTCATTCTGGTACTTTCCGTATTTCGTTCGGTCGTATTCAACTGCTCAACATCAACAGACATAACGTTAACGTTAAGCTTTGCATCTTTAAATTTTGCAGTCAAGTTAGCGTCTTCATCTTTTGCTAATAGACGTCGAAAAAACACGATATGTGTACATCGTTTACCCCACGTGGTCATGATGGCACTGGCATATTGCTCCATCGTGTCGGATGATCCCGTCAGTGAGATGAGACACGTTATGTTGATAAGTCGGTGTTCTTTGGCAACGAAGTTTGTGTCTGAAAGTAATATACATAATTAGAAACGTAAACGTAAAGTATATTTCACCACGTTCCATGTTACTTAATATTTTCCATTTTCCACATTTAAGTAAATCAGGTTGGTCTTGGACTAGATACTCGTCTGTAAATAATTAATAATCACTATTTTTATAATAGAGTGGCCAGTCTATTGTTAAGGATTCTGATCTACTATCCACGCTACATTATCAAGAAGTCGAACAAAGAAGGTAGACTTGACAAATAACATAGCGTAATATACACTGCTCAAACTTTGCTAAGGATCACTTTTTTGCTCTAAATTTCTTGCTGAAAAAAATAGCATTATTTCTATTTTACATGAAATTATTTAGGGCAGTGTATGGTCATGTGATCTCATGACTTGATTCAAATTATGGAATTGTTGAAGTATCAATGAAATTAATATCGTTATTGTGAATTAATTTCTAAAAAAATTATATGGAAGAATAAAAGTGATCCTTAGCAAATTTTGAATAGTATATATAATATTATGACTTCTTAGCATGGAGCCAGTTTAGGATAGTCGTTACAGACGTTCCTCTTTACTTGCTTCCAAAGAATTGATTTGCGTGTCTTGATTGGAGGAAAACAATACAACTGACGGTCAAACAATGTTAAGACTAGATTAAATAGGCGAGGAAAACGCCCACTTTTGAGAAACGCTGACCTTTGCAGATAATTGGTCTTGCACCGGATAATAAAGAAAAGTATGACCTTTTCCAAATGTTCCTGAATGTGTTTCTGTAACATTTATATTTATATTACGCATGCTTTCAGTTATTCTTATTGAGCTTTAATTCGAGATGAATTAGTGAGAGTGGGTGTGTCTAATTGTCGCAGGAGTATCCAACAGTATATCTCTATAATCTAAAATAAGATATCAATCACGATGAGTGTTTAAACTAAAATGGATCAATAAAATCAATAATATAATTGAAACTCGGCAATAAAATACTCATAGTTTAGTTACATGATATATTGCAGTTAATTGAAATGTAATTATGTCTTCGGGCTTTACCCTTATGTTTCTTTATACCGCGTTAAAAGATCCAAATACCGAATTTAATGCTTTAATTACTTATTGCTGCTTGTGTTACATTTATTTATGTTTTCGTTTAGTCCTGTTTTAACTGCAATTGTTGTTGTTTTAAATAATAAGCTAGCATTTAATACACATTTGAAAAGAAAAAAACGAGCGCAATCATGTTTTTATGTTAACTATGTCGGCTAGGTTTGATGGCTTTGCTGTTTTGTTTAGCTTATACAGTTTAAAAAAGAAAAGAAAAAGACGGCAGTTACATTGCACGTGTATTTAAGAAGAAAACTGTTTTCAGATTACAACTAAAGCAAGCGACTACAATGCAGATTCAACCTACATACCTGAATAATATATCGTATCATACAGTGCTTTGGGGTGTATAGAATCATTGGTAGTAAAGAATCATTTCCTGTTTAAATTCAATTTTCTCAGCTCGTATATTTCAGATTATTTTAAAACTTTCCAGGCTTGAAGATATATCATATAAGCATACATTTATTCAACGGTGAAATTATTTGGGACATTTTTCCATGCAAAATATATCACTACGTGCAGCACCTCTCAGAAAAAATGATTCTATACTACCTGAATGAAGTGTGTTTTTGAAACGAAAAATTTATACTGTCACAATAAACTCAGAAATAAATATTTGCTGTTTTAACAAATGTTAGGGACAAAAGTCAAAATGCAATCATCAATTAAGGTAACTTGTTGAAGTTTGGCACTTTTAAGGATAAAATGAAATTATGTAAATATTGGTACAAAAACGCCTATTAAAAAATCACAGTTTCAGGACAATAATTTTAGAAATTTTGCTATCATACAACTAAAAGGGTAAATCTAAATCAGAAATTAAATAAACATTTTCCTTTCATTTTAAAATTAGATGTTTAACCCAAGTGATTCTATACCCCGCAAAGCACTGTAGTCTTACTTAATATTTCTGATTTTATTTCATGATTAAAAAAAAAATGTCCAAAATGATAAATGTCATGTTTGAAACTTAAGGAAGCTATTTTGCTCGAAGAGCTGTAACATGCACATTTTGATGCTAATAACCATGAACCGCGAACTGATTTCTAATTTTGTTTAATCGTTTCAGACGTAACGTTTTATGTTTGTATTAAATCATGTCCTGGCGCGCCCTTAACTTTTATTCTCGTGTGTGTGTGTGTGTGTGTGTGTGCGTGTGTGTGTGTGCGTGTTTATATTGCCTACGTCAAATATGAGACACAAATTTAATACCAACATGAAAACACACCCAACCATATATTACTTCATGTTAATGCTTGACTTTTATTCTTAGATCTGAAATTCCTAATATACACCTTTAAATATAGGACCGTAAAGAAACACAAGGAAGACTGTAGGCAGATAATGTCACTGCTTTATTACCACAATTAATGTATCTTTATGATACTACTAATTCATTAAAATAATAAGATATTGATATTAAAATATGACAGATACGTTTTAACATCTGGTTAAAAAAATCCTGTCTGGCTGAATACAATGCGGATCTACATTATTATTAATTATATTTGCATTTGCGAAAATTAATTTACTTGAATAGTGATGGTTAAACAGAAATTAAACTATGTAAACATTATCTGTCTACAGTCTTCCTTGTGTTTCTTTACGGTCCTATATTTAAAGGTGTATATTTTTTGTATCTACTTGGATCAGGTAATTAGTATTGGTGGCTATTTAACTTAATATTATTCGAATAATGAGGAAAGGCCATATCAGTCAACAGTATCACTACACAACAGTAACTATCGACAAAGAAACCACATAATTAACCGGACTTAATATCAGTATTTTGTAAACCTAACACATTATAAACTACATATAAACTTTATTATTTATTTAAAAACGGATTCGGAAGTAACACAGGAATATACACTTAGTAAAGTGTTTTATTGTTTATACTGAATAGATAGCGAGATAATAGGCGAACAAGAGATAGCGAGATAAAATATTAGATCGCGGATACGGATACATGATACATTGTGATGATACCAATTTATATAGGCCAGATGTCGCATTACACGGGGATTACAAGTGAATGCTACAAAAAGCTAAATTGTTGTATTTTGGAAAAGTAAGAGTCTTAAAAGTTTGAATGGAATTTAGTTGGGAGCAGCGGTTATGAAGCCTGCGTATCAAAAAGCAGACAACATATCCTAAGAGTGGTTTAACAATACCCAGAACCTTTTATCGGCCGGAGTAGTGGAACCACCGAAAGTCCCTTTTGATTGTCGTCTACTCCAACCTTGAAAGCAGTGCACTGAGTTATATGCGTGCAAGCAGCATTATTTTCAGTTGATTGAATTGGAGTATACGAATTAGTGCTCCCGAGTTTCATAAATAAAACATTGACGTAATGAAGGCGTCAAACAATGGTAACTTTATTAGCTTCTTTATCAGCAGGAACTAATACAAATGTGTCATGAAATTCCTGAATTCTCGATTTCAAATTACGAAAATCTAAGTCTCGGAGGAAGTAAAGAGGGATTATATATATAAAAGTTAATACGAGTATCTATGATTTTAAGAAATTACTATTTTCAAGTAGAACGGAAGTTCTGGTCCGCATGTACTCTATGACACCAGTTGATACTTTAGAAAACAAGAGATGCATACTTTCACTATACTATCAAAATTATCACTGATGACATGACCACCGGAGCATAGCAGCCTTTAGCTTTTTTACAGTAACATTCCTTAGGAGTGTGGTTTTCTATGTTATGTTGTAGTTGAAAATAATATTAATAATATGTTTTTTATAACTGCACAAACAATTTGATTTTCCGAGTTTTTGAAACTTTTTGGAATAGAATCACATGATATGCTTTGTATGTCAATAACATCTTTACGCTTATTAAGATATAGTATTTTTAGAAAACGTCGACGTGGTCAGACTCCTTGTCAATATGGTCGGAGAATTTAGCTTTGAATTATGAAAGCAGTATTATATAAAGGATCTGTAAAAAAATAAAAAAAGGTGTCTGCATCTTCGTCGTTCAACTTAAGCTAAGAAATGGGGAAAAAAATAAGAAGTGAAAGCATAGAGTGCTTTCCAGACTGTTTAAAATAGTATGTAGATTAGCGACTAATATTGTTACACGTGATTTTCGTTTAGTTGTCCCATTGATTTACGCTTTCGAAAAGAAAATATAGAAGAAAAAATCATCAATAATAGTGTCTTTTGGAACATTTCCTTGATAATAAGTATTATCCTTGAGGCTCAGTGAATATGGTGTGTGCAAGTGTTTCGTCCACCTTTACTCGTAACTCTGCGCTATTTTAAAGTTTTTGATGGCATCGTTATCATAAATTATACATTCCACCGGTTGAACAGTAATATTATTGAAACTATGAACTGACTAAAAGTGTTGGTTCATATAATTGCTTACCTTTTTGGCATTACGTGCATTGTATTTATGGTCACAAAATCGAACTTTTAAATAGTAACCCGTTTGTCCACTATATTGCATACCAGGCTAGGTTGAATCTTATAAAATACTTTTTAGAGATGATATCAGTTGCATTATTTCCGTAGGACCTTACTGTCTATGAGTATGTTTGTTCTTTTTTTATCAAATGTATTGGTAAATAAGGAAGATGAAAGTAGATATAAAAGTCGAACAGGAAATGTAGCATTCAAGGACCACAGTCAATCAAAAGCACTCATAGATCAAACAATAATTACAAAGTTGAATAAAAGGCAATACATGACATCACAAACTTAAACGGGTTGACAATAGGCTACCGCATTAGAGCGGTCACATGCAAAAATGGCCGCTGAGGTTTTAAACCAGGTTCTAGGGTAATCTAACCTCACAGTATTAAAAAACAAAAGCCTAGAAAGTCACAAAGTAAGTATTCATCAAACGCTACCGGCCTTTAAGGATTTACCAGGAGATAATAACCAACCTCAAAGACTGGAACATATCCGAAACGTCAGTATAGACAGTCGTACATGCAAATATGTATTTAAATATGTCATATACCGGAACCAATACCAATAAATACTGAAAAGGGGATCCCTTGGAAGTATTGAATCTGTTCAATTTTTTTTTAAAAACTGTTATACCTGTTGTATTTCCTTTTTTAGATTTAGTGGCATTTCCTTGCATTGGCAGTATGTATGGCCTCTCATGACGGTGATCTACTGACTGCAAGCTCAAGTTAACGACGAGTCCATGCCTGTATAGCGTGGCTCGTTGAAACGCAACGCCGAGCACGATACCAACAACAAAACCTGCCGCAAACTGGAACACGGTTTTCATTTCCACCATTATGAGCTATGCTAAATTCCAAATCTAGTAAATTAGGTAAATCATGTGCCACGAACTGTCACTCAAGATGTTCAGCATCTGCAATAAACTGTCATTCACGTAGATCAGCATCTGTCACAAACTGTCATTTACGACGTAATTTAAGCATCATGTACCACAAACTGTCACTTAACGACGTTTCTATTTAAACCATGGGGAAAGTATCTTCACGTGGCCTGAATTTTCACACAGATGAAGATGAAATACAAATTCTTTATAAACATATCTTAATTGTTAAACATCACAACTTAGTACATTAATAAATATAGTGCACAGCTGTTATTCCAAGCAGCATCACACCATTTAAGCTAAGAATGTATTTGTCGATATCTCACTCTCAACCAAAATCCGTACTGTGTATCGACCAGTATTAAATGTTATAATTAACAATTAATTCAAATGCAGTTGGAAAGCAGTGACTGTATCAACATATAGCCAGAAGCCATTCATCTGATTAATGGGACTGTATGTTACACGTAAATAGCTACTGAGTATTAACAGGATATGATCCTTATACGTACATGTATTGGTCTATACATAAACTTCTCCTATCAAATATCAATAAACATAAAGCGTGGCTTAATATGATGCAGCATATTGTTTATGCTTGAGGTGAAATATAAATAAAAGGCTCTGGGTATTGTTTAACCACTCATAGTATATGTTGTCTGCTTTTTGATACGCAGGCTTCATAACCGCTTCTCCCAACTAAATTCCATTATGTTTATTTCGCTCTTCCGGGCATTTAATTTTATAAGATACTGGGACCATATGCCGTACGACATGGGGACGCGTTACACTCCATGTCCACCGCCATATGCACGCCATCTTCGTGATGGTTATAATTTTGTACTGTTGATTTTATGAATATTGAGTTCTGCACAACCCGGGGCTAGAGGGCGTGAGCGGTAGCTAGGATATTTCACTACCGCTCATCAACAGTCTCAATCAAACCGAGACTGCAATTTTTCGTATGTGTCGTGCTCGGCCGTTTCCAAAGGTCCATTATCATACTCTTTATTATTTAAGGGTTATATCAAGGATATATTGGTTATGATTGAGTTGATACATTTGTTATGATTGAGGTGATACAATCATAACTCAATAAAAACCCATGTATCACCTCAATCATAACCCATGTATCACCTCAATCATAACCAATGTATCACCTCAATCATAACCAATGTATCATCTCAATCATAGCCAATGTATCACCTCAATCATAACCAGTGTATCACCTCAATCATAACCAGTGTATCACCTCAATCATAACCCATGTATCACCTCAATCATAACAAATGTATCACCTCAATCATAGCCAATGTATCCCCTCAATCATAACCAATGTATCACCTCAATCATAACCAATGTATCACCTAAATCATAACCAATGTATCTTCTCAATCATAACCAATGTATCCTCTCAATCATAACCTATGTATCACCTCAATCATAACAAATGTATCACCTCAATCATAACCAATGTATCCTCTCAATCATAACCAATGTATCCTCTCAATCATAACCAATATATCATCTCAATCATAACCTATGTATCACCTCAATTATAACCAATGTATCACCTCTATCATAACCAATATATCACCTCAATCATAACAAATGTATCACCTCAATCATAGCCAATGTATCACCTCAATCATAGCCAATGTATCACCTCAATCATAGTCAATGTATCACATAAATCATAACCAATGTATCACCTCAATCATAGCCAATGTATCACCTAAATCATAACCAATGTATCTTCTCAATCATAACCAATGTATCACCTCAATCATAACCAATGTATCACCTCAATCATAACCAATGTATCCTCGCAATCATAACCAATGTGTCCTCTCAATCATAACCTATGTATCACCTCAATCATAACCAATGTATCACTTCAATCAAAACCAATGTATCACCTCAATCATAGCCAATGTATCACCTAAATCATAACCAATGTATCACCTCAATCATAGCCAATGTATCACCTCAATCATAGCCAATGTATCACCTAAATCATAACCAATGTATCACCTCAATCATACCCAATGTATCCTCTCAATCATAACCTATGTATCACCTCAATTATAGCAAATGTATCACCTCAATCATAACAAATGTATCACCTCAATCATAGCCAATGTATCACCTCAATCATAGCCAATGTATCACTAAATCATAGCCAATGTATCACCTCAATCATAGCCAATGTATCACCTCAATCATAGTCAATGTATCACCTCAATCATGACCAATGATTCCTCTCAATAATGACCTATGTATCACCTCAATCATGACCAATGTATCACCTCAATCATAGCCAATGTATCACCTAAATCATAGCCAATGTATCACCTCAATCATAGCCAATGTATCACCTCAATCATAACCCATGTATCACCTCAATAATAACCAATGTATCACCTCAGTCATAGCCAATGTATCACCTCAATCATAACCCATGTATCACCTCAATCATAACCAATGTATCACCTCAATCATAACCAATGTATCACTTCAATCATAACCACTGTATCCTCTCACTCATAACCAATCTATCACCTCAATCATAGCCAATGCATCACCTAAATCATAGCCACTGTATCACCTCAATCATAACCAATGTATCACTTCAATCATAACCAATGTATCACCTCAATCATAGCCAATGTATCACCTCAATCATAGCCAATGTATCACCTAAAGCATAGCCAATGTAGCACCTCAATCATAACCACTGTATCACCTCAATCATAACCACAGTATCACCTCAATCACAACCAGTATATCACCTCAATCATAACCTAAGTATCACCTCAATCATAACCAATGTATCACCTCAATCATACCCTATGTATCACCTCAATCATAACCAATATATCACCTCAATAATAACCAATGTATCACCTCAATCATAGCCAATGTATCACCTCAATCATAACCTATGTATCACCTCAATCATAACCAATGTATCACCTAACGCATAACCAATGTATCACCTCAATCATAACCAATGTATCACATCAATCATAAATAGAATCATAACCTAAGTATCACCTCAATCATAACCAATGTATCACCTCAATCATAACCTATGTATCACCTCAATCATAACCAATATATCACCTCAATCATAACCAATGTATCACCTCAATCATAGCCAATGTATCACCTCAATCATAACCAATGGATCACCTCAATCATAACCTATGTATCACCTCAATCATAATCAGTGTATCACCACCATCATAACCTATGTATCACCTCAATCATAACCTATGTATCACCTCAATCATAACCAATGTATCACCTCAATCATAGCCAATGTATCACCTCAATCATAACCAATGTATCACCTCAATCATAACCTAAGTATCACCTCAATCATAACCAATGTATCACCTCAATCATAACTAATGTATCACCTCAATCATAACCAGTATATCACCTCAATCGTAACAAATGTATCAACTCAATCATAACCAATCTGTCCCCTCAATCATAACCAATGTATCACCTCAATCAGAACCAAATTAAAATAAGTATAAAAGCCGAACAGGAAATGCATCTTTCACAGAATACAGTAAACCCAAAACACGAAAAACGACACAAATGAATGACAATGCTAAGGAAAATAATAAAGAATATATAAGGCATATCAAAAACACAATAAGGACTGGAAATATGGCTAATGCTTTGGAACGGTCAGTTGCAAAAAATACCAGGTTCTAGGGTGCACCAAACCTCACAATTACCCTACTGTCAACTCAATAAAACTGGACAGTATCAATAAAGAAAACCCCGCCATTAACTATTCTCTAACCAACAAGGCAGCATGAACTGGAAATATAAGTAAAACACAAAGATGCTCGTGTATATGTAACCTAGAAAGCCACACATAATGTACACATTGACTTGACAGAAGCTAGAGCAACACGATAATAAACCACCAAGTGCACGACAAGACACGATTGCAGACAAACGTCACCGTCCTCTGGGCTTTAGGTAGACGTCATCATAGGGTCCTCGGCTGTCACGTGGATAGAGAACAAAAGTCACACATTGTATTACCGGTTAGGGCCAACTGTTTTACCATTCCTAGGAAATCATCCCGATGCCACGTTATTCTAGCAAAAGAACGTCACTTGTAGCTCTAGCTAAGAAAGATAAAAATATCGGACAGGGAAAGCAGCATTCAAGGACGACAGTCAACCACAAAACACAAAAAAAAACACGCAAACAGACAAACGAGAAGGCAAAAACAATAAAAAATACAAACGACATCACAAACACAAAAGGGTTGACAATAGGGCTACCGTGTGGCCTGACGTTATCTTGTTGGAATAAAGTGTATTACATTTCTATGGGTGAAAGATCGGGATTTCTCAGTGAAAGAATATTCATAATCACTAAATATTAATTACTGACTCCGAACACAAAAATAACTAACTGTGACGCTGAGTTATGACGTCAATACATTGGTGCTGACGTCGATCCGCCGATAACGTTCGATGATATAAGTTTATGGACATCTTATTCACCTATCAAACCGAGACTGTAATATTCCGTATGTGTCGTGTTCGGCCGTTTCCAAACTAATAAGGATGTGTACCCATGTATAAACAGCATATTGACAGTGCTTCTGAACATGCCACCAACATCAGCGTCTTGCGAGAGGTCATTCAGTGCCATGAAACGCATAAACAACTATGTGCATTCGACAATAAGCAGTGGCAGGCTCTCTTCTCTGGCGCTCCTTCACATTTACCAGGACCTGTAAATTGACATAGAGTATGTTATAAATTTGTTTACCTCCGCCAAATGTAAAAACATGGAGATGTTTTATAGACATACGCATTAGTAGTAACTATTTCTTTTGCCATGATTGCGCAAACGTTCAAAAGATTTTGAGAAAAAAAGTATTCATATTATTATATGTTATTTTGTTCTGTTTTGATGTTTTTGTTGTGAAATCGCAGATTAAAAAAGCTTGAAATCGCGGGTTAAAAACATATTGTTTGCTGCTTAAAATACCGTCAGAATGCAAGATTTGGCTTCTTTTTAAAACAAAATCCCCGGGGATGGGGAAGGGAATGCCCCTGGACCCCCTATACCTTGTACCTACACATTGATCTAGGCACAGCTACGCCCTGGGTCATTGTAAGGAGTAAGGGCGGGACTGTAGTAGTTTTTACATACCTTGGGATAAATGTCATTTTGCGAGAACACTTTTCTGTCATATAATATAAATGAGTATGTGGGAAAACATACCCTAGGCCCTTACAGTATGTACATGAACAATATATTTGTCAAAAGCTGACGTAAATTTACGACGAGAATATGATGAGGACTACACCGTATATCTGCCTTGGAATCTTAGACATAACATAACTAAATATATGTATACATCTTACATGCTACAAACACACACATTTGTTAATTTCATAAATGTTCTTAAAATTATTTAAAAAACGAGAAAAATAGTTCTATAGAAACAACAGCAGAGTTAATGGACAAGGCAATACACAACATAAAGAGTGGTGATGACAGATGTATCGACTGATTAAAGCTAGTATTTTAAACTTGTTTAAAGTTTACAGTACGCGATTATGCTTTCCTCTTTAATTGTGCGATGACCGGACAGATTGTGGATCCTACGATGACGTCTACCTAAATCCTTATAGGACGGTAGCGTTTGATGCTTGTCTATTCTCTTGTCTTGTCCTTAACGGTTTGTTCTCATGTTGCTCTGGCTTCTAACAAGTCACTGAGTACTTACTTTGTGGCTTTCTAGGCTTTCTAAGCTTTTATTTTTATGTTATAAAAACATTATTATTCATGTGTTTTACTTATATTGCCTATTAACGCTGCCTTGTTTGGTAGAGATTTTAACCTGATGGGGATATTTTTATTTACACTGTACCGTTGATTGGGATGTCAGTAGGGTAAGAGTGAGGTTTGGTGCACCCTATAACCTGGTTCCAACCCCCAGCTGCCTTTTTTTGCCACTACCGTTTCAAGGTGGTAGCCCTATTGTCAACCCTTGTGTGCTTGTGATGTCTTATTTTGCCTTTTATTAATTTGTGTATGTAGTTGTTCTTTGTTTCTCTGTGTGTTTGTGGTGACTGTCGTCCTTGAATGCTACTTTTCCTGTTCGATTTTATATCTACTTGTACTGTGTTTTAACTAAGCTGGTACCTTTGACATCGGATAAAGACATTTACTAGTTATGTTGACCAGTAGAAGTGCTTACAAACTTTACATCTATATGTACGGGTCTCACTATACCTTTGGAACAATTGGAAAAGAAAACAAAAGAACAGTAACAAGAAAAATATAAGTGCACCCTTCGATAATGTCCGTAGCTCGAAAATAGTGTGTCACGGAATAAGTGTTAGGTGAGCGAGGTCAGATTGTAACAACCTCTAGAGAGTTGCAGTATGTGGACTTGCTAAGAATTCTGTGAAGGACTTATATCCTTATACGATCTAGTTCACACTTTTGATATGGAACTACTTTATAAAGGTAAAATGTTGATATCCCAATGGGTAAGGCCTGTGCTACTTTTGTCGCAGATTTGTTTTTATATTAGGGTTATTGAGTAATTTACAGTAGAGAGGTTGATGGAGAAATGTTGTATCAAGCCATAAAGAAAGATAAGAACATCGGACAGGGAAAGCAGCATTCAAGGACGACAGTCAACCACAAAACACAAAAACAAACACGCAAACAGACAAACGAGAAGGCAAAAGTAATAAAGAATGTAATAAAAAATGCAAACGACATCACAAACACAAAAGGGTTGACAATAATGCTGGCCTGTTGTTATCATCATCGTTGTTGTGCACTATGTTTTTAGCTTCTGCTGCTATTATTTACTCTCCAAGGCGGTTCGTGAAATTGTGTTTAAAATGTTAACCATGTAATTGCAGTGTTTAGGCAATAAGTTGTCTTTCTGTTGAGAAGTATATCTCCACAGTTTATGTTGATTTCAGCTAATTTTAACTTGCGGCTGTTGACTTTGCTGCTAATAAAATATATTGGTTTGACAACGGAGGCAATGAATATTCCTGACCCAGAGCCGTTTTTGACGTCATCCCGTCTGGGCATGCCTCTAATATAGTGTGGAATCATTGTGTTGGATGTGGCGTTATTTTATTTTGAATTAATATTGTTTAATTAAAATTTAAAAATAATTCATGTCTCCATTGTACTTGACTTTCGTCTAATTGCCGGTTTATAAAACATCCAATGCTTTTTGTCTAGCGATCCACTTTACATGTATTCAGTTTGCGTACAATAATGTATTTATTACAGTGGCTGTTTGTATTTATTACAGTGGCTGTTGTTTTTATACTGATTTGGTAGTTGATGCTGCTTAATCGGATCTCTATCACTTATTTCAAGGCCTATTTTGTTTCATTCTCTCAAACACTTTGCATTATATTTCAGTTCGTGTCACCATCGCCAGTCAAAAGTTCATATGTCGGTATCGGATGCAATGTTGTGGAACAGGCCATAGAGTTCTACAGTGTTGGTATTGTATGTACAGTTACATTTTCTACCAGTTATGCAAGATAAGCCTAAGCCACAAAGCAGCTTCTCAAAACATTGTGGATGTCGAAAGTATCATAATTATGTCGTGTAGAGTTTGGGAATATATCCCTACATTTGTTTAATACATTCAGGTTTAATACATTGACAATGATTTATACGTGGTGTACATTTTCAATACCTTGAAAGAATTTAGAGACTTTTCATATGGCTTATTTTAGGGCTATTTCATTTGACCGTGTGTTTATTTTAGGGCTATTCCATTTGATCGATGAAGTTCTATTTATCCTGCACCTGATATTTTGGCCGGCGGTTCATTGAAGAAGGATAAAAATATCGGACAGGGAAAACAGCATTCAAGGACGACAGTCAACCACAAAACACAAAAACAAACACGCAAACAGACAAACGAAAAGGCAAAAGTAATAAAAAATGTAAACGACATCACAAACACAAAAGGATTGACAATAGGGCTACCGCCTTGGAACGGTCAGTGGCAAAGTAGACCACTGGGGGTTTAAACCGGTTCTAGGGTGCACCAAACCTCACACTTACCCTACTGTCATCCCATTAAAACAGGACAGTGTAAATAAAGAAATCCCCACCATGATCTAATCTCTAACCAACAAGGCAGCATCAATAGGCAATATAAGTAAAACACAAATATGCTCGTGTAAATATAATACAAAAAAACAATAGCCTAGAAAGCCACAATTAAGGTACTCACTGACTTGGCAGAAGGCAGAGCAGTAAGAGAATACACCATTAAGGACACGACAAGAAAGATCATGGACAAACATCAAACGCCACCGTCCCAATGGGCTTTAGGTAGGCGTCATCATAGGGTCCACAGCCTGTCCGGTCATCGTACAATTAAAGAGGAAATCATAGTAGCGATCTGTAAAAGGGTCCACCACCAAGCATGCAGTACGTTGCAAAATGATAGGGTCATAACCTCTTTTGATAAACTTTTTAACAAATTTAACAAAGATAGTATGAAAGTCATGACCAAGAATCTTACGAAGTTTATAAATCACATCACCATAGAAGTCAGGTTGTGATAGTCCTTGTCGCAGAAGAGTCCTTAAATTACATTTATATTTGGAAAGAAGATCAGGGTTACGATAATAAAATTTTGCAAAGGTTTTACGAAGTTTATGGTAACGGTAACCCTGATTGAGTAACTTTTTAGTTATACAAAGATTACGAATATTAAAGTCCTCAACTCGAGTACAAGCTCTAGAAAAACGAATAAGTTGAGACAGATACACCCCATAAGAAGTTGCTCGGGGAACATCCCCATCCAAGTGGGGATAATTAACAATGTCAAAATTAAAATCATCTCTCTTGTCATAGATGTTGCTAATTATTTTACCATTTTCAATCGAGAGATCTAAATCAAGAAAAGAAGCGTTATTATCAGATATATTTTCTTTATTAAGCCGAAGTTCTTTAGGATAAATATTATGAACCATAGTTGGAAAGAAAGGGTTGTCAATGTTCAGTATGTCATCCAGATACCGAAGTTTAGTTATCTGTTCCATTTGCGCTTGTCCCTATTCAATACACAACACTTTAAACTCTGATGTTTATAGTCCCTCCCCCTTATAGCCAGTGGGGCGTCCGGAAGGTATGGGCACAATAGAATCTGGACAGGTTCCAAATTGTATTTCAATAACACACTTCATCACATTCAACAACTTCATCTTAGGGTTTCATACGTTAAGGTGATCAATGAGGTAAATGTCATTCAAGTAGTCAGCATCAAATCATGATGACATCTGCTTTATTTATTAGTTATAATAGGTTTACATAGTTTTGCGGCTAACCTTTTAAATGTGGGTTAATTTACTTGAAAATTATACATGTTCCTAGTTTATAGTCATCGGAGTGTTTGGCTGAATTAGCCTTTAGATAGTAATAGATCGTTATGCCAATAATTGGTATTTCTATTGTGGATGATATAACAGTGGAGCTGCGACACCAATTGAACTTGTGGCCTGTAAATAGTCATGTACCGATTGATTGACTAACCGGTTATCAATTACTTAGGCCTCTGATTATGATGATTGATTACGAAAGTCTATTATCGATCGTAGGTAAAAGGTAAAAATGCAGTTAAAGTCATTTTTAAAATAGAAATAAACTTGAATATCCAGGAGACAAAAGTTAATACAATTGGGAAAATGTGCATATCATACACAAATAAACAAATGTATATCAGTTGTTGAAATAACAATGGCACATGAAACAGGAGGAAAGGATACGTACGTCATTCAAAGTTCAAGGTCTGAAACTGAGTACCATGCCCATGTGACACTTTACTTAACCGATATTCTTGATGCTAATTTATGACAGCTTAGGTGCTGTACTCTCAAATCTTCCTCCAAATCTTTATATACTGGCTATTTATTATGATATTTATTTATTTTTTCAATGTCTGTTTCATCAACTCATGTGGTCTCTATTTGGTTGCAAATAATTCCTAGGCTTTCATGGCGTTATTCTATCAACCCTGTTGCAATGGAAAGGGTCAGAAAGCGACTAAACAGTTATGCTGGTAAGGCTATAATAGATATTTGCTACACACAGAAATCGGGCTGATGAAAACTGTCTTGTTCATTTATCAAATTTGGGGAACACTTTGTTTCTTAACCAGTTAGCAGCTGTATTTGAATGGTTCATTACAAGTAAGGATTTATAAGATAATATATACTTTCATGGTACCTTTTTTGTTTTTAGCGTGGCATTTGGACATTTTGCTTTTGATATGTACCCTTCGCTGCTGCCAAATAATCTTTCCCCTATTTTTGGCGGTGGACGGGAGCCATGTACACTCCAAGACTCGGAGTGCCCGGTCTCCATCCATATGGCGGGCAGCGAAGGTGTAAAAGGACGGACATATAAGTTTCAGTTTAACTTTATTCAGCTCCTGTATACACACAGACTGAATTGTAATCTAAACATAAATTATATACAAACTTGCTGTCCGTACGAATTGCTAAAAAACATTTGCATTGATTGAATTCGGTGCACTTGTAATTATGCTTGAATGTCAACCGTGCTTTCAATACTTGCTTAAATGCTTATCAGAAAAGTTTCTTTCAAAATGAACATTTAATTTGGTGCACATGTATTGATGTCATTAATATTGTAATATTCAATTTGCTTTATTGCTTAATGCTTTCTACTGTAAGGGTTTGCCATAATGGTATTTTGTGCTTACCGTCAGCCCAATTGTTAAGCCCATGCTTAACACAATGCAGAAAGTTGTATGTTAATCTTTAACAATGCAATAATAAACAGTGAAATGTATCATCCTTTACTACGCTGGTGACTAAACTAACTGTAGACAGAGTCTTTGTATGTGTTGGTTGTCAAATCACTTGTTTGTTCCAGCTTTCTAGGGTGAACAATTGATTCCGACACTGAGAATGACATATCTGACAAAAAAGAATAAGAGGATTTTTTCATAGCATTTATAAGCAAACAGAAAGTATTTTGACCCCGGTCGCGCAACTATTCATGTTCAGTGTTGTACAGGTAAACTTTTAGAGCGATTTTTAAACACTACATTGTAAGCAAACAGAACGGTCATCCATTATCATGCTCAAAATAGCATTTCATTGCTTGTTATGAATGCATTTATCATACACGCGAAAGTTAGTGGTGACATTGTGATATACGAACAAGACGCCGCATTGCATACGATAGACTATTAATCACGACGGGCCATAATACGGTCTCTAGACTAGTCATGTAATGTTATTAATCTTCTTGTGTTTGCCCGCATGTGACACTGTCGCAAAAACACATTCAGCTAATAATAAACCACTGGTGAACAATTGCTGTAAATGTACTGCAAAGGAAGAAGTTATGCGCTCAAGGACTGCATAGGATTAAATACGAGTGTTAGGGAATATCTGGGGGTTAAGGTAGCTGCGAGAATCGTAGCTCTTAATACATATACCTACCATAGAGCTACGATGCGATCCCTTATAGAATAGGTAGGTATCAGGATCGACACCATCAAGAGAGTTTTTTGAAGACATCAAGCAAAGCCTGCATAAAAACCACGCGTGCATGTATACAACTCATCAAGGAGAAGAATATCTCGTCGATTTATGGATTTTTGTGTAAGACTCCGTGTTTCAGCGGACATATTTGTCTTACATGTTTTCCAGTTCAAATATCACGCGCGGTGTTGTTCCTTATTTGGAAACTTAGACCCGCCCACAGCAGACACAAATTAAATCGACAGCGTTAACAGGAAAGCGTCAGGAGTGTGAGTAATGCAGAGTTAAGTTTCCAAATACGGAACGAGACGTCACACGAGAATAAGATTATTTCGAACAAAAACAATGAAAATGTCGGATATTAACAGTCCTATAACAGTGGCATTCGAACGCTCACAATATCCGCGTGCGTGTTTTTCCTATCTTTGGTGAGTCTTCTAGATGCAGTTGTGGTATATACGATTTGTTCTCTTGAAATACGATAGATATGTATGCAGGCATTGCGTGATGCCTTCTGAAACCTCGCCGGAAATGTGCGTGCGGCGGTTGGTACGGGGTTCTTCTGATTCCTAGAACCATGGTGTGGTAGGTACATACTACAATAAGAGCCATGATTCTCACGTCTATGGGTTAAAGATGCTACTGTAATGGTGGTCAAGAGTTTCCCCAATGTGTTTATATGACATTGAAAAGGCAAGCTCAGCAGTATAATAAATAATAACTCATCCAAACTCAATATAACAGTCAATTATGAGTCTATAACCAGAGTTTGAAAGTGGACCTTTGGAAACGACAGAACACGATAAATACGAAATATTGCAGTCTCGGTTTGATTGAGACTGTTCATGAACGGTAGTGAAATAAGCTTGATACCGTTCACGTCCACTAGCCCCGGATTGCGCAGAACTCAATATTCATAAAAGCAATAGAACATAATTTTAACCATCCCGAAGATGGCGGTGGACATGCCATATTCACTGCCATTATTCCATGTCCAGCGGCGTATGGTCCCAATATCTAATACAATTATCGAGCGAAGTTCAATAATGATCTTCATCGTTATAGATAAAACATACCACTATCAGATATTACATACTAAAGGAAGAAAAAGAAACGCAACTATATAATATTTTGCACACTTTAAAATTCCACGTATTATTCCAGAGAAATCCCAAGCTGTTTTGTAAAAAATAGTAGGGTTGCACTTCGTTAGAGAAAGGACAGATCTGTGCTGTTGCATACTTTGTAATCACAGTACACTTTGTAACACGAAATTCTTACGTGTTGAAGTTCCGCTTTGAAAATTTCAGCCATCTCAGCACTGTATTTAATTTAAAAATATTGCAAAAGATTACATCCTATGTCTGCTCACCTGCCTGAGCCAAACGCGTATTCTATCAATAGTGAAACTTTGAAGGGCTAACAGTTTGTCTGTTATGAGTTGTTTTAGTCTTTTTGTCGAAATGAATGGTCTAATGTAGCTATGTACCATTCGATTAACAGCAGCATAATATACATGCAATATATAGCGGAACTTCCCGAGTTCCTTTTCTTTTTAGTATAGATAATCTATAACACCGTAACAGGGCAGACACTTATTGTACATTACACATGCATATATAGCGGAACTTCCCGAGTTCCTTTTCTTTTTAGTATAGATCATATATAACACCGTAACAGTGAAGACACTTACTGTATATATTCTTTAAGAAATTATGTGTTCATTCTCACGGATCAAATTTCAGAAATTATGTTTTGCGATTTGTATTCAAGCACAATCATTGTCCAAATATTGTATTGAAGCAAAGAAATGGCATATAGCGTAAAACAAAATAGCCACCAGCCATCCATTTTAGATGAAGTGAAATTAAACATATGTAATCACCTTCCTCTAAATGTCTTTAGTGTTAGCCCTACTTTTTCCTCCAGTCAGACGGCGAGGAATTTTAAAAACATGGCGAACTTTTCATGTAAATTTCTAAAGATAACCAATGTTGACCATTTAATCAAGTAATCGCTTACTAAATGGCACGCGCTTGTTTGGACACAAGGAGAAGCGCGAACGTGTTAAGAGGCGTGGTTTCGTAGAAGGGCGGGGGAAAAGTAGGGCAAACACTAAGTCAGTTAGAGGCTAAGAAGTGAAATTTTAACAATTAAGAAACCCCGGTCAATCGCTGCGCTCCTTCCCTTAGGGTTTCTTAATTGTTAAAATTTCACTTCATAGCCTCTAACTTATACTTAAAGTCTGCTCCAAATTTCAGAAGAAACAAATTCTATTTACCCACTATCCTTCTCCGTATACATGGTATATTGCAAGAAATCGCAAAACCAAAATGACAGCCAATTATTCAGGTTGAATGCTATCAAGAAACTATAAAATGTGCATACTTATCTTCTATTAGTGAAACGTTGGTCCAAATGTCAGACAATATATTGTACCATTGATAACAGAAGAGCATTTCTTTTTAAATACTGAACAAGGGATCTCTTGAACCTCTCACGCCCACTAGCACCGGCTTAAGCGGTTTTCTACTTTAAAACCACAATTATTCGAAGGACCAGTAAATAATAACACTACTGATATGCAGTCTAGGCTACTTTTTTTGACAGCTGCCACACAGCACTAAACAAACGCTTGTGTGAATGTCAATACATCTGAAAAGGGGAAACCTTAAAAGCAACAAACCCAAGTAGCAGGCTCGGTTTTATTGAGTCCGTTCATGAGAGGACATATAAGACTCAGCACAATATATCAAACTATCAGTCTATATTTAAAAAGTAGGTATACAAGTGGAACCGGAAATGCAGAATTCACAGGGCACAGTCAGTCAAAAACATGCAATTAAAACAAACAACTTTTTCAATGATAAATTAGTAGCAATGAATACGACGCCACAAACACAAAAGGGTTGATATTAGAGGTGTCGCCTTGAAACGGCCGGTGGCAATGAAGAGTTGATATTAGAGGTATCGCCTTGACACGGCCAGTGGCAATGAAGGGTTGATATTAGAGGTATCGCCTTGAAACGGCCAGTGGCAATGAAGGGTTGATATTAAAGGTGTCGCATTGAAACGGCCGGTGGCAATGAAGAGTTGATATTAGAGGTATCGCCTTGAAACGGCCAGTGGCAATGAAGGGTTGATATTAGAGGTATCGCCTTGAAACGACCAGTGGCAATGAAGGGTTGATATTAGAGGTATCGCCTTGAAACGGCCGGTGGCAATGAAGGGTTGATATTAGAGGTATTGCCTTGAAACGGCCAGTGGCAATGAAGGGTTGATATTAGAGGTGTCGCATTGACACGGCCGGTGGCAATGAAGAGTTGATATTAGAGGTATCGCCTTGAAACGGCCAGTGACAATGAAGGGTTGATATTAGAGGTATCGCATTGAAACGGCCGGTGGCAATGAGGGGTTGATATTAGAGGTATCGCCTTGAAACGGCCAATGGCAATGAAGGGTTGATATTTGAGGTATCGCCTTGAAACGGCCAGTGGCATTGAAGCTTGAAACGGTTAGTGGCAATGCAGGGTTGATATTAGGGGTATCGCATTAAAACGGCCTGTGGCAATGAAGAGTTGATATTAGAGGTATCGCCTTGAAACGGCCAGTGGTAATGAAGGGTTGATATTAGGGGTATCGCCTTGAAACGGCCAGTGGCAATGAAGGGTTGATATTAAAGGTATCGCCTTGAAACGGCCAGTGGCAATGAAGAGTTGATATTAGGGGTATCGCCTTGAAACGGCCGGTGGCAATGAAGGGTTGATATTAGAGGTATCGCCTTGAAACGGCCGGTGGCAATGAAGGGTTGATATTAGGAGTATCGCCTTGAAACGGTGGCAATGAAGGTTTGATATTAGAGGTATCGCCTTGAAACGGCCAGTGGCAAAGAAGGGTTGATATTAGGGGTATCGCCTTAAAACGGCCGGTGGCAATGAAGGGTTGGTATAAGGGGTATCGCCTTGAAACGGTCAGTGGCAATGAAGGTTTGATATTAGAGGTGTCGCCTTGAAACGGCCAGTGGCAATGAAGGGTTGATATTAGGGTATCGCCTTGAAACGGCCAGTGGCAATGAAGGGTTGATATTAGGGGTATCGCCTTGAAACGGCCGGTGGCAATGAAGATATTAGAGGTATCGCCTGGAAATGGCCAGTGGCAATGAAGGGTTGATATTAAGGGTATCGCCTTGAAACGGCCAGTGGCAATGAAGGGTTGATATTAGGGGTATCGCCTTGAAACGGCCGGTGGCAATGAAGAGTTGATATTAGGGGTATCGCCTTGAAACGGTCAGTGGCAATGAAGGGTTGATATTAGGAGTATCGCCTTGAAACGGCCGGTGGCAATGAAGAGTTGATATTAGGGGTATCGCCTTGAAACGGTCAGTGGCAATGAAGGACGTTGGGGTATAAACTAGGTTCTAGAGTGCAGCTAAACTCGCTCTTACCTTATTTTATCCCAATAAAACGATTTACAGTCAGTTACTGACTACCGTTCTACCCACAGAACTACAGGGCATTATTATAATGCAAAATAACTTCAATTAGTTGAACGCACCTCAGAGGTATCAGTATATAGTACTTCAAATTAACCATGCGTGATGTAATACAATAGGATTCCGTTTCAAAACAACGTTATCTCGAGATTTTAATGTGAGGTTATTAAGTTTGCGCGTGTGTCTGTGCAAGTTATTGCGTTGTACCTATTTAGTGTTAAAAATGGTACAGCGTACGAACGAATATCCGTCGCCGAAAAAGCACAAATAAAAGCGAAACTTTATTGGTTCAAATCCCGTTCCGGGAAGCTATTGTTTATGAAATATAATTGGAAGCCGTAAATCAATCGATGTTACTGTACGAGGGCTAGATAAAATGTGATATTTTACGCATCGATGCTGGCTTATATACCGGCTTTTTAGCTGCTCGTCTAATTGAAACTACTTCACCCGTGACCCGTTCATATTCATGAGTCCTTTGGAATCATCAAGCCCATTCTGTGTTGCTTTAAAGTAATATTGCTTAAGCCGGTGCTAGAAGGCGTGAGAGGTGTTGCATCTTATAATTACCTCTCATGAACAGACTCAATAAAACCGAGTCTGATTCTTTCCTCTCTTGTTTGTGTTTGTTGTCTCCAACGGATCATCGTTTCAGTATTTATTAGTACTGCCTTAGAATGGTCTGTCGCAATAAACACAACACAATATAAGTATAACATAAATATGATAATGTATACATGAATATCAAACAGAAGCCTAGAAAGCTACAACCCAGGTACTCAATGTATTGAGGAAGTTAGAGCAACAAGAGAACAAACTGCTGAGGGCACGAAAATACAAGATTGGAGGCAAACATTAAAGCTACCGACCTTTCCGGATTTGTGAAGACGTCAGCATAGGGTCCACAATCTGTCCCGTCATTGCACAGATCAAAGAGGAAAGCATAGTGGCGAACTGTAAATGGGTCAACCACTTAACATGCAGTGCGCTGTAAAATGATATGGCCATAACCTCTTTTGATGATCGTTTTCAAAAAGTTTAATAAAGAAGGTTTAAAGTGATCATGACCAAAACTCTTAAGAAGTTTGTAAATCTCGACGACATAGAAGTCAGATTGTGATAATCCTTGTCACAGAAGAGTTCTTTAGATTCATTTATATATTAAGAGCAGGATAATAACATTTTGCAAAGCATTTTAGAAGTTTATGATAATGGTAACCCTGGTGGGGTAGTTTTTTAAAAGTGTATGATAACGGTAATCTTGATGGAGTAGATTTTTAGAAGTCTATGATAACGGTAGCCCTGATGGAGTAGCTTTTTAGAAGTTTATGACAACGGTAGCCCTGATGGAGTAGCTTTTTAATTCTACAACGGTTATGAGTACTAAAGTCCTTAACTTGACTACAAAAAACAAATAAGAAACATATACTTCATAAGATGTATATTTTAACGCTTTATAATATTATTTCTCCATTTTCAAGTGAGAGATGCAAATCGATAAAAAGCGACAGTAACAGAAATATTAGATTGGTTAATTCGAAGTTCTTAGGGTATATTATTGTTACCATAGTAGAACAGAAAGGGTTGTCAATGTTTAATATATTACCGAGATACCAAGAGGTGTTACTAAAGGCATGGATGACATCAGCCTGAGTAGCTGATGAAAGATTCAACATGAAATCGCTTTCATATCAATACACCCAAAAAATAAATCGGCGACAAGAGGTGCACAGTTAGTACCCATAGGGATATCAACACTTTGTCTAATGGGGTGGACTCCGGTGCTGCTAATGTTTGTTGAATGATTCAATCCGTCAGTTCATGTCCATTACGTGTATATATAGTTATAGGGGTGGCATTTCAACGGTTTCCAAGTTATGATCCAGGGAATATGTCCACAGGGTGGGGACAGACCCCGGGGCCGATGATGGTTGAATGGTTGTATCCGTCTGTTCAGGCCCAGTAAATGTATGTATGATTCAAGGTTGGGGATCTTACCATTTTCCAAATTGTGCTTCAGGGGTTAGGTCTTCAGGGGTGGCGATAGATCTCAGTCCCGCTGCTTGTGGGATGGTTGTATTCGTCTGTTCGCGTCCAGTAAGTGGATACGTGGTTGTAGGGTGGGGATCTCAACGGTTTCCACGTTATGACCCAGGAGCTATGTCCCCAGTGTTGGGGACAGACTCCAGGGCAGATACTGGTTGGATGGTTGTAATATGTTCCAGCGCAGTAAGTGTATAACTGTGGTTTTAGAAAGGGGAAACTTTGGGAAATTTGGCTGAGAAACTGCTGCTAATGGACGCAAATGTCTACGCCGACAGACGTAATGCTATTGCATAAATCCAGCTTGCTGGCCTTTGTGCAGTAGAGACTAAAAACAAATAGGTATAAAACATATTTGTTACCTGAACCAATGAAACAAGTTTAGAAAAAAAAGAAAGCCCCATTGCCATTGATTGAAACCCATAAACCAAGGTTTCTTTTGAGAGAAAAATAAAGGAACTAAAACATTAACAACAGAAATAGGAACATAAAAATTGACTCCAGTAAGATTTAAACCCGCAACCCCAGGTTTCCAGTGAACATTACCACATATTGCAAATAACTCAGCCTTGAACAATCGTATCATAACCATTTTTCATAGCACTTGTTCAAAATCTGAATATTCAATCCACATTTTGTGAAAAGTTGGTTTGGACTGGATTAAAAAATGAAACAAAATATGTAAAAAAAAATTGCAGATTCAATGGCAGATAACTCAGATTAATACCATCTGATATATGTGGTTACAGTAATGGACAAAACTGGAGGACCTAGAGTGTCAGGCAGAATTATACGTTTCTGCCAATTCAAGGACAGATAACTCAAATAATTATACTGGTCCAGATGTAATTAATCGGTTAATGATTTATATTTTATTGAATATCTACGTATATAAACCACACTTTCAGGCCAATGTTGTGTTATTATTATTCACTTTACGAGCCCTCCTGCGATAAGTAAAAATTGGGAATTGTTGTTTTTCCGAAGTGAGAGATTATATAGAGTTTAATTAACATTGTTGAGTGATACGGGAAATAATTCCCGAGTGAGAAAGATTTTTGCGATATAGAAACGAGTGCGTTTTCGCACGAGTTTCTATATCGCAAGAATATTTCTCACGAGTGAATTATTTTCCGTATCACGATAAAAATGTTAATTAAACTATATAATATATTTGCTGTGATGAATTTCTTTCCATTCGTCTTTTGACACAAGTATTCCTTCTTCTGTCACTCCTTTGGCTTCAGCGCGGAGTAATATCATGACGTCATTCGTGACGTAATATTGTGATGTCTATCGTTTAGTTCATAACATTTGGCTACTGTGCTATCTTGCACACTAGGCGAGATAGCACAGTAGAGGAAGGGATATGTTATAGATTTTCTCAAACTGGGAAATTTCTATAATTCATCACAGAATATATAATATATTCTTATTCTACTTCCTCCCAGACTTTGCTAGAAATTGTGTTCTCTTTTGCTTTCCCACAGTCTTTTTATATATATTTCTTTCTCCCTTGCTACGGCATTTTTCTACCTTAATGGACAGTAAGGTGAATAATCAAAACATAAAGGCCTTAGTAAGACGTCTAAATGCTGGAAAAACATTATAACTTTTATTACACATATGAACTAACAGACTGCTGGTAATTTGCATTGTTTTCTATTATATTTTTATATTTAATTAAGATCAAGTGCACCTGTGAGGTAAATATGTAATCAATGGTATGGAACCTCGCTATTCTTTCAAAAACAAAATAATTCTGCACCATCATGTCTCAGTTGTTTTTACTATTTAAAATCAGTTTATAAAACTGGTAAATACATTGCTTATAAAAACTCAAAAGATACATACTTTCATCAAACATGGAGCCGATATCGTTTCACACCACAATTAATTTTCCATAGGGTCACATTGTATTGTTTTTGTTCGTGTCATAGAGATAAAACAGATTTTGCAACATGTATTTATGCTTAAATTCTTCATTGATCCAATATCTGCAATTTAAAACACATTTAACAAATATTTACCAGATTGAACTTTTTTTAATTTCATGTCTGCGTGACACCTATCAAAATTTAGACAAAAATACAACCCCGTGGTAATTAGACCCATGATGTGTAAAATGAGGCAGAATTAGCTAGAAATCTTATATCAACATGCATTTTTCTGTGATCACTTCCTAAAATGCTGTAGATTTAGAACCTGGTAAAGATAAATCAATGTATCCTGTAAAATGTAGAAAAGCGAACTTGTTTTTTTATCTACCTCCTTCATCTGTAGGGCACGAGTATTCAAGGGAGATAATAGTGGTGTGAGTCCATATGAAAATAGTGTTGCTGAACCATAACACTACTATTTGCTACTATTGCAATTCACAGCAATTGCTATAAATATCATTATCATAAACTACATCTACTGTTTACCCTTCCTTTTTCCTTTTTATTTGTCCACAAAGTCTTTTGGCTGTTACTTGTGATACGCAGGCTTCATAACCGCTGCTCCCAACTAAATTCTTATTTTGTTTATTAAGCTCTTCGGTGCATACACTTTTATTAGATCCTGGGACCATACGCCGCTGGGTATAGAGGATGAAATAAAGATACAAATATTGCTATATCCACCGCCATATGCTTGCCATCTTCGGGATGGTTAAAATTCTGTACTGTCGATTTTTATGAATATGGAGTTCTGCTCAACCCGGAGCTAGAGGGCGTGAGCGGTAGCTAGCATATTTCACTACCGCTCATTAACAGTCTCAATCAAACCGAGACTGCAATATTTCGTATGTGTCGTGCTCGGCCGTTTCCAAAGGTCCATTATCATACTCTTTTTTATTCAATTTATAAATATTTGTTTTCTTTCGAGTATAATTAACATGTAATTTGTTTGTGCCGTAAATCTTTTCTTAAATGTTTTTCTTTCTTTCCTAACTTATGGAACAAATGTTGATGTAACAAGGTGTATGACAAGCATATGCAGTTGCAAAACCGGTCATTCTTCGATTGCTCTATTTGATAAGTCGATGCTTGTCACTGGCCCTTAATCCTTAATAATCTACATCATGATGTAAAGTTTAGCATACAATTGTAATACAAGTAAAATATGTACATATCTCGTGTCAATATGCATTGAACCATACATAAACATAGCCTTATATTATTCAATACATTCATAAAACTTTGTATTTATTACTGGGTCATGAGCAGGTTGTAAATTTGTAATGCACGATACTACAGATAAGCTGAGAATTTGAATATTTAACTTGCATTCGCCCTACATATTTCATCTTATGAGGCTTGCTCAGACGCTGCCTTATGAGACTTGCTCAGATGCTGCCTCATTCTAAATCCGACGAAAAAATTACAGACATAGGATGGCAACAGTTCTATTATAAACAAGACAATGTCTAACAAGTTATCTCCCTTTTCAAAAGATAAAAAAGAACACATCAAGTCTTTAAACTAAAATAACAGAACTAACAATGAAAGGTAATTATTCTTCAGATATGGTGTACAACTATCAATCGATATTTTAACAATCACAGTATTTTTGTAATATAAGTTCTCAAACACAAATAACCAACTCATGACTTCAAGAATAGATAAAAAGAAAAAATCCCCAGTTAATAACTTTTCTACAAATTACATCCTCTTGCACCTATGACGGGGAGTATAAACGGACCACCAATTTGGTGATCGAAATTTAAAAAAAATAAAAGTTTGATAAAGTGCAGATGAAAACTGAATGTGCTATCTAGAGTATCGACTTCACAAATGTAATGGGCGACGGACGAACGGACGACAGACAACAGACCATGGCATAATCCCTGCTGAGCTTAAAGTCGGTCAATGGCTCTTGAGTTCTTTACAAACGTTTATGCTTTTATCACACAAGTCTCGATTTTGCTTATTTATTTCCACGTACTATTACAATGATTAAAACATGTCGGTTCCTCGGACTTCGTAATATTGTGATGGTATTTATCCGAACAGAACACAAAACAACTTGATTACTTTCTTTATTATCAGTAATTACTAGTAGAGCATATCAAAAGCCAGTCGTGTCCACTATTTTTGTCACGTTTACGGCCAAAAAAGAACTGAACATATACGATCACGCGTTTCTCTGCATTTAAACCGAATTGTCTGAAATGTAGGTTTTGAGTTCCGGAAAACTGGCAGCTTATTTTGCAATGAGGTTATAATGGCTTCATTATAAAATACAATGGCTTCATTATAAAATACAATGACTTCATTATTAAAGGTAATGGCTTCATTATAAGATACAATGACTTCATTATAAAATACAATGGCTTCATTATTAAAGGTAATGGCTTCATTATAAAATACAATAACTTTATTATAAAATACAATGACTTCATTATAAAATACAATGGCTTCATTATTAAAGGTAATGGCTTCATTATTAAAGTCAATGGCTTCATTATAAAATACAATGGCTTCATTATAAAATACAATGACTTCATTATTAAAGCTAATGGCTTCATTATAAAATACAATGACTTCATTATAAAATACAATGACTTAATTTTAAAATACAATGGCTTCATTATTAAAGGTAATGGCTTCATTATTAAAGTCAATGGCTTCATTATAAAATACAATGGCTTCCTTATTAAAGGTAATGGCTTCATTATTAAAGTCAATGGCTTCATTATAAAATACAATGGCTTCATAATTAAAGGTAATGGCTTCATTATTAAAGTCAATGGCTTCATTATAAAATACAATGGCTTCATTATAAAATACAATGACTTCATTATAAAATACAATGACTTCATTATAGAATAAAATGGCTTCATTATTAAAGTCAATGGCTTCAATATTAAAGGTAATGGCTTCATTATAAAATACAATGGCTTCATTATTAAAGGTAATGGCTTCATTATAAAATACAATGACTTCATTCTAAAATACAATGACTTCATTATAAAATACAATGGCTTCATTATTAAAGGTAATGGCTTCATTATTAAAGTCAATGGCTTCGTTATTAATGGTAATGGCTTCATTATAAAATACAATGGCTTCGTTATTAAAGGTAATGGCTTCATTATTAAAGTCAATGGCTTCATTATAAAATACAATGGCTTCATTATTAAAGGTAATGGCTTCATTATTAAAGTCAATGGCTTCATTATTAAAGGTAATGGCTTCATTATAAAATACATTGGCTTCATTATAAAATACAATGGCTTCAATATTAAACGTAATGGCTTCATTATAAAATACAATGGCTTCATCATTAAAGGTAATGGCTTCATTAATAAACGCAATGGCTTCATTATTAAAGGTAATGGCCTGATTATAAAATAGAATGGCTTCATTATAAAATACAATGGCTTCATTATTAAAGGTAATGGCTTTATTATTAAAGTCAATGGCTTCATTATTAAAGGTAATGGCTTTATTATGAAAGTCAATGGCTGCGTTATTAAATACAATGGCTTCATTATTAAAGGTAATGGCTTCATTATTAAAGTCAATGGCTTCGTTATTAAATGTAATGATTTCATTATTAAAGGTTATAATGGCTTCATTATAAAAGACAATAGCTTCAATTTCATTATTAAAGGTAATGACTTCAAAGGTAATAGCTTCATTATTAAAGGTAATGGCTTCATTATTAAAGGCAGTGGCTTCTTTATTAAAGGTAAAGATTTCATTTTATAACATTTATATAGGAGAAAGATTAGGATTTCTCAGTGAAAGAATATCCATAATCGCTAAATATTACACAAAAATAACTAATTGCGACGTTGAGTTATGACGTCCATAACGTGTTGATGACGTCGACGTCATTCGCCGATAACGCTAAATATGATTAGAATCATACATAATCTGATTAAAAATGTAATACATAGATTATTTAACTGTTTTGATCGATTATATGAAAATCGTTCACTCGATGGTAGGCATATGTTGTTTTTTTACTCACTCGCTTACCCCCGTTCGTGAAAAAAAAACACGCTTATCATCTCGTAAAGGATTTCCATATAATCGATCCCAGCAGTTAAATAATCTCTATATTATATTCTTGCACGGATTTACCGAGATTGATGGGCGGAAAAATGATGATAACTACGGGGAAATGATTCCCTAGGGACTTTTTTCGGACTAAATATATGCCATAAATATTGTTTAAGATTTGTCAGAGAACAATTGATTCTGTGTTCGCGTGAGTCATCAACTGACGTTGACGGTTTAAGTGTTTCAAATGCAAACAGCTGTACCACACGTTTAATGCACAACCTACTATTTTAACTATGATTTACGACATTGACGTATATAGAGGATCTTTCATGAGTGACTGTGTATTAAGGATGTTAATAAACGAGTTGGATAAACTGATCTCTGCAGAGTCTCATATCCTATCTGTATATCGAATGTAAGATTCTATTTATCACATAACACACCTACGACGTGATAGTTCCACTTTAGTGTTGTCCATTTAACTGGTATACGGCGGCAAATTGTAAGAGAAATCATGACGTCGTTTTATTGTCCCATTTTAGTAGGATGACAATAGCTTAAGAGTGCGGTTTTGGGCCACCTTGAATCTAGTTTTAACCTCCAGCGGCCTTTATTGCCACCGACCGTTCCAATGCGGTAGCCCTATTGTCAACTCGTTTATGTTTGAGATGTCATATCTTGCATTTTATTCATCTTTGTAGTTGTTTTTTGTTTCTGCATTTGTTTTTAGTTGACTGTGGTACTTGAATGCTACATTTCCTGTTCGATTTATATGTACTTTTGTTGTTTACATGACGTCAGCTGCGTTACGTGGCTGAAACGCGTTCGCACTACAAACAATGCGACACCTTAAACCAAATTTAACGTTACTAACATTTTATAAAGTAAGATTTCAAATAATTATAAATATTTAAGATGTCTTAACGTTTGATATGATATACCATGCAAACATTTGGGACTAAATGTTTTACTGCACGCAAATTCAGTTCACAGTGATTCGTTCCTCATTTGCGCCTACAATACACTACTATATCACGATGAATAAGTCATGACTTTATTATACTCCCAGAAGGCATGTTATGGGATAAACATATAATGCTCCGACATCAACATTCTTTAATGCGTTATTGTTAGAAGTAATAACCCCGAAAATATGCACTGACCGCAAATGGGGGTGTCATATTTAGTGCAGAACTATCCAGACAGCGTAATCTTGACCTGAGTTTTCATTATTGCTCATGTATACACAGACACTTCTTCATCGTTAAGATGTCAAGCGTTGTAGATATGACGTAGAACAATGGTAATTAGCACATAATATAAGGCCGGTACGCCAGAGTGAGCCGTCGCAGTTGCATCTTTGATTACCGGTCTTCAACATGACAGCCGCGTTAAATTTCGCCATTTTGGGATTTCTCGTCCATCAAGGTAAAAAACTGTTGAAATTATTATATATAATATTAGGTATACCTATAATACAGTTGGAGCGATTTACGTTTTGGTTGTTTTATTTTTTAACGACTGGAGTAATAGTTCTAGAGATCTTGTAACAGAATCAGAGACAATATCTATGACGTTTGTGTGTGTGTTTTTATGACATTTAACGGATTAAATCTACCACGCTAAATAAGTAGTGTTAACGGGACATACAACAATCTGAAATTGTTAATCTCGCGGCTTCACGTTAGTTTTTCTGCATAATTAATACTAATTTGGAATTGTTTCTACATATTATACTGCAACAGTAATATATTTAAACCTGTTAGAATAACGAAGAAACAACAGTGTATCCAATTTTATTACGTGTATGCCATCAGATATAAGGTTAAAATGATACTGGATTTATTTAACTAATCAAGGTGTTTTTGTATTATTTTATATATATATTAGTATTATGTTTGTATTAGATGACATCTTAAACATGATATTTCTTATAACAAGCGGCCGCTACTGTTGGCTTAATGTAGTACAGTGGCCAGGCTTAGTTCGACTTGTCAAGTGAGAAAGTACTGATTCTTACGGGTGGCGTGAGGTATACAGTACTGGTTCTACCCAGGAAAAATGGGTGGTCTGCCTCCACCACAAAATGAATCGACCGCCTTATATGCATGGTCATCTTGTGTTAAAAATTACGAAAAACACCATTCAAAAAACACACTGTTCATGCTTATTTTTTATCAAGGACTTTAAAGAGACACACTGCAATAATGAGTTGCTGAGCGCTCGTTGATACGTGTACCTTAATTTATTAATGGATTTGTTTTGATTTCCAAGATTTTGACATATGCCTTTTTTATTAGACAAATGATGCCTTATGCTGAACTATTAGTGAAATTATCATAATTGATTTCTGTTTTGTTTTTGATATACGTTTTAGAAACGATTAGATAGCTTGCTAAATAATCAAACAGTGTGAAAAAAACAAACTTGCCAGTATTTTGAAATATGTTTTTTTGAATCAAGATTGACATGGTTCCATTTAATAAAAAAAAGCTGACAGTGGTTGGTTGGATGGGGTTTTACGTTATTTTCAGCACATTTTAGACTTTACATGACGGTCGTGTTTTGTGGTGGAGGCAACAATTGGGTGGTCTGCCTCTACCACACGAAATTCGGCCGTCATATATGGCCTAGCATGTGCTAAAAACGACGTAAATCCAATTCAAACAAACCAACTCTGATACGCGTCGAGACAAGTTTCACCGAGGCGAGGCACTTTCTACGGTTTTTTTGGCCGAGAAGAGGTAAAATAAATGATGTTTCATAAATGTCATGTTGCTGTGAAGTTGGCGCAGAGATTTGAGTCGGTATTTTAAGGGTGTGTACAGCAATACGTAAAATTTAATTGATGGTTAATGCGACACCTGGTTTAGTATATCTATAAACAGTAAGTTACGCATATAAATAACTGTCTGATTTTTGTTCAGTGAAATGTATGCATGAAACCATTAGTAAAGACGCTGATAAGCCTGTAGTATTACATTCGTGAGTTTGAAAAAAAAAGAAGTTTTATTTAATGTGGGACCCACATAGCCTTGTACGTCAGATAACGCAACCCAGACGGTCCCGTGTATCGGAGCCTAACTCTCGATCACGTTAAATAACTTTAGGAATGTATTCAATAGTAAGAGCAGGACAGGTTTCCAGGATTCCTATGTAGCATTTCCCTCTACTTGGGACGGCTCTTAATAACATCAGCAATGTGTTAATGAGACGTTAAACAACAATTCATGTGATATAAATATGTTATGTTAGATCACGTTGCCCTGCTCACACTTTAAATCAAATAAAAGTAGCTACAGTGCACGTTTTCCAAAATCCACACAAAAAAGACAAATATACGCACCATGCGATTATCGGTACGTTCAAATATAGATTGTTTTAGTACTTTAAATTGTAAAAGTAGCTATCCCGCCAATAACAGCCCAATTGTACAACATATCTACACCGTTTCTAAACCTACTGACGACGAGATATATACATAACTTACATATTTTGCAAATCCCAACTTTATAGACATAATATTAACGGCATTACCCAGCCAGGCCAAACCCCAAAACTGGAGCGTCGAATTATGAATTGCCGACTCATAATTCATTTTACAGGTATTCAATCACGGTAAGAACCTGTGAATATGCATATACTTGTAATCGGCACATATACATTATTATTTGACCTGAACACATGGATAGAGTTTTGATAAACGATTTTGAAGTGTAATTGTGCCGTTATTTGTGTGGGTGGGGGTGGGTCGTTTCTTTATAGAGCAAATGGTACACTCAAATAAACAAACAAAAAACAGGATTTAATTATAATAATTAAAACCTATTGAATGAAATTCGAGGCGATGTGGAAGAATTAGAGATGTCTATCAAAATGTAAAGTTATTACCATATTCTATTTAAATGCCATATAAAAGATGCAAGTGCAGTTAATTGGGTCTCATGTTTGTTCCTTTCTAATTAATGTTTATGTAAAAATTCGAAGAATCGGCAAATGTCATATAGTGTTATGAGCAGTTATTTGGAAATAATGCTGGATTTTTAAAACTGTATTTTAAAATTACAATTAGTGGCCAATGAATAAGTCTTAGACAAACAACTATTCTTATACTACAAATTCAATATAATTTCAATTTACAACTTTTTCCAAACATAATTATGTAGTCGTTGTAAAACTCTTGTAGGCCTTTTTTCCCTTCTGAGACTGTGCAGGGCACTGTTCGTCTATTCACTTTTTTCAGTGAAGCACATGATTGCAAGGCGAGCGGCAAATATTTACAAAATAAATAAATATTTAATTTGTATATCTTAAGTATATCGTTTTTCTACTGACAAGCCACTGTTTTTATTCAGAGCGAGATTAATGTTGTAAATTGTATACTCGATCTATATATTCATTTCCGTTTCAAAATATATCTGACTATTGTTCCACAGAGTCTTCTGTTTGCAAATTTCGTCACAATTTTTCTTTTAAACGTGTTTTTTTATGTTGTTGTTGTTGTTGTTGTTGTTGTTGTTGTTTAAATTTAAAACAAGTTAACATTTCACTGCAATCTCTTTGAAACAAAGGGATGTCATTAGTTGTCTGCATACATATACATTTGTATCGTTACACTGTTATAAATGTCACTGCAATTATATTCATCTCTCACTCGCTGCTTGTTTCCGACAGAACTGTGATGCCAACTTTTTATTTAGAAATAATTAGCCTGTCATACGAATAAAGTTTGCTCATTGTGGGTAACACTTTAATCATTTTTGTACTCTCTTTCCTTTTTTAGAAAATGACATTGGTTTAGTATATGTTTCCTGTTATTGTTATCTCTGATGACCTTAGTGAGACGTAGAATAATTAATACATATGCGGTCCATTTCCGCGACGTGCGCGACCAATCAAAACGCACAGCATTGCTGACAAAGGTTAAACTAGAAGTTAAGGACCGTCACAGTCTAAAGAATAAAGAATAGCATATTGTCGATGGAGTAATCGTCGAAGGGCAAGCAAATTGTACACTGTAATATAATCAACTGTACACTGTAATATAAGCAAATTGTACACTGTAATATAAGCAAACTGTACACTGTAATATAATCAAACTGTACACTGTAATATAATCAAACTGTACACTGTAATATAAGCAAATTGTACACTGTAATATAAGCAAAGTGTACACTGTAATATAAGCAAATTGTACACTGTAATATAAGCAAACTGTACACTGTAATATAAGCAAACTGTTCAATGTAATAATATCAATAAGGCACTGCCTCATGGCGAGCGTCGGTTTGAGTAAATAAAATGGTTAAATTTTGTAATATTACTCATACTGTTATAACATAGGGATTTTCTAAACCCAACTCAGCTGCTCCGTTCTAAGGATCACACAAAAAACGCAACCCACTACTATTCAAATACAAAATTTGCGATCATCACATAGAAAAATTCCTTTTCAACAAACTATTTAAGCATAATTATTCGATATCGAAATGGGTATATACACATTAACTCTATTATTTCCAAATCAAACCAAGTACTGCAGTGTGATTTCCATTGTAATGTTTGCAGGGCTTTTCCCCCCTAAAACTGTGAAGACCCCCGACCTTAGCCTGGTCATTTTGTGGAGAAAAAAGCGCGAAAACTGCCTAATTTGTGAAAAAAAGTATTGAACGGTTTATTGTTAAAAGCGAATTTACTAAATACGTAGATCTACATACATTGTTTTTGTGGGAGGAGGATTAGATAAACTTTCTTCTATGAACATATCCAGAACAAAACAATTTTGAAAAAAAATAAGATTAAAAAAAAATAAAATAAATAATAATTGTGAAGCAAATCGCCCAGAGTTGACTCCAGTTGTGAAGTAACCAGATTTCGGTCCTTTTATAGAAGGGAAACAAAGCATTGGTTAAATGCGTTCACTTGTGCAGCATATGTCAGGTGAACGTGAAAAAGCATGATCAGTATAATTGCATAGATATACTTTTTTTTAATGAGACTTCTCAGGATGATCCAATCTACTCCTATTTCCTGAATGTAAATGCCTTCAGTCAGCAACAATGATCAGGTAGGGAGGAATTGGAATGATCACTACCCTGATGTATTCTATGTTTTGAATTGTTTCATGTTATACTGAACGTTGCGTTGTAAACCTTCTCGCCTCTCACCGCTGCAGGTTCGAATTCCACTGGGAGCTCGACTTTAAGTGAGGAAGTGTCGATTCTTACGGATGGCGGGATATGTACAGTACTGGTTCTACCCAGGAACAGTGGATGGTCTGCCTCCACCACAAGAAATAGATAACCTTACATGTGTTGAAAATGACGTAAAACACCATACAAACAAACAAAACCACTACACTCTATACATCCCCTCTTGAAATTGCGTCGAACGTAATCATCATTGAAAATTGTCATAATGGTGACGTACTATTACGTCTACAGACAAATACGTGCTTGCCTTTGTCTACAAAGAACAAACAAGGTTTACGTTTGTGCTTTTAAGCAAAAGAAAGGATATTTCAATAACCGCCTTTGGTTTCGCAAAAACAATTTAAGGATAAAAAGGTAGGCGAATAATTATTATTTAATATAACTATTGTTGCAGGTGAATTTTATTATTGATAAGTGTAATGGAGACTTAATTGGCGCAGCAGGTTGTTAAATACAATTTGAACAAAAAACAATGACACTGTTCACACAATCTCAGAGATTTATTAGGTAGGATGGTCAGCTCTTAGCCAGCTTTCTTAGTCCTTTTGTCATATTGTATTTTGAATGAAACTGGACCGTTTTCAAGTGAAAATCACCGCATGACAATTTTTTTTTCCAATACAACAACAACAACAACAACAACAACAACAACAACAACACTAACTTTTAATAGATAGATATACTGTACTGTACAGTAATAAAAACATGAGATCTAGTAAAACTTCTAGTCTAGATCTAGTCTAACTTACAGTCACTTTTATCTAAACATATTCAAGCATTAAATCGTTGATTTTGTTGTTGCTGAACAGTGGCAAGCGTCGTTTTATGTAAATAGACCAGAGAGATAAATCAATGCTCATACTGTCCCATACTGTTATGCCTTACAGTGTACATTAGTGAGAGTTTCTAAACTTAATACAAAATGAAAACATCTGCTCGAGTGCTTCTAAATCAATTTACATATTTTGGATTGTTTTTACATTTGTTGGTGTTTCTAAATGAATCATTTTAACTTATACTTTGACTGCAATCAAAGACTGGTTATAATATAAGCATACTGTACAATGTAGTGTAAGCAAACTGTACAATGTAATATAAGCATACTGTGCAATGTAATATAAGCATACTGTACAATGTAATATAAGCAAACTGTGCAATGTAATATAAGCAAACTGTACAATGTAATATAAGCATACTGTGCAATGTAATATAAGCATACCGTGCAATGTAGTGTAAGCAAACTGTGCAATGTAATATAAGCAAACTGTGCAATGTAATATAAGCAAACTGTACAATGTAATATAAGCATACTGTGCAATGTAGTGTAAGCAAACTGTACAATGTAATATAAGCAAACTGTACAATGTAATATAAGCATACTGTACAATGTAATAAAAGCATACTGTGCAATGTAGTGTAAGCAAACTGTGCAATGTAATATAAGCATACTGTGCAATGTAATATAAGCATACTGTGCAATGTAGTGTAAGCAAACTGTACAATGTAATATAAGCAAACTGTACAATGTAATATAAGCATACTGTACAATGTAATATAAGCATACTGTGCAATGTAGTGTAAGCAAACTGTGCAATGTAATATAAGCATACTGTGCAATGTAATATAAGCATACTGTACAATGTAATATAAGCATACTGTGCAATGTGATATAAGCATACTGTGCAATGTAGTGTAAGCAAACTGTGCAATGTAATATAAGCAAACTGTACAATGTAATATAAGCATACTGTACAATGTAATATAAGCATACTGTGCAATGTAGTGTAAGCAAACTGTGCAATGTAATATAAGCATACTGTACAATGTAATATAATCTTACTGTGCAATGTAATATAAGCATACTGTACAATGTAATATAAGCATACTGTGCAATGTAATATAAGCATACTGTACAATGTAATATAAGCAAACTGTGCAATGTAATATAAGCAAACTGTGCAATGTAATATAAGCAAACTGTGCAATGTAATATAAGCATACTGTGCAATGTAATATAAGCAAACTGTACAATGTAATATAAGCATACTGTGCAATGTAATATAAGCATACTGTGCAATGTAGTGTAAGCAAACTGTGCAATGTAATATAAGCAAACTGTGCAATGTAATATAAGCAAACTGTACAATGTAATATAAGCAAACTTTGCAATGTAATATAAGCATACTATACATTGTAATATAAGCATACTGTACAATGTAATATATCAGGAAGCGATGCAACTACACGCTAAGCGTTATGCAGAATGACAGGATGTAGGTGCACACCGATAATAATGATATATTAGCACACTGACATTTACCTGAATGACAGGTTAATGCCGATTCACCGCCATCGCGGAAGAGTTCGTACACGATACTGTTAATGTACTGTTATTGAACTATTTTTTTAACTGAGTTGCTTAATTGTAATAACCTATACAGGTGTCTAATCGTTTGCAAACATGATAAATTTTACTTGTTATAAATACAGCAAGTAACTTAATTTCCTTAAACTAATTAACTCTGCGTTATCTTTCGCTGTTTAATAATGCTTTGCTAAGCATGCAACCGAACTTGCATATGTGAAATACGCTGTGATATGGCTGGCTTTCTGATTGTAGTGTACCGTAAACATGAATACTATTTAATTTGAAATAACCTTTCTACAAAAAAAGGCTGAGATTGGTTCGTTTTAATTTTTACAAACATATATCTATAAAATCAATGAGTTCAGATAGATTACCTTAACACCAATAAGTATAAAACAAGTGTTTCAATAAGAAATATTGTATAAAACAAGTGTTTCAATAAGAAATATTGTATAAAACAAGTGTTTCAATAAGAATATACAAACAAGTGTTTCAATAAGAAATATTGTATAAAACAAGTGTTTCAATAAGAAATATTGTATAAAACAAGTGTTTCAAAAAGAAATATTATTAAGTAAAACTCAAACTCTCTAAAATCAGACCCTGTATTACGCTACGATATTCCCCAATATAAACGAATATGAGTACTTAGGATCTGATTAAACGAGATTAAGTTAAAACTTTAGGGTCAATTCGAAAAAAAATGTTTTTTTCTTGTTCATTCAGAGAATAATTTTGTTTGTGTTTTTCAAAAAGAGCCCGTCCCGGTGTATAGCCATATTATAAGTCAACATGAGCATGTGTGCTTCACACTTGACAGTGCAATTAAACGACAACGTCAAGAACATAATTTTTTGGTAGTCGTAAGGTCACACGTAATGACATTTTTAGCGAGATTTCTTGAAAAGTGTGCCTGACGGGTATGCTGTTTTGTAAAACAAAAACAACGTACTATAGTCTTTACTGGAATGACAGCTCTCCATAAAACTGTCTAAGCCATACATAAATCATAGCATGATGTGAACATAACGTCACATTTGACAGCTTTGTCAGGTCTTCTTCAGAAATATAAAAACATAGACCGCACGAACTAAAAATAATGACAAAAAGCTGTCAGATGTAGATTAATAAATAAATAAAATGCACGACTTTGTTGGAAATACGACCTTATAAAATTGTGACACATATATCTTCATCAGGTTTTCATTGTTCATAGTTGTCTTTTTGACCCATCCCGTTTTTATAATGAAACAAACAGACAAATTAAAGCTAAATTAAATGTTTCCGACATTTTAAAATGTAATTATCCATGTAAAAAGTACAATTTGGGGAGAGGGGAGGGGACATCATTAAACGTTTGACACGCCCCTGTGGACATGACCCTGGTGGGTACGTGTAAAAAAGTCATGTCATAAGTTGCGCATGCGCGAGTTTTACCAGGGGAGGTTATGGGTGGAATTCTAATGCATATGTACTGTAAGATGATATTATTCTGTATTTGTACAGGTTAATTACAATGTCACTTCTGGTTAAATTTTATTTTACTGCATTTACTCAACTTTTTAATTCTGAAACTTGAATATAGCCCCGACTAAGGTACTATACTGACTTGCACATATTGGAAAACGATATAGGAAGGATGGAGGTTTACTGGACTAAGGCCACACTTAAAAATATCTTACTTTACCCAAACCCGACCTTAGATTTTTCAGATGTAGAAAAAATCGTTTATTTTTTCCATGAATGTCAGATTGTTTTGTGAATGCTGTTAAAAGTGTAACTGTTTTTCTCGACTTAAAAATACTACTTTTTGTACATAAAATACCTATCTAAAACAATGGGTAAACCAAATTAATAAAGATAAAGAGAAAACGCATGTTGTTGGTTTTTTTTTGGTGTTTTTAGCAATGTTAAAAAAATGTTTATAAATAAAATCAGCATACAACAATGCAACTGGTTCTTAACTCTCACAAAAAAGTCAATAAAGTCATTTCAGCCAGAAGAAAACTTAAGTACTCAAATGTGTTTTATTCAAAAACACCTAGGGATTAAATAGTTAGTCCAGAACCTACACCAGGCATGGATACCAAGGGGATTTACTTTCTTTATACCGTTAGTATGAATACCAAAGTGATTTCCTTTCTGTAAATACCAAAGTGATTTACTTTCTGTATACCTTCTGTATACCGTTAGCATGAATACCAAAGTGATTTACTTTGTGTATACCGTTAGCATGAATACCAAAGTGATTTACTTACTGTATACCGTTAGCATGAATACCAAAGTGATTTACTTTGTATATACCGTTAGCATGAATACCAAAGTGATTTACTTTGTGTATACCGTTAGCATGAATACCAAAGTGATTTACTTACTGTATACCGTTAGCATGAATACCAAAGCGATTTACTTACTGTATACCGTTATGCTGGTGGTTACTAAGGTAAAGCTTATAACATTTCAGTATGTTGTCTTTTACATGTTATAGCTTGAAGTTTGCGCTTGCAGTTGTTATCAGGCTACTGCAAAAGCTTCTGTTTAATTATTTTGTTGGAGATGGTTTTCCACGTAGGCAATCTTACTGTAGAACGTTAACCCTTAACCCGCTAAGCAGGACTATAATAGCCTTTGCGTTCATTGTAAACCCAGACCAGCCTGCGAGTAACTCGCAGGCTGATCAGGGTTTTACAATATCCGGCTGCTGATCAGCCATTTCCCCCCCAAAACACCCATTTGTTACATATAGGAATGGTCTTAATTCAAAGAAAGAACAATCCATTATGTACATATGCAGCGGGTTAAGGGTTAATAACATATTTGTATATATTTCAGGACAATGTCAGTTCCCTGGCATGGCTGGAATGGGGGGAATGGGTGGAGTGATGAGCGGATTGATGGGAGGAGGAGGAGGAGGAGGAGGTGGTGGAATGGATGCGAATGACTTGTTAATGTACCAGATGTTGTCACAAAGCAGTCAGGCAGGCGGAGCCGGTGGTAGAAGTGGCGGTGGGATGGATCCCATGCAGTTGATGTTAATGTCAGGCGGTGCTGGAGGAGGTGGAGGCATGGAACGGATGATGTTGATGAACATGCTTAACCAACAAAATCAACAAAGTCAAAGTACAAGTCAGCCACAGCCAAGTGGTGGAGCACCTCCTACCCAGACTCCGTCAACCACGGGGGTAAATAATCAGGGAAGTCAGCCAGGAGGTGCCGGTAGAGCTCCAAACATGGCCTCAAGTATTGCGGATATGCTCGGAGATTCCGGATCAGGTAAATATACACGCATATTAATATTAATTCATTCAGGATATAATATAAACATTTGTGTCAGAAATTATGTGTTTCGTATAATATCGTTTTAACACGTCTTCTTTAATATGTCTTCTGGAAGTGTAATAAATAGAGGGATCTTACATGAGTGCCGGTTTAATATTGAATTTATTAACGAGTTGGATAAATTTATAAGATGTGAGGCTGTGCCGAGCATTTTATCAATTTTATCTAACAAATTTAATAAATGCAATATGAAATACACGAATATGAGATTCTATTTATCACATAACTGCATAAAAACACTCATAAGCAACATGTATTACTGTAGCGCCCTGTAAATCACGATGATGTCGAATGTTTGTATGATGACGTCGTATGCTGACTCGCTCTTCTCCGTACGACACCGAACAACTACCACATCGATTTCCATAATCCGGTATTTAAACGGTTACAAAAATTGACCAGACAATTCGATGGTCGATGGTAAGATGCGATGGTCGATGGTAAGATGCGATGGTCGATGGTCCATCACATCTTACCATCGACCATAGCATCTTACCATCGCATCTTACCATCGACCATCGCATCTTACCATCGCATATTACCATCGACAATCGCATCTAGGTCGATGTCGATGGTAAGATGCGATGGTAAGATGCGATGGTCGATGGTAAGATGGCCCTAACGGGACACCGTTCAATTCCGATGTACATCGAGCTAAACGATGATTCGACCTTTATTTGCGTAATTATTTCACTAGTGTAATATTTGGAGATTAATACATGGGTGATGCGTTATTGTCCGTCATATCGGCCCGAGACCCCAGTATCGGCCCGAAGGGATCCATAGAGCCGTATGTTGTTTCTCGTTGAAATAGAAGTATATGTATATAAATATACATTCTTATTGACTGAGTATTACACGAATAGATCGTGGACGCTATCTCGAAACGTTAATGTCATGTTTTCATCTGGTTTATATTTTGAAAACAACTTCCGGTTTCGCGATCTAGATCGTCTGCCCGCTTATATGTTTTTGCGGGCGGTCAACACGCATGGCATGTTTAATTCCAGTCAATCTGGTCAGACGCCTATTTTGGCAACCTCCGCGCAATGATATTGTAGCCAATAATCCCTGCCACCACACAAATCACGTGACGATAGCTTAGGTCATGTGATTACAAAATGGCGACACACTAGGTAATGCTTGGTGCCGTAACCAACAGACAAATGGGCAATAACAGCATCACCTTCGAGAGGATGTTGAAAACATTCAACCTGTTTTGGCCAGGGTGTAATCTGTAATGTTCTCAACGGAATACATGTTTGTTTACAAGTAACCAAGTAACCGGTGTGCATATTAAATATAGATATATAAACGCTAAAATTGATTTTTCTTTTATAAATAATTATTTGTGTAACCAGATAACGTTTTTCACACTATTTTCCTATATTATGAAAAAAAGCAAGTTAAAATGTTGACATAAAAAAATATATAACTTACCAAAAAAATTAAACTTAGCTGGATTTCAGCTATAAATTTGTGTGGTGGCAGTGGTTACTGTAAAATATAGGGTAAGTAACCACTGCGGGGAGTTTGAGTGTTTGGCTGTATCGCAAAGTTATTCGATCGTCCCAGTAATCATTGTACCTACATCTCAGCAAGCCCAGATATAGACTCATCTTTACATGAAAAATCATATAATCTTGTATTTCGAATGAACAACTACATCTCACTCTGCAGTACGAAATATGGATTCATCTTCACTTTGATAAATATATAAATTGTGTTTCACAGGAGTAACTCCAGCTCAGCAAGGCCAGATGTGGGCTTATCTTCACATGAATAACCACCAGGGGAGGATAATGGACGCTGTGCAATCATTAAATGATAGAACTCAACTGGAAAGAGATGGATTGGTGGTAGGTACCATATATATCGAAATTATTTGACGGCGACACAAATCAAATGTCAATACATAAGGTCCATCGTTAATGCAATTCGACATATCATTCAGAAAACGACGGGAATATTATTAATTGAAATATACATTAAATTTAATTAATAATATTTTATTCAAATCACAAACCGATCGGCATACATAATTACAAACGATAAGGTTCCATGATTCGGATTCTTTCATCCGGGCGGGCTTAAACCATAGGAATCTTTTCGATATTAAGAGTAGGACAGATTCCCAGATCCCTATCTATCCTTCTTCTTTTTCTTAGACTGCTCGAAATATACTAAGCAAAAATAGAAACGTCCCCAACTTTACCCATGGATTTAGACACAATGAAATTATATTTTATTTAATCTTATATGCCAATACATTTGTTAAAGGCCAGCACTGTCATGAAAACAATTTTCTTTGAATCAAACTTGTGGGCAAACTTATTCCCCTTGATTTGGTTTAAACAGCATTTCCGGGTCTTGTGGTTAAACACAGTTTTGTTATATTGAAGTCAACCCTTTGCAAATCACAGCTTAAAAGAGGGACGTCTATTTTTGCTGAGAAGTATGTAATAAGCATGTGTCGTTGAGCCGTTAAATAGCAGTACAGTTGTAATTTATTAAATGACGAAATAGAAATCATGCACATGTATACTATATTCAGTTTCTGCTAGTTTTTAGCTATGTTTCTCTCCGAGACTTATCAAGAAAAGTTCATATGATGTTTAAGAGTTAAATTTGTTAAAGATAATACTACAAAAAGGGTGGCCATTCATCTTTAAAGGGACACTGTCCGTAAGTAAGCAGATATTGAGCATAACCAAATAACTGTCTGACTTTTATTCAGTGAAGTGTATACATGAAAACATGAGGATACACCCTAAGAACTATGAAGTAATACATTCGTGAGTTTGAAAAAAAAAGTTTTAATTATTATATGTAAATAAAGTGGGACCCACAATATTTACCTTTTCTGCGATCACGTGACTTCCATTAGCGCATTAGGTTTTCACCATAGTATGTATTGCGTAATATGTATAGCCCGCTTAGCTCAGTCGAGAGCGATGTCCGATTAGTTTACGCTCACGCACACTTTTATTACTGCGAGTGTAAAGAAAGGGTAATTTTAGTTTGGGCTGCGAGTTCAAACGCACGAAGTGGATTTTTTTTTTCGTACCGCGATTGAATTCCTTTAAATAGTGTTGCTTTTAATAAGTGTCCCTTTAAGTGAGTCAACATATGCATGCAAGTAGTATTATGAGGTGGCCAAATAATTTATAAAACCTGAAGATTGAGGATGCTGGAATAAGTGTATAATTGCTATGATGGGTGACGCTTACGGATGATCTACGTTGAAAATATGGATGTTTCAAACCAAGATATAATTATTCGATATCAGTTATTTGACATCTCTGAAAGTAAAACGTTTTGTTTTATCATTTCATGCTACCCGTTTTTGTTTTCCTGTAAAACATAGTATATGCCACTTATTATATCAAACACACAATTGCTCTCTGTACATATTAGAAAATAGTGCTATTAAATGTGTATTTTGTCTACCACAGTCCAATGCAAACCCTATGCTACAGATGGCTATGTGTCCAGTACCTCGATGTGGATTTCCCATTTGTGAAAACACAGAGATTCCATTTACTCCAGAAAGCTTCTATATGTGTCGTGGATGCCCCCGCTGTGCCATGGATGCCAGTACACGTAATATGATGAATATGATGCGAATAGGCCGACGTGGCCGGTAAGCTGATGTCAAACTACATTATGTTATATATACATATATACTAGTCAAAACTCCTAAGTACCCACCTAAGAATATGGCAATAATAATCTCATTGTTGTGTCACTTGTCACGCTTGATTAGAGATACAGTTGAACTGCAAACTAACGAGTTTAAATCATCTACTCTGATCGCATGAACACATTTTAAAGCTTTCAAGTCGATTTCGTTTTTAAATAAATAATAACAATTATACAACTAGGTTCTTTACGACTGGGTTCTTAGGAATTTAGAAAAGTATATTTGTAAGTAGTCAACTAAACACATAGCATAATAATCACTAAATATCTACACTTTCATCTATCATGTGGGATATATATATATATATATATATAGATTTTTTCCAAACCAGATGCACGACAGTAGCTCTCACAACTTTAACCTTACTCATTTTATTTGCATGAAAAAATGGTGCTTGTTGTTTTAAATTTAACGCTTAGATTAAGGTTATACTTTGAACATGAACTCTACCTGGAGCCAAACTCAAAGAAAAGCAAAACTCTCTGGATCGGAGACAAGCACCTCAAAATGCACGTAGATCCAAGATTACAAACGAGGTTCCAGCAGTGATAGACCACTACGAAAACACGCATCCGTCAACATTTTTCCCTAAGGCCTTTGCTTCAGTTTCCAAGCAACAAAGCACGCACTTAAAAGCAAGAGATTCGATAGCCACAATGCCACCGGAAACATTTTTTTAGAATAGGAAATGTATAACGAAAGCATAGTAAATAAAACAACGCATTTTGTGCACGAATTACAAAACTGAAGAAGTGTTAAGATGCAGAGAATTTAACAAATAATTGGACATAAATATAGCGGTTTTAAATAAACCACCATGGGCTGTTACTTCCCAAACAAGCATTGGCCGTTTATTCCCAACAAACGCTCTATCTTATTAGATATACGATACCACACTGCCCTTCTTTTGTTAAATAGAAACACGAGATCACTGTTGGTGCATACGCTCGGATATTTTTTGTATCCCTAAATAATGGAGAAAACAAATGGTTGCAGTAGAGAGAAGTAAACGTTTTACGTCGTTATATCCCATGTTTGATAGATTACATCATCACTCCATTCATCTTTAAGTTTCATTAACGCTCCTCCTGAAGTTTTCAATTGATCAATTCCACGTCTTTCAAAAATGCTGTCAAAATTGAGGTCCGCCATTTGTATTTATTAGCTGAAGATCACTTGAAACGACTGATTTGATTGGACGAACTTTCTATGAAGAATTGCATGTGAACCAATCGGAGTAGTTTAAACTTATTTGTTTTACATCGATTGTAACGAAAGGTCTATGAACTTATTTGAATCACTATCGATGTCTTCCTGTGTAGAACCAGTACCAAGCAAATGCAGATAAAGTGTCTTGCTCAGGGACACAATGCATATGGTCATGGCGTCACCCACGACTTTTCGGTGCTCCAGATCACTCCGGAGTAGTAAAAATCGGGTCATGAATAATTTATATAAGCAAGAGGATTTATGTGGGAGTAAGCCCACGGGTGATAAATGGCGAGATAACGCAATCATTCAAACTTGGGTTCCGACGATGGGAGTTATAATAATAAGAATCACGTTTTATGCAGAATTTCAAATAAAAACTTTACCAAAATCGCGTTCCATTCAATCAGTCACGCGATCGGCAATGTTATCAATCCCATAACTCAAAGAAAAAACTTGAATTTAATCATTGAAACAACTTGAACTAATTAATGCTACGCCACAGAAAAAAAATCCAGATGTGAATTCCATGTTATACGTGCGCGCATGTAAATAACCATATGTAAGCATATATAGCCATCACATTTACATCGCTATTGCATTCGCTACGATGAATCTTATTTGACTCGCTGCATTTAATTTTCCAATGAATACCATTACCTTCGGAATACCTCATGATATGCCCTTTAACGGTTTTCATTGGATGATGGGCGGAGCTTAACTTAATAGAATAGTGCGCATGAGCTGTGTGTCTAAAGTGTTGCCGATCGTAACGGCTGTTACATTTTACTCCATAGAAATCCCCGTGTAATAAACTATTTTTTCGAAATAAATAGTAAATCTGGCGTAAATAGAGAAGAAATCAACGCCATTTTAAAGGTAAATATTTATGTAAATATTAGGAATGAAATGCGCTCTTTTGGTTTTCATTGGGGTATGAAAAACATTTGGATGGTTTAAAGTACGCGTGGAGTACTACTCCACACACTTTAAACCACCCAAATACTTGTCATACCCCAATGAAAACCAAAAGAGCGCATTTCATTCCTTAAATATGTATTTCGTATGTAAACAACATGATAAGTACTGCCGAAGTTTTACTGAGATCTGTTAGTTCATGTAATAGAGTCTGGTCTCTGCGAGTTGGTTCATTTAAAGGTCGAGATGGTGTATACCATCGATGTGTTGAAAAAATCTTGCCGAGACAGACTCTATCTGTTTTGGTGTATGGTGTACTTAATGACCCTGTATGAATAACTACCGTTTTGAGCATGGTATAGCTCCGCCCAATTAGTTATTCTGAATTAAATCGCCCCATTAGTTATTCTGAATTAAACGCTTTAATGCTGCGCATTCCTTCAATGAAATTTCACCAACGATGCTACAAGTAATATATAGGGTATGATCTCATCGAGTTGGAGGATTTAAACATCGAGATGGGCATAGCCCATTAGGATGTTTAAAGTTACCAACGATATGAGACCATACTCTATTTTTTAGCATTTATATTTCATCTGTCTGTCATACTCCAATAACTGATAGTTAGAGTACACCATTTATTCTGACGTGTTGTTTTCAATTAAACGGTTTACAGCCGTGCAAATACAAAGGGTATTTCAGTGACCATGCTTCAATTGAATTTATCATAACATTATTTTCTTTCATTTTCATTCATTTTGTAATTGTCCTTATTATTTATATGATAAATAAAGGCTCTCAAACGAGTTGTCATTTCATACAAATTGTTATGAAACGAGTTTTGCAACTACTTAAAGGCGAGCCTTGGTGAGCTAATTAATACCTTTCAAAACGAGTTTCATAAAGTTTTGTATGCAATACAGCGAGTTTGAGATCCTTTTTATCACATAACACACGTTTGGGATATTATTTTAAAATGCATGTGGTTATTGTTTGTAAAATGCGCGCTTTGATATGTTGGACAATGTTTTTCGGTCAAGCATTCAAAATCGCTGTAGGATGTATTACAAGTATTTATTGTATGTGATTAAATCTTATTGATTAAATGCACACGTGATTACTTATTGTTTAAATAGTTGACAGACATGCGAGTCTTTTCATATGCATCTACATGTGTGGCACATATTTAAACATGATGTGAACATTAGAATTTCTAATACACTCATATAATGAATCTAGTGTGAACTCTTTATAATCTACGATATATCGCTGGAATACAAGCACGTGATCTGGGAAGGATTGGTTGATGTGGAACAATGTTGTTATGCGATGATCATTGGAATATTAGAATAACAATAGAACATAGTTTTTGGTGATTTGTCGTGTATTGTACCACTATTTGACGTTCAGTTGCAAAACAAAAACATAATTCGCTCAGCCTTCAAGTTTGTGAAATTATTGTTTACAACTGAACTCCAAAAACGTGATTAATAAACGACAATTCACTGAAAACGATGATCTATTTATAAAGTTCAGCTTATGTTTACAGTTACATATGGCACCGTTGTTTTGTGTTAGGCTTCCGAAGTATGCGTAAGTGGGCAAACACTTTTTTTGCCAGGTAGTGCCTTTTAAAGCGTAGTGGTTTCTCCTACAGGAATGGTGGCTCCAGCGGCATGGGTATGATGCAACAAATGGCCATGATGAGAGCCATGCAAGGTGGTGGCGGACAGATGAACCCCATGTTATTGGCCTCCATGATGCAACCCCAATCAAATCCCCAACCACCTCAACAACCCCAGCCAACCCCTAGCTATCCTCAACAACGTTCACAAGGCTCTTGGCAGCCACCAAGGGGCTTCCCTGGTATGCCTGCACCACAACAGCCACCAAGGGGATTCCCTGGCATGCCTTCAACACAACCACAACCACCACAAAAACAGCCTTTTCCTCCAGCACAAGGTCCCCAAAGACCAGTGCCTCCACCATCCCGTCAATTTCTAAGTGCTGTGAGAGCAATGGGCACATCTATTAGAGAACAACGTCAAGCAATGAATCATGGCATGCAACCAGCCCCAACCGGAACTGAGGTTTCGGCAACGCCGTAATAATTTACACAGTCCTGATAACAGTGAATAGTTTGACGAACTGAACACTATTAAATATATAACATTAGGATCACATAACTCTAAATTTTGCTTTTAAAGTTTTTTTTAACACATTTAAAAGTAAGACAAATTGTACAGCGAAGTTTCAGTTCATGTGATAGTGGATACAACATCGTCACGGAATTCAGCGCTATCGGAGTCGGAGTTGCACTCACGCAATGTGCAGAAAGGATTTTTTCGGGTTTTCATTTCCATCGATAGGTGTGAGTGGTGCTCGTGTTGTCATGGTTTGTGTTATCATGCATGTGTTTTAACATGACATAGAATATAACATGTTTTATGTGTCAGCCTAGTCTAGCATGCCAAACAAATTTACAACATAAACTAATATGATTCTTTAAGCGATAATTAAAATATGATACTGTCATTACAATGGATTTGTGTTTTGCATATCAGAGATCTTAAACTTATACTAACAGCATGCAAACAATAGACCTTCGCCTATTTCAAACTTATTTAAGTATAGGACTGTTTGTAGTATGAACTTTACTGAATTGAATGCGAGAGACGCAAGGCGGAGAGAAGGATTAAGTTAAATAAAATACAAAATACAAATAATAACCGGTTTACAAGTTGACAGTATAACTCACGTATCAGTATTAACAAAGTGCAATTTCTCATCGACCATTGCAGCAAGTCGAATATTTCATTCGACTTATTTATACAGTTGTTTGATTAATTGAATAGAAATATTTCATTGGTTTTGAAAGTATGTCAACGCAAAAGGAAGATTCTCTGTAGTAAAGCCAGACGATTAGACATAAGTCTATAGACTATCCGTTATATTTTGTTAGAACATAATACAAAACTGCATGTGTTCATAATTTATCGCTTTTGCGTTTTATTTATATTAAGAGTGTTTGCTGATTTTGTTGTAGTGGCTCCATGACAGCAGGCAGATCAAACCCGATGATGTCAGCTTCAAACCCGATGATGTCAGCTTTTGGCATGTAAATGATGTCGCCATGCATCTTCAATCATGGATCGGCGTTTCCAGTACTAATCCGGCCTATAGTAAAATGCCCAAGCGTGAACGGGTTCCTGTATAAATATAATAACGTTTTCCTGTATATGTAAAACTAATATGTTTTTTTAAATAACAACTGGATAATTATTTTCGAAGACAAGACAATCGTTGAGCTAAAAATGAAATGCTTCATGATTTCTTTACATGAATAGTCAGAATTTAAAACGTGATTTTGTTATTAATCTTGCATATATTCAAAAGAAAACACTGTATATGTAATTCTTGTTGTGGATGCTTTTATCGAGCTAAACAACGGAACAATTTAACTGCAAGATTCCAGAACTAACTTAATATATACGTTATTAATAAACGCGTAATACAAAACATATTTAAAACTTACCATATAAGTGCCGAGTCGTACATTCAGCAGTTTGCGAACCTTGATACTTCACACACCAATTCGATTCAAATGCTTATTAAAAGAGTCACATATGCCCAACTCAGTTTGTATGACTAGCCGTTTATAAAGAGTATAGGTATATCGCATTAATATCTTAGTCTGATTGTAATATAATATGTAACCTATTCAGAAACTTGCTAAATACAGGTACTTTAAAGAATTATTTCAATGAAGCATGACTATTATACACGAACCTTTTTGCTATTTTGTTTTATATGTTGAGGAGGTGATTTTTAAATAAAATAAAAAATCAACCGATAAATACGACAAAGTTTGTTTTGTTTCAAAAACCACCACGCATAATCACTCCACTGTACATAGATCTACTCGTAGCCCGCGTGGAAAATGTAAGTGAAGCATGGGCAGCAGGCTTTGAAATAAACACAGAAAGACGTGATGACGAGAGGAAGACGCCGGTGCAGCTTGGTCAATATGCCACACATATGTTGAAAGGAAAAGGAAACGGATAATCAAATAAGAGGCCCGGGCCTGTAGACGCTCTGCTGGTATGCTGTGATTCAAAATCATAAACATGATAGAGGTCAACCCAAGAAACATGTTTCCAATATATAACTCTATGTAAACTTTGGGTTATCATGGAGGCCATTTTGAATATTTGACGACAACGAAAACTACACACTTGATAGAGGCCAAAAACAGGAACTATGATATTTAACTAGAATGTAATAGGTGGTAATATGTCGTTTGATAAATGTCCTTAAATGTAACCTAAGTTTAGCCATGATGGCCATCATGGATGACTGGAGGCCCCCAAAACAAAAATCTGAGGGGAACTAACCCAGATATCATTGTGATTAAGTTTTATCAAAATCCTTCAAGCGGTTTCAGAGAAGATGTCATTTTTAACGTTTTCCTTTATAACTCTATGTAAACTTTGGGTCGCTGTGGCCATTTTAAGAATTTGACGATAACGAAAAAACACAAACTTGATAGAGGCTAACCCATGGAACATGTTTATGATATTTCACAAGAATGGAATAAGTGGTTTCGGAGGAGATGTTGTTTGACATTTCCTTAAATTTGACCCAATTTTAGCCATGGTGGCCATCTTGGATGACTGGCAGCGGCAAAAACACAAATCTGAGAGGGACTATCCCAAATATCATTGTGATTAAGTTTCATCATAATCCTTCAAGCGGTTACAGAGAAGATGTCATTTTTAATATTTTCCTATATAACTCTATGTAAACATTGGGTCGCTGTGGCGGCCGTTTAGGTTATTCGACGATAACGAAAAACACAAACTTACTGAGTTTAATTCTTGCGAGTAGACACTAACGTATGTATGTATTATGATTTGTGCAGACGCATCACATAATATCATTATTTACAAGTTAATTTCCCTGCATGTTCCTTATTTCCTTAAGAAAAACACGAAGAGCCAGACAGAAAAAAATAAGGATTGTCCAAATTATTATTAAATTATAAATTGTATTTTTAATGAGTTTTTGTTATAAATAAACATAACTAGAATATGTAAATTATTGTAATAAAGATTTTAAAAAGCAGATATTATTAAATTAATGTTTTAGTTCTTATAAATGAATTAGATTAACACAGTTTTAAAATTTATATATGATACCGTTCTATCAACATGATTCTCTGCCATATTACTGACGATTTCTAAAAGCGCCGCATTTTACTAATCAAAAGTGACGAATATGAATCGATATTTTTTTTTATTACTTACTATATGTTTTCATACCTGATATGGTGAGACAGAATGAAAATAGACATTCCTGGATCTGTTTACAATCTTGCCATAGCCATCCGGTATGCTTCACAAAGCCTAAAATTCATTTTGACTCCATTGTTTATATTGTAAAAATTAAAACAACATGGCGGCCTTATTTTTAGAAATTGTCGTCTGCGTATATCTGTTTCTAGGGTTCGGATGTACCAAGTAAAACGTAGGTTATTGCAGGGTGATGTTGTTGTTCAATGTTCAGTACCTCCGGCAATCGACTATACTTATCCTTTATTTTGGAATGAAAAATAATATATCTAGCAAATAAAGGCTAGGTAAATAGTATACTGCATTTATATTTTGTTATTTAAACCACTAGTGGTCAACTGATTTTTTAAGTCACCCTACCCTAGGAAAATGGAATGTTCCGCTGTCGGTATTTTGGTTTTCGGCTGTCAATAAAATTACATGTAAACATGGGTGTTCAAAATGATTTTTTGACTTTGTGAAGCTTAGAGATGGCTACTCAAAGATTGAAAACAGATTTAGGCGCGTCCGTTTTCATTCTATTCAATCATATCAGGTATGAAAACATATTGAAAGGAATAAAAAAAAATCTCGATTCATATTCGACGCATAGGTACCCTGAAATGCACAGTAGTGATTGACGCTTGTGACGTAATGTTTATAATGATGTGTAAAACAAACAATACCTTGTCTGTTTTGATGTTGATTTTATACCAGCAAATGTTAGTTGTCCTCACGGACATCTGATTTTACATTATCATTCGCAAAGAACCGTAACACGCAGTTTAGTGGGAAAACGTACATCGCCATATCTCGAACATTTGTCTTGTACTAATAGGTCTGGTCTTGAAAAATATGGCAACATCCGCGTGGTGCGCTAAAACGATGTATCCGGACTATGAGCGATAGCATATCGGCAAAAGATCGAGCAGGTAATGTAGCATCCAATGACCAGTCAACCAAAAGCACGCATAGAAGCTAACAACGATTATAAAGACGAATAAAATACAAGATATGATCACAAACATAAAAGGGTTGGCAATAGGACTTCCGCCTTGGAACTGTAAGTGGCAAAAAGGGCCGCTGGTGGTTTAAACCTGGTTCTCGGCTGCACCAAACTTCACCTTGCCCTATTGTCATCCCCATAAAACGGGACAGTGCAAATCATGATATCTCCGCCAGGTCATATTCTCTAACAAACAATGCAACTCTCATGGGCAATATAACACATAAATGATCATGTATATATGAATATAAAAAACAAAAGCCTAGAATGTCACAAAGCAAGTACTCAATGATTTGGCGTCCAAAGCAAGCAGAGGGCAAACCATTAAGGCTACGATAATACAAGATTTAAGACAAGTATCAGACGCTACAGTGCTTTGAGGATTTAGGTCGACGTCATCATAGAGTCCACAGTCTGTCCTGGCATCGCACATTCAACGATTAAAGCATAGTGGCGAACTGTAAATGGGAAAATGTATGTGACATGTATTTCAGAGAAAGTAAGTCAATATCAAAAACATTTTAGTTAACCTTGTCAGTTCGACAAGAACAGAAAATAAAGATAAACAGAACGTTTACCTTAACTTGGACGTAATCAGAAGTTAAGTTGTACCATAAACCTGGCGTTACCTATATTTTAAAGGAAGAAGGTGACCGCGCCGAAAATAATTGTTCTGCGTGTCAGGGCGATAAGCGGAACATGTTAATGTAATAGGCATAGGTCGTTTAATACCCCGCATTTAAAAAACAAATAAACAAAACGTGAACGTTGGATGTAATCAAAAAATGTTTTCAGATAAAGAAAGTCACGGCAACGAATACATTGTTCACCATTGTTCACCATGTCCAGTAGATAAGAGACACATATTGACGCATAGTTATTATTCCGAGCTTAAAAGTCGATAAAAATAATGTATACCTTAACTTGGACGTAATCCGGACGTACCGACGTCCTATCGGACAAATGCACTAACGATAGCCATTCAGAATTTACTCCTTGATTTTGCAGAAGTCGAAGCGATAAGATAATTATGACAAGACATGATTAAAAACACCAATAATAACTGACCTTTTCAGGATTACGTAATGTCATCATGACTCGTCATATTACAATAAAAGAGGAAAGCGTAATGGGTCAATGGGCCGTAAACCACTAAACATGAAGTGCATTGCAAAATAATATGGTCATAACCTCGCTTGATAACTTTCCTAACCATTTTATACATATTGCATGTACATGATGATAGCGTGACAAAATAGCTGACGAAGCGTGTAACCATCACCACAGACATCATGCTGCGATAGTCGTCGCAGTAATGTTTTTAAATTACTGTTTTACTCTATGATAACACCTCTTTGGCAAATGTCCTTCGAAGTTTATTTTAACGGTAGCTCTTGAAAAACAAAGACGAACAATGTAAAACACATATCGAGTGGTCAGCGCAAAACTATTGTAACTACATATGAATAAAGAAAAAGATACACTAGTTTTGCACTGAACCCTCGATATACCCCATAACATAATGCTCGGTGAAATTCGGAAAACAATCACGTCTAAATACGCGGATGATTAAGGAGGCCAAATTGTCAGGGTCACCATTTTAACACATACGTTTATGCTACATGTAAACTATTAGGCCTCCAGCTAGTCTAGTTTTAGAGAGAATATGTTTTTAGATTTTTCTTAAGAACTATGTAAAATTGTCACTACCGGGGCTTTGCCAGATTTTACCCTAGTCACTATTTGAAAACAACAACTTGGTAGAGGACGGTGACCATAAGCTTATGCTACATTATAAAATGTATTCGGAGAAGATGTTTCATGTTTTCCCCATATAAGTGTAACATAATGTAAAACATGTGATCCCTGTTAGTTGGGCCAAATTTGACCCCATGGTTAGCATTTGAACATATTTGCTAGAGTATCACAATGCACAATATTATACATCTAGCGCTTGTAATCCCTGAGAAGAAGATCTGTTTAAAAGAATGTCCTTTATGTAAAACTGTGACCGGTGCCAGATTTGACCCAGTGTAACTATTTGAACAAACTCGGTAGAGCGTATGCTACATGCAATATAAAATACCTCTTCCAAATGGTACATGCAACTGAATGCATTATTATACCTTAAACTCGGGTAGTCTCAGAGAAGATTATTTAATATATGTTCCTATATAACTACGTAAAACTCTGACGCACTGGACAGGCGGGACCAGATATGACTCCAGAGACACTATTTAAATAAATGTGGTAGAGACCCATAAGGGTTAGCGTAATTGTGCGAATGCTACACTTAAGAGCGTTGTGCCTTGTGTCTTTTCACCATATGCAAACCGTACGTAGAGTCCATTTTTAACCCCAGTAAAATTGACAAGAGGCCCAAGAGGGCCTGTGGACGCTCTACTGGCTAATATGGCTCTTATGACATCAATGAAGCAAGTGACTATCGTCTTAAACAGGCAAAATATAGCCATAACTCCACCATAACTGGTCTCATCTGGCTGGTTTTCCAAGTCAATAATAAAAAAAAAAAAAAAAAAAAAAAAAAAATCAAAAAAATTCAAACAAAAAAAAAAAAAAAAAATTCAAAAAAAAAATAATAATAAAAAAAATTAAAAAAAAAAAAGAAAAGAAAAAAAAGAAAAAAAAAATATATATAAAAAATAATTAAAAAATAAAGAAATTAAAAAATTTAAAACAAGCATTTATGTACCACTGTGACCCCCGCAGGGCGGGGCCAGATGTGACCCCATTTGTGTCACCATTTGAACAAAATTGGTAAAGGACCATAAGCTTATAGCAACAGCAAAATATTAGACCTCTGGCTCTTGCAGTTTCCGAGAAGAAGATTTTTTAAGTCTTTTGTCCTATACATGTCTATGTAAAACTTGTGACTCTTGGGGCGGGGCCAAATGTGACCCCAGGGTCACCATTTGAACAAACTTGGTAAAGGACCATAAGCTTATAATAAATGAAAAATATCAAACCTCTGGCTCTTGAAGTTTCCGAGAAGAAGATTTTTTTTATAAAAAATCCTATATAAGTCTATGTAAAACTGTGACCCTCGGGGCGGGGACAAATTTGACCCCAGGGTCACCATTTGAACAAACTTAGTAGAGGACCATAAGATAATGCTATATGTAATACATGAGAGCTCTGTGCCATGTGGTTCCAGAGAAGAAGATTTTTTTCAGTTTTTCCCTATACAAGCCTATGTAAAACTGTGACCCTTGGGGCGGGGCCAAATGTGACCCGAGGGTCATCATTTGAACAAACTTGGTAAAGGACCATAAGCTTATAGTAAATGCAAAATATCAAACCTCTGGCTGTTGCAGTTTCCGAGAGAAGATTTAAAAAAAATAATCCTATATAAGTCTATGTAAAACTGTGACCCCCGGGGCGGGTACAAATTTGACCCCAGGGTCACCATTTGAACAAACTTAGTAGAGGACCATAACCTGATGCTACATGTAATACATTAGAGCTCTGTCCCTTGTGGTTTCAGAGAAGAAGATTTGTTAACGTTTTTTCCTTTATGTCTATATGAAAAACACGCAAAACCTCAATATACAAACTTTGGACCCCCGGGGCACGGCCATTTTTGACCCCGGGGACTTTATTTGAACAATCTTAATAGTTTAGGCCTTGGCGATCATTTTAAAAGAAAAACTGTTGAAATCTGTCCAGCGGTTCTGGAGAAGAACATTTTTTAAGGTTTCGACCATATATGGTAATGGCAGCCATCTTGGATGTAGCGCTGACCTAATTTTAACAAATCTAAAAAGCATTCATCTAAGGATCATCCATGTGAAGTTTGGTCAAAATTAGCCAAGCGGTTTCTGAGGAGAAGTCGTTTGAAGAAAAGTTAACGGACGACGGACGACGGACGACGGACAACACACCATCCCATAAGCTCTGCTGGCCCTTGGCCAGTAGAGCTAAAAATGAGAGGCCCAAGGTCCTCTGGGCGTTCTATTACCTAACATGGATCCTATAATAAATTAGAACTTTCGCTGAAGGCAGACAAATAAACTCACCGCCTCTTCCCCTTTGACCACTGCACTTTATTGCACCAATATTATCACTTTCACTTGAAACTTAATCATCAGAAATACACAAAAACAATACACAGGCCAATGAATGGGTAGTAAAGGATTCCCACTGGCTAAAACTACAAAGGGTCATAACTCATGAAAAAATAATGAAATAAAAAAATATTTTTCTTTAGCGTTATAGTAAATTAGCATACCGAGTATTTAAAACAATCCATCTAATAATGAATGAGGAGTTAGACACACGATATTTCCCTATATATATATATATATATATTATATGCAAGAAAATCAAAGGGCCATAATTCATGTAAAAATCAAAAATATTTTTCTTCGCTAACATCTTCGCATCATACGTAATCAGCATGTACAATATTAAAACAATCCATCTAAAATGTATGAGGACTTAAACACACACGATTTTGGCCCCTATATAGTATATATAGATTAAAAAATCAGAGGGCCATAACTCGTGTAAAACTGATCGAATCGAAACTCTTTTATCTTCGCTGATATCTTCACATCATACTTAATCAGCAAGCCAAATATTAAAATAAACCATCAAATAATGAATGAGCATTTAGACACTCAAGATTTCCCTATATATATATATGTAAAAAAATCAAAAGGCCATCACGCATTTAAAAATTGATCAAATCAAAAATAGTTTTCTTCGCTAACAGTTCCACATCATACTTAATCAGCATGAACAATATTACAACAATCCACCTAAAAATTGTGAGGAGTTAAACACACACTATTTTGGCCCCTATATAATATATATAGATTAACAATTCAAAGGTTCGTAACTCGTGTAATACTGATCAAATCAAAAATATTTTTCTTCGCTGACATATTCACGTCATACTTAATCAGCATGCCAAATATTAAAACAATCCCTTAAATAATGAATGAGAAGTTAAGCACACCAGCTTTTGATCTACGGACGGACGGACGGACCAGACCAAAGCTCCAACCAGTATACCTCCACCCAAACACATACACCTTCAACTTCGTTAGCGGGGGTATAAAGATGTAATTAGGTATGTATTCGGTCAATCTTAAGGCAAATCTGTAAAAACGGTCTTTGTCCGTTTCCCTTCATTGCCTTGGTGTCCAAAATGATGCCTCCCCCTTATTGACTGGACTGAACATAAACTTCGTTGGCGTGGGGTATAAAGATGTAATTAGGTATGTATTCGGTCAATCTGAAGGCAAATCTGTAAAACGGGATCAGAGAAGAAACTGTTTTTGTCCGTTTTCCTTTATGTTGACACTTTTTTTGCCTTTGTGTCCAAAATGATGCCACCTCCTTATTGACTGGACTGAACAAAAACAGCGGCGATTTTCCTATATATCTATGTTACTAACCTGCATGACCAATTTGCCTCCAGAAACACCATTTGAACAAATTGGATAGCAGTTCATAATTTAACACTACATGCAATAAATGAGAGTTCTATGTCTTTGTCTTGTGTTTTCAAAGAAGTCATGTCTTGTTTTTCCTATCATGAAGAACATGACAACCCTAGGGCGGGGCCATATTTAATCCGAGAGTCATTATTTGAAAAACATGAAGCGGCGGTGTCGGTGCAGACTCGAGACTTTCAATGCCTGGTTTATTTATTGGGAAACTATTTGAAGGGCATCATTTTGCTTAATTGCAGAACAGAATTACTGCACTAGTCAACCAAACCTTGTAAATATAAAAGGGGCCTTACTTGTATTAATATAAAAGCATGAGTTATAGAACCTGGTTGCATAGTGTTGCCTAATGATGTACATGTATGAAGTTTCAATCCATTATGTGAATATTTTTGGAGATAAATGTTTACATACAAAGTTTCACCAAATACGTATAATAGGGGTCATAATTATGTTAACTACATCCTGGCTGTATGATGTTGTCGAATGATGCCAAATACATGTGTGAAGTTCCAATCCATTATGTAAAGTAGTTTCGAGATACAAGCTTGCGTACATACTTTAACAAACAAATTTAAAACTTCTATGTCTTGTGGTTTCAGAAAAGATTTTTTCATGTTTTCCCACATATAAGTGTAACATAATGTAAAACGTGTGTTCCTGGTAATTGGGCCAAATTTGACCCCATGGTTAGCATTTGAACATATTTGCTAGAGTACCATAAGCTTATAGTACATGCACAATATTAAACCTCTGGCTCTTGTAATACTGGAGAAATTTTGTTTAAAAATTGCTATATAACTATTTAAACCTGTGACCGGGTGCCAGATTTGACCCAGGGTAACTATTTGAACAAACTTGGTAGATCGTACTCTGCATGCAATACAAAAGCTCTATACCTTGTGGTTTTCGAAATGGTACATGCACATTATTATATGCTAAAGCTCTGGTAGTCTCAGAGAAGATGTTTTTAAAGATTTTCCTATATAATTCTATGTAAAACTCTGACCCTCTGGCCGGGTCTGACCAGATTTGACTCCAGTAACACTATTTAAACAAACGTGGTAGAACCATTAAGGGCTAGCGTAATTGTGAGTATGCTAAATGCAATATATAAGCTCAAGAGCTTTGTGCCTTGTGTCTTTTCACCATATGCAAATCGCCCATTTTTAACCCCAGTATAAACTAGAGTTGTTTTTTTTGCGAACAACAGATGTCTCCCCACAGTTGCACAACCTTGTTAAAATAAGTTTGATAGTGGATAAGGCGCAGCCTTGATAAGATATGTTTGGAAGTCGCTAGGGAACATTTTTGGATAACAAAAACGCACAAAGGATATGCATAACTAGACATCATTCCGATGCTTCCTAGCAAGTTTCATCAAAATCCAACAAGCGGTTTAGGAGGGGTAGCGGCGATAATAAATTTAAATTCAAAGGGTCACAACTCCATCAAAAATTATTTTTCATTATGCACAACTAGGCATCATACCGATGCTTCCTGCCAACTTCTGTCAAACTCCAACAAGCGGTTTAAGAGCCGTAGTGGCGACAATAAATTCCAAAGTGAAAATTGCAAAGGGTCATAACTCCAACAAAAATCATCGAACCATGACATGCAGTACTAGATATAATAATAATGCTTCCTGTTAAGTTTCGTCGAAATCCAACAAGCAGTTTAGGAGGAGTTGTGGCGACAACAAATGTCAAAGGGCCATAACTCCGTCAAATATCATTGATACGTAACACAAATGCGACATGCAGAACTAGACATTATACCGATGCTTCCTGTAAATTGTCGGCGAAATCCAAAATGTGGTTTAGGAGGAGTTGCGGCGACATCAAATTTAAAGTGAAAATGTCAAAGTGCCACAACTTCGTAAAAAATCATCGACCCAGAACACAAACGCGATATGCACAACTAGACATCCTGTAAATTTTCGGCGAAATCCAACAAGCGGTTAAGGAAGGAGTAGCGGCGACAACATTTGTGACCAACAGACTGATGGACGAACGGACAGACACAACAAAATCAATATGTCTGATCCACTTCGTGGGAGGAGACATAATTAAAATGAGACGCCAAAGGTACTGTAGGCGTTCTATTACCTAACATGGATCCTATAATAAAAGATGTCATTAGGTATGTGTTTAGTCAATCTGAAGGCAAATCGGGAAAAAAGTATCAGAGTAGAAACTATTTCGTTTTTGTTTTTTTCATGTTGACACTTTTTTTGCATTTGTATCTCATGTTGACACAATTTTTGCCTTTGTATCCAAAATGATGCCACTATCTTCCACTGGATTGAACAAAAACAACGGCGATTTTCCTATATATCTATGTAAAACTGACCTGCAGGGCCAATTTGCCTCCTCAGTCCTGAAACACCATATGAACAAATGGATAGCGGTTCATAACCTAACACTACTTGCAATATATGAGTTCTTTGTCTTCGTCTTGTGGTTTCAAATAAGACATGTCTTGTTTTTTCCTATCATGTATAACATGTCAACCCCAGGGCGAGACCAAATTTAATCCGAGGGTCATCATTTGAACAAGAAGCGGCAGTGTCGGTGCAGACGCTCGAGTTTCAAGATCTTGTTTATTTATTGGGAAACTATTTGTAGTGCATACTTTTGCTCAATTGCAGAACAGAATTACTGCACTAGTTAACTATATCTTGTGAGTATAAAAGGGGCTATATATTTTTTTAAATAAAAGCACGAGTTATAGAACCTGGCTGTATGATGTCTAATGATGATACATGTTTGAAGTTTCAATCCAGTATTTGGAGTATTTTCGGAGATATATGCTTGCAAAGTTTAACCCGGACGCAGACGTTTGTTTGTATGGTGTTTTAAGTCGTTTTCAACACATGTAAGGTTATATATGATGGTTGAGTTTTTCCTAGGTAAAACCAGTACTGTACAGTACTACACACCTCCCGCCATCCGTAAGAATCGACATTTACAGACGATGACGATCCAGTCCAGCTGAAAATGCTATATAAGCTGGTGCTACATGCAAAATATTAGACCTCTAGCATTTATTGTTTCAGAATATGTTCCTATTGTTTCAGAATATGTTCCTATATATGTAAAATGTCCATAATTAATTCATATTTGGGGAATATCAGGAGCTGTTTCCTAATGTTTACATGTACACATACTTAGGTGTTAAGGGGCGTGAGAGGTATTGCACCTTACATTACCTCTCCGGAACAGATTCAATAAAATCGAGTCTGCCACTTTTCTCTCATGTTATCACATTTTCAGTATTTATTAAAATCTGTAAAATTTATTCAGTAATTCAAGGGAAATAACTGTGTTGTGTGTAGTGGGATATAACTACTCTCCGACCTTGTACAAACTTTTATTGTTATAAACTGCTAAGAGCAGATTTAATAAAGATCAGTGTTCACAAAGTTCACAGATTCACAAAACTCTACGAAGAATTCATCGAATTAATGAATGATTATAACTTAATCCAAATGGTAAGAGAACCCACCAGACTGGACAGTATTCTTGATTTGTTTCTCACAAACAATCACACCTTAGTAATACTATACTGTCTTCGAGGCCACTCATAAACCGTCGTTTCTTAGGCCCATTTGGATTGTTATATAATTTTCCGGTAATGTCGTTAAGACTATTCTGACTTCCGGTTCCCTTTTGTCTTTTTAGGTTATATTGTCTTTTTGTTGTTGTTTCATTTCATTCTAAGTTGTTAGGCCTAAATTTGGAAGGATGTTGCGCCCAATGTTTGTTTAGCCTACTTTTGAATGAATTTATGGTGGGTGCCTCAGTTACTGTGTTAGGTAGTTTGTTCCAAGAATCTACCACTCTATAAGCAAAGGATTTCCTCCTAATATCAACTCTTGCTCTTTTCTTAAATAATTTATGTGAGTTTCCCCTAGTGCCTGTATTCGGGGCCATAGTGAACAGTTTATTTTTATTTACTTTATCGATGTTATTTAAAATTTTGTAAACCTGAATCACATCGGCTCGCTCTCTTCTATACTCCAGGGTTGGTAGTCCTAACATAGTAAGTCTTGTGTGGTATGGAAAGTTGCTGAGGTTACCCACCATTCTGGTAGCTCTTTTTTGGACATTTTCTATAGTGTTAATGTCTTTTTTGAGATATGGGGACCAGACAACTGTGGCATATTCCAGGTGGAGTCTAACAAGGGATTTATATAAGCAGAGGAACATTTCTATGTCCATATATGTAAAAGTTTTGAATATTAGTCCTAGGTTCCTGTTAGCCTTAGAGACTTTCCCACTTATATGGTTAGAAAACTTTAACTTAGAGTCAAAGGTTACCCCTAGGTCCTTTTCCTGCAGTACCTTAGTAATTTTTTCAATTTTATTTGTTTGATCTTTGATGAAATACACATTGTTTTCATCGTCATTCATTCCAATGTGAAGGTGTTTACATATTTTGGCATTAAATATAATTTGCCAATTTTTAGCCCAATTGCATGCATTAAATATATTATCCTGTAAATTCTGTATATTACTTGGGTCACTAACGCATGTATAAAGTTTTGTATCGTCTGCAAACAGTTTAGTAGTGCAGGAAATTGCTTCGGGGAGGTCATTGATATATATCAAAAACAATATGGGCCCTAGAACACTGCCCTGGAAACCCCACTTGTGACATCCATGAGGCCCGATTCCTGCCCATTTACTACTACCCTTTGTTTTCTGTTAGTTAAAAAATCTTCTATCCAGTTATAAAGTTTGCCAGAAATTCCCATGGCTCTAACTTTTCTAAGTAGACTTTTATGGGGGACTTTATCAAACGCCGCTTTGAAGTCGAGATATATGACATCTACATCTTCCCCATTATCGATGGCTTCCGACAAGTCATCTATACATTCCAACAACTGAGTAGCACAGGAGCAGCCCCGCGTGAAACCATGTTGATGTATTGATATAAGAAGATACCTAATGAGATGGTCGACTAGTTCCACTTTAACAATCTTTTCCATGATTCTACATGTTATTGGTGTCAGACTAATTGGTCGATAATTCTCTGGTTTAGACTTTTTTCCAGCTTTAAAGACTGCAGTTACATTAGCAGTCTTCCAGATTTCAGGTAGTTTCCCTTCGTCCATTGATTTCTTAATTAGTTGTGTAAGAGGTACTGTCAATGTATTTGCACATTCTTTAAATACTCTTGGATGCAGGTTATCAGGTCCCTGGGATTTCGATGACTTTATATCATTTAAAATTGTGTTTATCTTTTCTTCTGTGATGTTTATATTGATAAGCTTAGTTATGTTTGGTTTTTCCTCTATAGTCGGAATCATTTCAATGTTTTCTTTGGTAAAAACCGAAATAAAGTGATTGTTTAATATTTCCGCCTTTTCCTTATCACTCCTTGTTAGCTCTCCATTGGGTTTTTCTAAGTTACAGACCGATATTTTGGTTTTGGTATTTGACCTTACATACTTCCAAAATAGTTTATCATCCGTTTTAATTTTTAGTGCCAGATCCTTTTCATAATCGTATTTGCATCTTCTTAATTCATAAACTACATTATTTCTGGCAATTTTATAATCATTGTAGTTGTTCTCATTTTTACAGTGTTTATACTTAGTCCATTTCCTATGCTTTATCCTAATGACATTTATTGCATTTTTGTCTATTAAACATGTTAAAGGGTTATTCCTGTTAGGCCTAGGATTAGCTCTACTCACTGGTATTGAGTTATCTAATGATTTTGTTATGGTTTCAGCAAAGCTGCTCCAGGCCTCAGTTATTGGTTTTTCCCCTATGACGTCAATCCAATTTATGTCACCCAAATCACTATTTAACTGAGTATAGTCTCCTTTATGGAAGTTCAATTTAACTGTCGTATTGACTTCAAGGTCTATATAACAATTAAATATAAAAGTTAGGATTAGATGATCACTTTTTCCTAGACTTGGGTTATATTTGATAGATTCTATCATGTTTTCCTCATTCGTAAAGACAAGGTCCAAAGTTGATGGTTCATCATCAGCTCTATATCTAGTTGGTTCAGCAACTTGCTGAAACAGAAATTTGTCTCTGATGCATTCAAGAAAAACATTAGCAGGATGCTCTACCCTACATGTAGTTCTCATCTCGTTCCATATTATTTCCTTATAATTAAAATCTCCCATAATTAACACGTGGGAGTACTTGTTATGTAATACATGTCCAAAAAGACCAGGCAGCTTGAGGTTATTCTCATTATCACTATTGGGACTCCTATAAACACATCCTATTATCATTTTGTCAGTATTATGGAGATATACTTCACACCAAATTGATTCCGTATAAAGAGTATCAACTTCAACCAGAATTGAATTTAATGTTGTTTTTATATAAAGCACTATCCCTCTACCTGATTGTAGGTCCGAGATGTGCATATCATATCCTTCTAGTTGGAAGAGTTCTTCACATTGTACTATGGTTGAGTGTTTTGGTAAAATCTCGCAAATAGCAACAATGTCATAATAATTAGAATCTATTAATAGCAAGAGTTCCGTTTTTTTTTCTTTAGTTAAACAATCAGCATTAGTATAAAGAACACTCAAACTGCCCACCTTATTGGTCACTACATTAGAGTTAGATTTATTAAAAACACTTCCATTATTTGGAATAAAACTATTGTCCTATTGGTTATTTAATTGGGGATCTGTTTCCTCACTGGTGGTTGTAAATGAAAAATCATTTACTGTGTCAGCCGGTATCTGTGTGAATCCGCCCACAATTGTTTCGTCCAACCCTATGGTGTCAGAGAGATATATATTTTTGGGGTGATGGTTTCTAGGAACTGTAATATCACCAGGTATGTGTTCAATTGCACTATCAGACAAATTTGCACTATTGAAGTAGTTTGCGAGATTACTTCCAGTGTTTTTTGTAATTGTTCTAATATCCAAATTGGATCGACTCGGCTGAGTTTCCATTTGTTCTTGCAATCTTTCACTTCGTTTGTCAGCAGCCTTCATTCTGCTTCTTTTTCTCTCTTCTCTCTGAATTACAGTGAGGTCTCGACTAAGGATCACTCTTTTGAATTCGTCGGCCACTTTGGTACCTATATGCTTAGCATTGATTAGGAGGAACTTCCTATGTTTCTTATGTTCCAGAGTAACTTTAGTCACTCTGTTGATACCGGGTGTTGGTTTCCCTAGTCTATATAAGGCTACAATTGAAAGGTCTTCAAGACCCAAATTACTCGATATAGAGATTATTTTGTCCTTGTCGGCATCTTTATCGGAGTTAGTAGACTCACATAGGTTAAAAAACACTAGATTCAGTTCTCTTTTCTTTCTATCTTCCATTTCTTTGCATCTCTCTTCGACTAATTTGTTCACGTCTTCCATAATATCTGAGACCACTTCTTTTTTAACATCTTTAAGTTTGTTATCAATTTCATTAGAGGTGTTGTATGCAATCTGGTAAATTCTATTTTCTACCGCCTCCATTCTTAGATTTTGGCTTATTTGTATTTCTTTCAGCATAGTGGTAATATTCCCAAGAGTAGGTGCGGTAGCCTTACACGATTTGCAGTTCCAAATAAAGTCATCAATTTCACCATTCTGAATACAGTTAAAAGCAGTTTTAGTTATTCCTGTGCAATTTAAGCAATATTTAAGAGAGCATCCGTTACATACGAGATAGCTGTCCTCCATTTTTAACTCCATGTCACATTTAGTACATGGGTTTATCAAAGAATGTGGGCTTCGTCTAGTTCTTTTACTTCCACCTCCACCCGTTAAGTTAAAGAGACTTTTTGGTGTACTAAAGCCCGATGCCATAATTACAGAGTAAGTCTATACTAAGATTAAGAGATTGATAGCCATCACAGCAAGTTTACAAGTATATATATAGTGACAAAAAGTGGGCACTTCCAGAGGTAGAGCAGTCCCCACTCTCCAGGAGATGTCCACCCTGTGTACTAATTAGATGGGCTTATCATTAAAGTTCGTACCCTCGTAACGTCACAGATAGAGTTAGAATCTTGATTAGAGGTAGGGCAGTCCCCACTCTCAACAGATAACACGTGCCCCCATGCCAGTATTCTTAAACCGAAGGGCATTAACTAATGCAAAAAAATGTTGAATATTTTGTGTAGCCACTTCCTGGCTACAATCGGGATAGGATGAACCCCATCTAAAATTCTAAGAGAAGTACTGAGCTATTAGAGTATCTCGTTACAGGTCCTCGTTTGCGACTATGCACGAAATCACAGGCGAACTTGGGAGAGTTTAAACTTAATTGTTCATTGTATGACGCTATTGATGCATTCAAATTATTGATTTGGATATGTAGCTCGATCTTTATCGTTTATACTTTCCCAATCAATTTGACCTTTGTTCCTATTCCAATCCTTAGTGAATATAGGGGGGATTTCTAGGATACCTATGTGTATGTTTGGATAGGTTTTATTTAAGACGACCAGTCTTTCCAGAATGGGGTTAACCACAGCAACGAGTTCTTCTGAACTATCATATTCGGGGGAAATAAATTTACCGTTTTTTTTTGTTACATCACATGTAAAGTGCCAGAATAGAACTGTTGCCTCTATATTATTCTTGGATATCTGGTCAATACTTGACTCTAAGAGACGTAGGCCATCTATAGATTTTCTTCCTGATTTACACCACCAGATTACATCTGGTTTATTCAGATTTATGTTTAAAGTTTCCGGGATTAAATAATTCCCTTTACTATCTGATAGAATGTAAAGTTTATTGGTGGACGGTGATATTCCTTGCCCAGGATTAGCATGCAAATATTTCTGTATTTTCCCAATCTGTGAGGACATATTAGTATTTATATTACTATGTGTAGTTAGTTATTGAGAACTGAGCGACCCGACATGATATAATAGGTGTACGACGAGGCACTGATATATACATTTTGTTTTGTATTTTTATAGAATTAATAAAATTTGTTAAAAATTGTAAAATTGTATAGGACAAAAGTCATTGCTTACCTGATAGAATCCTGGAAACACCACAAGAACACTAAATATATATACAATTGAGTATAGGTAAGAGGTGATGTAGGGCAGTCCCCACTCTCACAAACCCAACTCAAAAGATGGCGTTTACATTTTCTAGTTTAGACCAGAACGGACACATGATTTTTATTTAAGGTAATACTAATCGATGCTATTCGATATTTTAATCTGCAATTATCATTTTGCATTTAATTTCTTGATGCAGATTTGTGAGATTGTATGAGCAAAACGTTTTGGTTATTGCTTATTGAATTTTCGTGTTTTTTTTTTTTTTTTGTTCCGTGGAACATGGCACCCTACCAAGTCCGAAATAAAACTCCCAAATACTACTTAATCCATAAAGATAAAAATTAAATGAGCCATCCTGAATGATTCCATGATGTTATCCGACGGTTTATCGATGTTGTTGAGCTGAGATGGGCCAAGATGGAACGTCCCCACGAAGGATTCGACGATGATTTTCGAGAGCTGTTATTTTGCGTCCATCGTTGGTGAAGCCGGAACCGGAAGTTTGAAGTTAGTCAATGATATCATAGTTTCGCCCGGCCTAGCAGACCACGATATTGTAAAATGCATTATTGATGTTAAGCCGAGACCTTATAGACAGAAACCAAGACGGATAGAGCTCTACAGCAATGCTGACTGGGATGGCTTTAGGCAATATATGGAGGAAGCTCAGCAATCCTTCCTAACCACCCAAAATGACAAATCGGTCGAGAATCTCTGGACAGAGTTAGAACAATATATAAAATCAGGCATTTCCAAGTTTGTCCCCACTAGGACTATAGGTACTAAACCAAACTTACCTTGGATCACTCAAGATACAAAAAGGCATATAAGAAAAAGAGACAGCTTATATCAAAAAAAGAAAACTTCAAAGAAGCTAAAAGACAAAAACGAACTTACAAATATTAAAAACACAGTCAAACATAAGATCAAAAAAGCATACAACAACTACCTCCAAGACATTTTAGGGATAAACTCCAACACAGATGATATCACTAATAAGTCCACCTTTTCTAGAAAAAAACTATATTCTCTACTGAAGAATTCAAACAGGACTCACGAGGAATCGACCCACTTGAGAAAAACGGTAATCTTTTCACTAACAACAAGGACAAGGCCAATATTCTTAACTCCCAGTTCCAGTCCGTATTCTCCCCAACTGCACCCCTTGATTTGAGCAAGCTATGCCAAAAAGTAGTCTCCGATCAATCCGACAATGGGAAAATTGACCCAAAAACAATTCCAAATGAAGATAAATGCAAATTCCCAAATATGCCCGACATCACTATCTCCACAAATGGTATACTGAAATTGCTTGCTAACCTTAATCCATCTAAGGCAGCTGGCCCAGATGCCATCAAGCCAATGGTTTTAAAAGAACTGAGATGTGAAATAGCGCCAATATTACAGGTCATTCTCCAACTGTCTTTGGATCAAGGCACTATCCCATCCGAGTGGTCAAAGGCAATGGTATGTCCCTTATTCAAAAAGGGAAACAAGGGCTGTGCTGCCAACTACATACCGATATCATTGACATGTATTCTCTGTAAACTTATGGAACACATAGTTGCTTCCAATATATCTAAGCATCTCAAAGATCAAAACATACTCTATGACCTCCAGCACGGTTTCCGTGATCGTCGATCCTGCGAAACCCAACTTGTGCAGTTGATCGATGACCTTGTCAAGAAACTCTCGCAAGGAAAGCAGACTGACCTCATATTACTAGATTTCAGTAAAGCGTTTGATAAGGTGACACACTTGAAGTTACTGCACAAACTACTTATGCATGGAGTCAAGGGAAAGGCACTCGACTGGGTTAGAGCTTTTTTAATTGGAAGGACGCAGACGGTCATTATTGATGGGGAATCCTCCACAGAAGTCCCCGTGACGTCTGGGGTGCCCCAGGGATCTGTATTAGGACCTCTCCTATTCCTTCTCTATATAAATGACCTTCCTGAAAATATCAAATCCCAGGTCCGCCTGTTTGCTGATGACACAGCCGTCTATATTACCATCTCTAACCCAGAAGATGGCGTCACTCTCCAAAGGGACCTTGACACATTACAAGTTTGGGAGAAAAAGTGGGATATGGAATTCAACCCTGACAAATGTCAAGTCATGCACATCACAAGGTCCAGAAACCCTATTCCAACCAAATATTCCCTCCATGGTCAAACCCTTGAAAGCGTTGATCACGCAAAATATCTCGGCGTCACGCTGTCCTCAAATATGAGTTTCAACCACCATATTGATAAAGTCTCCACCATGGCTAATAAAACTCTAGGGTTTCTGAAAAGAAATATAAAGGTCAAACACCAAGGCGTACGCGAAACAGTCTATAAAACCTTAGTAAGACCCCAGCTAGAGTACGCCTCAACAGCCTGGAGCCCATACACACAGACTAACATAAACAAGCTTGAGATGGTCCAACGAAGAGCCGCTCGCTGGACACTAAACAATTTCTCTCCATATGATAGTGTTACCGAAATGCAAAAATCACTAGGTTGGAGAGCCCTCGAGCAGAGACGAGCTGACACCAGGCTAATCATGTTTTTCAAAATCTACCATGGCTTAGTTGCAATTTTGTGTCCCATCATACTTCAAGCAACCCCTCAGACCGACACGACACAACCATCCTCTCTCGTACTGCCAAATCCACACCAACTTTAACTTTTACAAGTATTCTTTCTTCCCACTGGCTGTAGTTCAATGGAACCGGCTTCCATCCAGCGTGGTCATGCTGCCAACCTTAGACAAATTCAAGGTGGCGGTAAGATCGTTTAAAACACCCCATTCTGTAGACATCAAACACTGTTTTTAACCCTTTATCTTATTTCACACTACTTAACATGATAATTTCTATTATCTTTTACTCCAACACTTGTCCTTTCCTTTCACACTTTTACTTTTATCTCACTAACATGCACTGACACGCACCTGCATATAATCCTCGAGAGGGGGTACTGCAGTATATGAAGATAGATACGATAAATATAACATTTGTACAATAAATTAAGGGCCATAACTCCATTGTTTCTCGTCAAATATAGCATTTTTTAAATGTGTTAATACTTTAATATATAATTCATCAAGTTTGGTGAAAATTCGATAATAGACAAATGAGCTAGTATTGCTGTTGTTTTTTTGTTTTTGATATTTTTAAAGACAAAGGAGCTACCCAACATTGGTGGAGAACATGCTTCTGATGAGAGACAAAGTGATCCCTAATGTTATGTACAATGTATAGCAATAAGGAACTCATAGTCAGCTAATTTTCCAGATGAAACTATGTATAAACCATATAACAAAGGGTCTGGAGGCGATTTGTATCAATCCAAATACAAACTAGACGGGTGTTCCGTGGAACAGGTGTGTCGCCTGTCAGCACTTTGTCAGTATAACAAGGTTTTTTGGACCCAGATAAATGACCTTGAATTGAATGTTGTTTAACGGCTCATCAACACAGTATAGGTTATTTAGAGCCGCCCCAGAGAGAGGAGAAGGATAGACAGGAATACGGAAACCGTGGCCTACTCTTATTATCGAATAGATTCCTATGGTTCTTTAACATGCTCGGAGGATAGACCGATACACGGTACCACCCGGTTTATGTCCCCATCTGACGGATGAGGCTAAGGAAAAGTGTCTTGCCCAAGAACACCTCGATGAAACTCAGTGGCACCACGGAGGATTGACACATTTGCCCGACTTAGTTTTCGTGAAGGAAAAAAGGTGTATTTAACCCATATAATGGCCTTCAGTGTGACCTTCACCTTTATATTTTAGTATGTCATGTCGTTGATGTTGTCATGATGAGTATATATTGAAAGTTTTATGAAGAAATATCAAGAAATAATCAAGTTATAGCCAACGTTAAGTTTTCGTGAAGAAAAAATGAGTATTTAACCCATATAATGCCCTTCACCTTTATATTTTAGTATGGTCATGTGGATGTTGTCATTATGAGTATATACTGAAAGTTTGATTAAGAAATATTAAGAAATTACGTTAAAGCCAACGTTAAGTTTTCGTGAAGAAAAAATGAGTATTTAACCCACATAATGACCTTCAGTGTGACCTTCACCTTTATATTTTAGTATGGTCATGTCGATGTTGTCATGATGTGTAAAAATTGAAAGTTGATGAAGAAATATCAAGAAATGACAACGTTATAGCCAACGTTAAGTTTTCATGAAGAAATAAGTGAGTATTTTAACCCATATAATAACCTTCAGTGTGACCTTGACCTTTATATTTTAGTATGGTCATGTCGATGTTGTCATGATGAGTATATATTGAAAGTTTGATGAAGAAATATTAAGAAATTACGTTATAGCCAACGTTAAGTTTTCGTGAAGAAAAAATGAGTATTTAACCCACATAATGACCTTCAGTGTGACCTTCACCTTTATATTTTAGTATGGTCATGTCGATGTTGTCATGATGAGTATATACTGAAAGTTTGATGACGAAATATTAAACAAGAGGTCAATGACCTTGAAGCTCTGCTGGCAGATTCTGAAAGCTAGATCAGCATTCCTGTGAAGTTTCATGAAAATCTGTCATGTAGTTTCAGAGTAGTCATTACAAGTTTTTATATATAAATCTATGTAAACAAAGATGGTCACTAGCAACCATGTTTAATGTTGAATCAAAATTCAACAAGGACCAACATCATGTCAAACTGATCATTTTAGAAAAAGTCTTATATCAATATCACTTATAGTTTTCAAGAAGTAGTCGCTACAAACTTGTTTCTTAAAAATCTATTTTTAGCCGTGGCGGACATATTGAATTTCCGGCTGACCAGAAATTTTGTAAGGACCAACTACACATCAAGGGCAACATTTCTGTTAAGTTTCATGAAATCCTTCAAGTAGTTTCAGAGGAGTAATCGCTACAAGTATTTACTACATAACTCTATGTAAACAAAGATGGCCACTGGCAGCCATGCTTAAAGTCAAATCAAAATGATTTTTCAACAAGGATCAACATCATGTCATGCTGATAATTTTAGAAAAAGTCCCATATCAATATCACTTACACTTTTCAAGAAGTAGTCGCTACAAACTTGTTTTTTAAAAATCTATTTTTAGCTGTGGCGGACATATTGAATTTCCGGCCGACCTGATATTTTGCTAGTATCAATTAGATATCAAGAGCAACATTTCTGTGAAATTTCATAAAAATCCGTCAAGTAGTTTCAGAGGAGTAGAGTCGCTACAAGTTTTTTTACTATATAACTCTTTGTAAACAGATGGCCGCTGGCACCCATGTTTAACGTCGAATCAAAACTATTTTCGACAAGGACCAATATCATCTCATGCTGATCATTTAAGAAAAAGTCCCATATCAATATCATTTATAGTTTTCAAGAAGTAGTCGCTACCAACTTGTTTTTTAAAAATCTATTTTTAGCTTTGGCGTCCATCTTGGATTTCACATCAACATGAATTTTTGCTAGGATCAACTAGACTTTATGGGCAATATTTCTGTAAAGTTCCATGAAAATCCATCAAGTAGTTTCAGAGGAGTAGTCGCTACAAAAAAAGTTTACAGACAGACGGACCACGGCATAAGCTCTGCTGATCTTTGATAAGTAGTTAAAAATTACTTTATAGCCAACGTTAAGTTTTCGTGAAGAAAGAAGTGAGTAGTTAACCCATATAATAACCTTCAATGTGACTGTGATTGTGATGTCTAATTTGGCATAAAGTTGTTCTTCGTTCTGTGTGTGTTTGTGGTTGACTGTCGTCCTTGAATGCTACTTTTCCTGTTCGATTTTTATATCCATATTGACATTCATATTTTAGTATGGTTATGTTGATGTTGTCATGACGAGTATATATTGAAAGTCTGATGGAAGAAATATCAAGAAAAGAGAGTTTTAGCCAATGTTAAGTTTTTGTGAATGAAAAAATGAGTATTTAACCCATATAATGGCCTTCAGCGTGACCTTCACCTTTATCGTTTAATATGGTCATGTCAATGTTGTCATGATGTGTAAATATTGAAAGTTTGATGAAGAATTGAATTGAATTGGGTTTTAAGGCGCACCAACACATGAAAGGTTATATGGCGCCTAACAGGCATGAACATGCCAGGCTATGTACATCGAGATAAAATATGGAAAATGGGCCTAGAACCTTCTCACGCTGAACTGCAGAGTTGCTGCAAATTCTATTGTAGAAACTCCATTTACGCTGGAGCCACGTTTATTGCTTTTCTGCCACTGCTCTTTTGATGTGAGTGAGATGGCACCTGAAACAATGCAGGGATCATGATGAAGACCTTTAATGAACATGAACAAAAAATGATAAAATGAACATGAATTTGGGGGGAAGTTTGATGAAGAAATATCAAGAAATGACAAACGTTAAGTTTTCCTGAAGAAAAAAAATAGTATTTAACCCATATAATGACCTTCAGTGTGACCTGACCTTTATATTTTAGTATGCTCATGTCCATGTTATGATGAGTATATATTGAAAGTTTGATAAAGAAATATCAAGAAAAGAGAAAGTTATAGCCAATGTTAAGCCAATGTTAAGTTTTGTTAATTTCGTTTTCACACCTATGTTTTTAGTTTCATTTATTTTTTAAGCATTCGGTATATTTCGATAAAATTTTGTGTGAACATCAAACAAAGATGTTATTAAAAGAATATCATTCTACAATTGTTAGTTCTTTCTAACTGTCTCAGATTTTGCAGGAAAACAAAGTGGATACTTTTTATTTTTGCTGAGTATATGTACAAATGATTCCAATATGAAATGCCTCCAGTCCCTATAACTAGTCAAAAGATGAGGACCCATTTAGAGCATTTGTTGTTTTTATATGAAAATGAATGGCACTCTGTCTTTTGAAATAATAACAAAAGAATATGAATTTGATCACTATTATTCCTCAGGCATTGATATATTATCAAATATATTTACAACATCTTCACTATCCTCAAGTTTATTCACAATCTTGCGGCATGCTTCCAAGGCCGCATCACTTTCTATTGTCAACCACACGTGTGGTATCAGCTCTACTTCTGCCGATGACACTGACAAGTCATATGTCTCCTCGATTTCTTTCGCCGTAGAGGCCATAGTTTTGGGGTCACAGTGAAACTGGAAATAAATTGTAAAAGGATTTATCTTCATTGACAAAACCAAAACAACAGGTGCCTGATGACTGATCTATCTAACTGGTATTATTCATTATTAATAAATATAAAAAACGTTTATCTTTAGACTGTCCACATCGTTTTTACTGATCTTTTACTTAAAGTTGACCACTTATTTACAGTTGCATTTTGAAAAGAATTACTCACGTTGTTTTATTCATAACTTTCACATCCGGTCAACTTCGGGTAGGTTGAGATATTCAGTAGGTGAAAATAAAGGGGTTTATTCAGACTTTATCCTCAATCTCTATATGAAAATGAAATATTAGACCAGGATTTAAGTTAAATGTATCCATATTGGTGTTTTAAAATCAGACAACACCAAAAGAAGATACATAGATGTACACAAAAAATAAAGCTTTTAATATAATTATCACTACAAACTAGTTTTATAAAGGGCTAAAGTCAGTTGAGCACCGACGATAAACACCGAGTTTACCCCTACCAGAATGTGGAGGTGTTTTATTTTATTGATCACTGATTGGTCAAATTATTTTGCTGATGTCATGTGAAAGTTATGAATAGTCTGCAAAATATTTTTTTTATTTTCCTGAAGATAGACTGACTATACATGGGGTCGCCCAGTTAATGACTCCATTTTGCTGGAGAAGTGAGTGCAAGTACATTGTAAGAGCTAGTTCATATATTGCACAAGACCAACATTCAATTTTATAGCAAGGGCACATATTTTGAACTTGCAAAACCTAGCCCTTACTTGTATATCCTCGTTCAAACTGTTCATATAATAAAAAGTATACAATGCCTAATATAATTTATTTCTTTTATATTTGTCGTCTCCTTGTTCTTTTGTATACATGCGCAGTAGTAATGGTCAGTATCATGTGATGTATTACAGCACAGATCTAACAACAAATATTTCTTGTCTTGTTAATATTTCTGTGATTACAGGATGTATCACGTGGTGTTTGAATACTGGTCATTCAAGTTCTGGACGGCGACGGGTTCACACCTCTAAGCTTTCAGTTAAATTTATGATTTTGGGAGGCGTAAGTTTGTAAGAAACTATGGGTGATTTCAAAAAAATTAAGCATAAGTTTATTTTTTTGCTAAAATTTCAAATTAAAGATTATATTATAATTTCGAGTGCAAAAGTTAGCTAAAATGTTCAATTTTATGTCACGAAAATGGCCAGTGGATACAGGTAGACTACGGTAGTTAAAATAAAAATCAAACTTTTTTTATAAATTTTAATGAACTTTTTTCAACAAATATACCAACTTTTCATACAAAAATAATCTCAAACAATAATCATAAAACTGTTTTTGCAGCCTGTATATATAAAGTAATAGTTTCAACAATATTTTTAAGTAAAATCAGGTTCTGTTATCCAAAATATAAATGAAAAATACAGATTTTTATGCTTTTAATACCTATTTTTTTACAACTACACCTCTAAATGTTTTTTTTATACACCATTAGCTTTAACTTTTGAACTTAAAACTCTGTTTTGCAAAGAGTATGACATACTCATGATATTTGAAAAGTTTTATAACTATCAGTGCAAGTTCACCAAAGATAGGTAGACTTAAAATATGGCACTTTTTCCTGCTTTTCTAGTACACTTGGGACAAAAACTTGCTTTAAGGAAAATCATCATTTCTGATAGACAGAACTTACTGTCAACAAAGTTATGTATTTTTCAAATTTGACACATAACTTATATGTGTTAAAGAGGTATTTTATTTGTAATATTTTGTGTATACATTTTATAATTAAAGATTACAATTAATGTTTGCAGGTTCAGACCATTCTAGTTTAACACATTTGAAAAAGAAATTAACAATGCAGGTTAAAACAGTACAAAAATAACACTTTAAACAATGTTCAATCTGTTCCTTGTTTTCAAATATACATCATTGCTTAAGAGTTCATAATTTTTGTGATTTAAACATTGTACATAATTATGTACACTTGGGACAATTTTCTAACATATCAATATCTATCCATTTAAATTGTTTTTTCAGTGTTCTTGTAGAAACATATGTAAATTTAAACACTTGTACATTTTTGTAAATGGTATTTCACAATAGATATCCATACAATTTAGCAAAAACTAAATTATTATTAAGTTATTTTTTTTTAATTCTGAAAGCAAGAGATTGATTTTATCTTAACAAAGAATTGAATGAGTAATATTTTCACATCTAGATGGGAACATTTTGTTTGGTTTCAAAGGCATTTATTGTTTATAATTATTTATTATATGTTTTGTCTGAATTTTGTGAAATTCGTCAGTCGTTGCAGACACTTGTGTAAATCACTATATGTAATTAAAGATAAACTGAGTACAATTCTAGTGTTCGTTGGTTTATGTAAGTTTGTTTGGGTGTAGCAGTCAGGGGTGTAACTGATTGAAGTTATTCTCCAAATATCTTGTACACGTTATTATTTCGTAGCAGTGAACATCCTTGGAAAATCGCTGTTTATTTTGAAATTCGCGGTAGTTTACGTCATTGCTACTGCTCAAGGCATGTAGCAAGACGGGAAGTACCAGCAGCATTGACAGCATGGAAGCTGACTTGACGGAGAGCGATAATTTTCCGATTTTTATGCGCTTTTTTTCACAAAATTGATCAAATTTGAGTAATTTCAGACACATATTTATATCCTTTCCCATTTTTTTCGGCGCCTGCCGTATTTTTTCCCTGTTTTATTGTACCTTTCCCTGATAAAGTTAGTCAACAATGCTCGTACGCATCGCCGATAAACTTCTACGCATCGTGTTGGAAGGTTGGTCCGTCTTAGAAAAATGTAACTTGTGTAAGTTATTGTCTGCTAAATGTCGGAAAATTGAAAAATGAGATAAGATAACTCGTGCAGGCTTGTTCGTATATTCATCGTCATCGTTCATGTTTATATATGATGAACATGTACGTGCACTTTGGGAAATGAAATTGTATGGGACAGCTGTTCAACATGTTATTTGTTTAAATAAACATGATAAATAAAAATGATGTTAAATATTAAATACCAATTGAAAGTAAATTGTGTGAAAAACGTTTTTTGTATGTCCTGTAACCATGGTAACAGTTTTAATAACTTACACTGAGAGAGCAACCTCAATGGGAAATGAGATGAATTATATCGTAGACAGAGAGGTATGGCCAAATGTATATGCTATATGTGTGAGAGGATATTGGGTGGGGTCAGAGACAAGGAATAAGAAATGACGGGAGTAGGGAGATGAGGTGGTGGTGTGTGGGAGATTTTTAAAATAACAATATAGTAAACAAAATGATAGAGAAGTAATAAAGGGGGACGATGGAGGGCGAAGACTATCCCTTGTACACGCCTCCTCCCTGTTACATGCTTGCGTTGGTTTCTGAGCATGCTGATGGGGTACAAGCTTACTAAATGGCTACGTACTGCATAACCTGTAGTTCTATGTTCATCATGTTTATCGACAAGGCAGTTCTCAGTTTATTACGAGCCAGTTTTCAGAAAGAAGAGTAGGACTCTAATATGCTAATCATACTAATAGTTCCCTGTCTAGTTGGTATGTTTTGAGGTTGAGTCTCGATCTGCAGTCATTGATAACTTATTTGAGTTATTGTTTATGTTACTTAAAAATATGGAAGGGAATAGTGAATCTCTGGAAGCCATTATTTTCTACAAATAAACATAATTTATATTACTTAAAAAAAAGGTCCTGCTGAGTGACCATGTTGACTACCGAGTGATGCCCTGTTAATGTTAAACCCATGGCACTTAAAATATAAGTAACTTAATAAAGTTATATAACTGTACACCGTTATGAAATCTAAGTTGTTGTATTTTTCAAAAACATGATTCGAACAGGCAATCATCTTACATGTTCGTGATCCTAATGATATTTATTTTTGATAATTTATCTGTTTACCCTATTTTGTTTTTATTTAAGAAATAATAAATATGTACCTGTGTTTTATCAGTGAATAAAATACAGTTCGGAGTTCGGATGCGTAGTAATTAAATCACGAGGGCGTTAGCACGAGTGATTTAACTACTCGCATCCGAACGACTAACTGTATTTTATTCGCCGATAAAATACAGGTACGTATTTATTATTTCGATTCTAACACAACAATAACCCCATTGTTTACGCTATTGTTGGGGCACTATATATTATCTCGGAGGTCAAGGTAATCAGGCTGCTATCAGGCTATCAGGCTGCTATGTTTACATGCTGTTCCATTGGACGCCCCCGTATGCAAAGTTCTACGTTTCTATACACGCAATTGACTTGTTTCAAGTCACGTGACAAACAATTGACATTGCTTACGTCATGTAGCTTGTGCTATATGACGTCAAAAGTTCTCAAATTGTTCAAGATGCTTAGTCATGTTATATGTACTGATGCATATGATGGGTTTATATCGGGTGTGTGCACGGTTTGGCAGCATGGCACGTTTGTTGTTTTTAACATTTCATTAACATTAATGTTGAGTTTGTCTTCGTGACGTATATTTACCAAGTGACGTCAGGGGCGTAGCTAGCCCTCTATTCATGTGGATTCATAATTGTGGTAGGGGGGTCCGGGGGCATGCCCCAACGGAAAATGTTGAAAACAATGGTGCAATCTGGTGCAGTCTAAGGTGCTTTTGTCAGAATCATGTGGATTCAGCCGCGTACTCGCGTATAGGCAGCTACGCGCCTGGACGTCATTTAACGCGGCGCCTCCAACGGATGAAATATACGCGGGGAATTAATGGAACAGCTGTATTTTATCGTAGAATAACAGACATCGGTCTCTCTTCTTTGTGTATATGAAAGACTGAGGAGACCGTGTTAGAATTAAATGCAAACTAATTCTACCATGACTAACTTAATAACGTGATGCAGTTATATAACTGTATGCAGTTATAAAGTTATAACTGCATTCAGTTATCTGGTATTATGCCTAAACAAAATAGTGATTTGTTTCCCGTACCGAGCTGTTGACTGCGAAGTGATGTACTGTTAATGTTAAACCCATGGCATTTAAACAAATAAGTAACTTAATAAAGTTATATAACTGTACACAGTTATGAAACCTAAATGTGAGCTGTTATATTTCTAAAAACCTGATTCGAACAGGCAATCATTTTACATGTTTGTGATCTCCCCACGCCTCGAGGTAAAATCATGGA